>VYXC01007881.1:47119-206164 GCA_013397175.1 Platysteira castanea
AAGCTCACTTAACCATGACATTTGTCAAAACTATCATCTAAACTATGGCAGGTGTGATTGGTTGTAGCGAGGCTAAACATAAAGACCTGCGGTTTTAAGACTATTATCTAGTATTCTGCACTGAATTTGAATGAAGCAATTTATATTAAAACCACTTTTTTCTTTCTTTACCCTGGCTTTCTGTTGTGGTATCACCTGCAGATTATGAGTCATATGACATGGGTGACAGCAAAAAACCTCAAACATGAGTAGGAGATTTGGAAATTAAGATAAGATGGGAGAGAGGAAGGAAAAAAAACCCAAAATCAACAACGGTGCTACTTCCAGCCAGGCACTACGATCTCTTTTCTGAATCAATACCATGTCAATGTACCTGTTAGGGTTTTGATGAATTATTTGTAAATTATTCATCATCCATATGCAGAGCAGATAGTGTAATGGCTTCCTGGATGTATGTGATGAATAATAAGAAAAGTATCCTCTCCTGATTATAGAGCTCTGATGCGTATCACATTTAGCAAGCTTGTGTTCTTTAACCATATTTGCATAGCAAAGACAGGATGCTTAATAAAAAAAATCACTGAAGGAAGGCTGCTGCACACTGACAACAGCATCCTCTCCTAGCCTCATTATGCTGGACAGCTTCACTGGCAGTATTTGTTGAAAATACCGTCAGCCTTCACTCACGTACTACAGAAACCTCCTGCAAAATAAATCTGGACTTGGAACCTGTGGTTAGGCTCTGTCAGCATCCCAGATGAACATTTTCCTTTGTATTTGTGACCGAACTCGGCTCTTTGCACGAGCTCTAGTAGGGACAGGAAGGTCTGACTGAAGAATAGGCTTCTGCAGACCACTGAGTGAACCCCAACATATGCTACTATGAGGCCACTGACAAAAATCTGTTTAGCCAGAAAACAGCACAGCAGTGAAGTACATAGCACAAGAACACATGGAAGAACTGCCACCAGATATGGTGGGGATGTGCCTCACAGTCCTCAGTGCCTCCCAGCATGAGGTGGTGTCAGAATGGCATCATGAGCCCTGGGTGTTCTACCTCCAATCACATCACAAGCCAAAATGGGACTTCTCCCCAATAAATAAGGTTTTTAGAGGTGTTAAACTGCTAATTCACTTTAGCAGTCTTGTGGCACCTCCCCATAATGTGCTCCATCAGACAACGACTCAGAGAAGCACCTGTAGTGCAAAGAGGTGCACGTCTCCTAAACTCAGTTTTACCTGCACCTCCTTCTGCACCTTCATGGTTTTTTATGCCAGAAATGGGGATGGATGTGGACACTCTCTGTCCAATTCCTCTTAAATTTTGACCTGTTGGGGGCCAAAATTATCAGCTCTCAAATGATGACCAGGCAGGGATTTCTCCCCCAAAAGCAAGAAGGTTCCTTGCAAGAGGAGAAGAAATAACCCAGCAAATAATTCCCATCCATCACAGCACTGCGGTTGCTGCTGACCTGGGGATGTGCTTTGGCAGCACAGCATTATTCCTCATCCCTGCAAGACAGCTATGTGCTTAAAGGTCAGCTAGCCAGGAGTGACAGCGCAGCATCTGCATGGAGAAGACAGGCAAAAGGGAGACTGGAGAGCCAAGTTAAAGTCGTCTGTGAGAGAGCAAGTGCATTTCTTTAGCCCAGGATATTATGCTGTAGAACTGGACAGCAGATGACACCAAAATACTAGTGTTTTGATTTAAGTCTGGATGCAGTTTTCCACAGGCTTGAAATAAAAAAGGTGACTGAGCAACCCCATTGTGAAAAGCTTGATCTGACTAATACCAGCTGGAAACTAAAAACTGCCATAGTAATCTTTACAGCTTTGGTGGTATAAAGAAAAAAAAGGAAAAGAAAGGAAGAAAAAAAAAAAAGAAAAAAAAATAAGGAAAAAGAAGGCTGCTGTCAGGGAAGTGCCATCTAAGAATCCAATCACCAAAGGCGGGGTTTGCCATCATTAAAAAAAAACCTAAGCAGCAAATCTGTCCTGTGTACAAGAAATTCAATATCCACGGGTCTTTGCTCTGGTGGCTGATGGAAACAGGCAGGATAAATACATGTCTGTATACATGGCCCAATCCAGGCTACAGATGCACCTTCTGACAGTTTTCCTGATGGAGAATCAAGCCCAGGTTTCAAATAATAGTAATTTCTCAAATATTTATCACTCTCATGGACCTGCCCACTGGATGAACCAATATAGAGATCCACCTAAGCTGTCTAAACTCTCTGCATCTCTAATGCACTTTTCGCTGTACCATTATACATGAAATTAAACCACAAGAGCTGGGCTGCAGTGATATATACTTGTGCTTTCAGCTGTGAAGTAATAAGATCTCCTGGGGTGGAAAGAAGGGGACCAGAGAAAAAACCAGGCAATTTACATAAAAATTACTGTCAAAGGGAATGAGTTTGATCCTTCCTCTCTCTTTTTTTTTTTTTTTAATACATGCAGTATATGTCCACAAGGAAAAACATCCTATAATATAATCCTAATAGCAACTTAAGCTGTCTAGAAACAAAGATTTGCCTGACAAGTGAAGCACTTTTAGGCAGCCTAAGCAAACACCCTTTCCCTCTCCTTTCATATACCTTAGAAAGTTCAAAGAAAAGGAAGGTACAAGATGGGTCATAGATGCAAGACCATACAAGATAAGCAAGATTTGAAATGCTTGGACCTATCAAGTTCCTTATTTCAGAAACTGCTAGTTGATCCTGCTGTCCTGTCCTATGGCACATGTTAAAACAGCTATGCAACTGCTTTCCTTTCCAGTCAGAAATCCCTAAAGGTATTCCTTTAGTAAATTTGGATTTGTTTTCACTAAGTAGCCCAAACTATCCCACAGATTCATAATTCAAATGTTTTAATGTGCTATGACTTTTGGGTTTGTTTGTTCAAAGGATGAGTCAAGAAGGCTGCTTTGGCTTTATTCTGCACTTCTACTAGTAATAGCATAATCTCTAGTATTTTTTAAAAAAGAAAATTCATTATGCACACTTGCTTTTCCTGTGCTTGCACACTTTGTTACAGGCCACTATCTAATCAGTCACCGATTCAAATGCTGCAGCACAATCTGACATCAGAGAAAGGAAATCAACATCAGATTCTTCGTGTAACTAATAGCAAAAAGAATATAATTGGTTTGTCTTTGAGACGTAAAAAAGTGTGCCTTCAATTTATATCATGTCAATGTTGAGGAGGTTAAAGAAAGAGTTAAAAAATAGCCTTCACTTCAGAGAGGAGTCTATGGGTATAAAATGAGGACTGGACCCCCAGTCCCAAACCCACTGGTGTTTGGGGCACTAAAAAAGCCCCTTTGTGTAAAACCCAGCAAAACCCTGTATGTAGCTCTGTTATGCTACAGGAGTTAACCAAGACGAGTGATAAAGGGTCTGCCTTGCCAAAACCTAAGCACCAGTATGCTGATTCCCCACCATTATTTCTTTACACACAGGATAAATCAAGAAGGTCAATTATTTTTTGTTTATAAGGATATTACACACTGCAGATTTTGAGTAGCATCTAAGTACTCAGCCCTTGCCAGAATTTGCCACAAAGATGGGTTATCAGCTCCCTGAAGTCAGTATTGGAGGAATATAATTTCCAAGTCAGGAATTCTGGGTTGATTATGTCCACAAACCTGACTGGAACTGCTGTTGGGTCAACTAAATTGTGGTTGTTTTATGAACAGTAAAAGTCCTAGTGAGAGAACTGTTACCAGACTGAGCTATACATGGACACTGAAGGAGGAGGAAAGGGAATCAGAGCTGACCTAGAATGATACTAACCTACAAGTTAAGAGTGGTTACACTGCCAAACATTTCCCCCTCAATGGAGCTCAGCGCTAGCACAGAAATCTTCAGAAATATCTTCTGACTGCAGTGTTAGACCCCTAACCTCTTGGCCAATTTGATATCGAGACCAAAATTACAGTGGGTCTAAAATATTACTCAGTTAAAAGGCAGGGACTGTGGAACATACCAACTGAACACATTAACCCAATCAACTCAAAAAGCAGGGCTACAGTGCTGGAAGTCCATTCCACCAGACTCACAAGACAATAGAGATGGTGTATACTCTCAAAAAGACTCAGTTGAACAGATTATAAATATAACTCAAATTTTTTAGGAGGAAATATATAAAAAAACTCCAGAAAAGCAATGCTAGGTATCAACTTCAGGACAATACATAGAATCGTAGAATGGTTTTGCTTGGAAAGGACTTTAAAGACCATCTAGTTACACTCCCCTCCTATGGGCAAGGACACCTTCCACCAGACCAAGTTGTTCCAAGCCCTAACAAGCACGGCCTTGAACACTTCTGAGAATGGGGCATCCATAGCTTTCTGGGCAACCTGTTCCACTGCCTTGCTATCCTCATAGTGAACAATTCATTACTAATATCTAATCTAAACATGCTCTTTCTCAGTTTAAAGCCATTACACTAAAAAATAATTGAAAATAATAGAACATACCATCCTTATTTGAAATGTCTGCTGCTTGACTTGCAAGGTCAATTTTCATAGGCTCCACAGAAGTTTCTTCCTGTTCTTGTATCCCTATAATATAAGCCAAAGAAGGAGAAAAATCAATATTCACAGCACCTGATTATTGTCTAATTCTCAGACTCCTCATGCCTGGCTTTTTTGCTTTCCTTCTGGCATGCTCTTGCCTTTGTAGACTCCACTGCTGTATAGTGGCACCCACTAGAGAAGAGGACAGAGGGTATAGGGAGAGGAACATGGTTTGAAAATAATTGCCTGAATGTTTTTAGCAATTCATGCTCTTTTTTAACTGGGATTGTTAAAACTGCATCGTGGTGTGCGCTTCTGCATCCCTACCATTTTTTTCTCATCACTTTTAAAGAATTCCTTCTGCTCATAAAATGCAATATATGATGGGGACTTAATCACAGTTACGAAGTTTCTCTAGCTAGCAGAAAGAAAATAAATATAGTGAAGAGTTCAAATACACTGAGTATTCAGACACAAACTAGAATATGAACATAGGAAAATGCATTTAATCACTATAACTCAACATTTTTATCTCTTCTGCCTCAGGCTTGTCTAGAAGCTTGGATTCAAACTCCCAACAATATCTGAAGAGAAAAAAAAAAGATTTGCTGTTTTAGATAGAGTTCTACTATTCTGCCACTGGCTAAGAAGCCAATTTTTATTTACATTCCATCATGCTACTTCTTTATTTTTGTGGCTGCTGTAAAGCCTGTTGCATCCATCCTGTGACTGAACTACAGGATATCAGGTGACCGGTCACTAAATGATCCAGGCATTTGAGCGGTTATAATGAGACAGCACAGTGTAGTAAGGACTCAGATATTTCAAAAACATTTTATTCTTAAACTGAAATAATTTACCCCCTCAGCAACACAGATGAAACCTTCAGCGTCTCTCAAAAACCTCCTTCTTTTTTCCTGTGGAATTCTAAAGTGGGGTTTTTAAGTCCACTGGAGTGTACTACATTTATTTTGTCCATAAAAAATGTATCTGCCACTGAAAATTTCAGCCACTTTTCCTTCTAATTTTATCTGCAAGCCAATGGTGTTATGGGGAGTTTAGTTTCCTCTCTGCTCACTGGCAATGCTATTTTCATTGGCAACTTCCGGCACACTACCTATAGAATCACAGAATCATGGAATTGTTAAGGTAGGAAAAGACCCCTGAGATCAAGTCCAACTGTTAACCCAATACGGCTAAGTACACCATAAAACCATGTCCTCAAGTGCCACATCCACTCACCTTCTGAACACTTTCAGGGTTGGGGATTCCACCACTTCCCTGGGCACCCTATTCCAATGCCTGACCTATGGTCCTACCAAGCTTGGGGGATGGATGACTTTACAGTGATGGAAAAGTTACTCATGATTTTAACAGACCTTACTTCTCATGCACAAACTTTTCTGTGGATCATTGTATCACCAGCTTCACCTCTTCCTCACTGGTTTAAAATCATCTCCCCGAAGACACAAACAAAATGCCTGTAAACATCTGTGACTGAGAATGTTGCATATCTGTGAGTGCCTGAAATGGCCCCTTTGTGGGTGGACCAAACCCCAGATGCTTCTCCAGGGAATTCGTGACAGTGATGTGGTTCTCTCCTGAAGTTTTTTATGCACCAACATCCCCAAGATTTCCCAGTGCTCGCCCATCTATCTTTTTGGCTCATGCAAAGCCAAGGTGACCTCACACAAATAATGTGTATATGGCAGGAGTTTGTCAAGTACAAGACTGAACAGGTGTTTCAAAATCCCTGCCTGATTTCTCCTGACAAAATCAATATGAAATTTGAGGGACCATGAATACACTGATTAATCAAGGAAGATACAGAGACATTATTATTGATTATCTGAGGGAAGCAGCTCAATGAAAAATAAAATTTTGAAAAATCACAGAATAATTGTGTGGGCTGGAAGGAAGCTTAAAAACCATTTAGTTCCAATCCCCTGCCATGGGCAGAGACACCTTCCACTAGACCAGGTTGTTCCAAGCCTCATCCAGCCTGGCCTTGAACACCTTGAGGGATGGGGCAACAACAGCTTCACTAGACAGTATGTACCAGAGTCTCACCACCCTCTGAGTAAAGAATTTCCTCCTAATATCCAGTCTTAAACCTACTCTTTCAGGTTAAAACCATTCCCTGTTGTCCTGTTGACTGTCTCTACATGAGTATAGCCTGCAGTGGATGCAGCCCTTCTCACTAAGACACCCTGACGTCTGACGTAGGTATTTGCGATGTCTGCTAAACATCAACATGCCCCAACTGGCAGCTGCTGCCTCTGATTCTGACTTTGACTCCTCTAAACCACCATCTATTAACCAAATAAAGGAGACATGATATGGCAGGTTATGTCTTGCCTCCCAGTTTCTCCCGTTGTCACTGCCTTAAGATGACCACATGAAGTTCCCAGCCCTTATCGCAAGATCATTAACTAGCTGGCATGCCTGGCTTCACCACACTGCTTGGAAGGTTTCCCACTTTCCATTTCAGAAATCTCTTATGCAGCTGACAGGTGCAAAGGTTTATTGGCATAGCGTGAGGTGATGATGGAGGCTAATGAAAGAGAAGGCATTTTGTGGACACGTGTGTGTATAAATTTCTGCACATGTGCTTTGTCTCAGTCTTCTCCCATTTGCAGTGATAAAATCAGGCATGGGATAGGGGGTGACAAGTCTAGAAAGAGGCTAGGAGGAGTAATAACAACATCAACAGATCTGCAAAATTACTTTTTTCAAGGTTTAGGATCATAAATACTGCCAGAAGAGTTGCTTTTGTTCTGCTTTTTCACCTTCTTTCCATGTTTGAAATGCTGATTCCCCACCCTTTCTAGGAGGGGATTGTTGCAGTATTAGTGCTTTTTTACACTGGGGGTTTACTGTTGGATATTGTCAGCAAGAAAATGATACTGGGAAACAATATTCAGGGTCAAACTAGGCAGAAGATATTTTAAACTTTAACAAAGCTGAGCACCACTGCAAATCTTGGGAAGAGGCTTGCAGAGTATACACTCCATTTTTTGGGAAGATTTACAAATTCAGTTAATATAAATTTAATTTCTTCCTTCATTATTACTGTGGGATGGACACAGGAACATTCACTATATTGCCATGCATGTGGAAAGGGTATTATTCAAAATAGCTTCCCTGCTGTGCAGTCAATTCAAGTGCCACTATGAGATCAGCCCAATTCACATAAACAGCAGAATTTGATCAATAGCAGAAACTGCCTTGACAACCAATTTATTCTTGAGGCCTCTCCCTTGATTTCATGGCTTCAGGTTAAAGCACAAACAAGTGAAGGATTTCAGATCTCTACGCAGGGCCGAGAGTTCCTGAAGGGGAAGGGAGCCCAGGAGATACTGCTTTCAATATAAATTCCCATTTCCAATTGCTCTCTTGCCAGAGCTCATTACCTGAACCCTTTGCCGACTGGTTACACAACCAGCTCAGCACTAGGAAACAATGGGCTGCTGGCACGGGCAAGCAGGGCTCCCACTCTTTTCCAATGCATAAGATAAGTATATACCAGGAAGACAGAAAGCTCTGTACTCCTATTTCATCTCTTCTTTCCCCCCCTTAATAGATACAATCTGTTACTTGTTCCATGTGCCTACAGTTAATACATAATTTTCTCTAGAGAAATATGATTTTTTCCCCCCTCTAGATTCACATACTGTTTACAATACCAACATGAAATTGTGGTAGCTCTTGGTACCTTAGCACCAGTTTTAAAATTGCCCAAGTATAGAGGTTAGACATCTGTTTTCCAAACCCCCAATAAATTCTAACAAGTAAAAAGTGTAATTCTCGTCCTCCTTATCATCCTCCTTTTCCCTTTGCACAAGGTTTACATCTATTTCAAGCAATAAGAGCAGGCAACAATGCAGGCTAAGAAGCTGTAACAACCCAAGAACTGAGTTTCTGCTCTGAGCTGCCTACCTTAAGGATGTTTATTCCTCTTTGATGAGTCTCAAGGGGGATTCTCATGGCAGAGCCCAGACTTCAAGACCAGCCTTGGCATTGGGTGTGGGTAAGGGATGTCAAGTGGGCTCTGGAACAGGAACCTGGGTTCCTGCTATTAGTTTCTAGCTTGTTAATAATGTCAGAGACCCCCTTTAAGACAAACAGAAGAACAAGTTTCATGTGTAAGATAGTTTTGTCACTGTAATCACATACATGATAACTTAAATCTTTCAATATTCCCCAATTTTAGAAGTATTGTCATAAGTGGGAAATCCTGGCCCTAAGATCATTATGAATATTTAAGGGACAAAAGAGTTGTCAATACAATTACAGTCCAGAAAACTACTATTTTTACAGGCAAAATGACAATGCCATTATTCCCATAGCTAGACTGCTCAGCAATTTTGGGTGTTGCCACAGGAATTCAAATAAAATACTATGCTGCCCATGGACACTTTGCAACCTGAAGAAATTCATTAGCTGTAAATAATTTGTAGAGCAGTTGCTTCTACTCATGTTACATACTTTGAAAAAACCATCTCTGTCATTATGCAATATGTTACAGCTATTCTGAGCAATCCAGATTTTCCCAATTCATACCCACTAAATAAAATTTATTGTTTTGAGTTTAGCTGTAAACATGCTTCCCCTAATCATGAGACTCTGAAAGAGTCAGGCAGGTTTGAAAAAAAAAATCCAAATTTCTCTGTTAAAAATTGGAAGGCACCATTTTTCATCTGCAGTAACAACAACAAAAAAAGACAGACAAAGCTCTTCTGACCAACAGCTGCACTGTCTTATCAGTCAAAACCAGTTCCCATTTTCTTGCTCTGAAATAGCCAGAGCTGTTTTTTCCTTCTTTCCAGTCATTTCATTGTAGTGCTTTGCTAATGTGACTGTCAAGCCTTCATGTACTTTGTTTACTGCTGTACTTTAGTAACATTATAAATGCTGCCTCATTTAGAAACTGAAGTTGTCTGTGATACAAAGTTTTACTTCTGTTCAATATCCATCTGGGATGACTGACTCTTTTAATCAGACTGGATTCTACCACATCAAATATTTATGCTGTCTTCTTGTATGGCTCTACAGGTATAAGCACCCAACCTGCTGCTCTGAGGGCTCTAAGAAAAAAACCAGCAATCATTTTCATCTGTACTTCATTACATTCGAGCTGGAGGGCAGCTTTCTCCCTTGCTGTCCTTCTGCAATGCACAGGTCAAGCTCAACAGTTCCAAATCTGCAGGAATGGCACTGCCACCACCATGCCTCTTGCTATTCAGCGTGGCTCAGTAAATAACAAACAACTCCATCTGTTGTATCAGAAATATTACACCTCGATGAACCACCACCCTGTCCCCAGCAATTATGCACCACAGAGATGAAAGAAAACTCAAGGTTGCAGATTTCAGAGGAGGGTGTGCTGGCTACTGTACCAGCTTTGCTGGGCTTTTCAGGGCACTGACTGAGTATCATTCCGGATTCATGTTGCAGCCCCTTCATTGTTAAATGGAGTGTTTATCCTCCTTTTTGGCATTTTGGCTTTGTTTTCCAGAGTAACAAAGAGCAATGAATCTCCCTGTTCCTCCAGTGCAATGTGTGTCAGTTCAGCTCTCTGTGTTTGTGGACACAACTGTACCTAAAGGCATCGTGCTGCTCCCAGCCACTGTTATTTCCAGCTCAAGCTGAATGGCAATTTTTTAAAAACACATTTTAAAAGTTAAATTTAGGGATAAATTCTGCTTATCAACCCACCCTTCCAGCCCTTTATTAAACATACTGTTAGTAAATGTCATTGTGCCTACCATTCTCCAAAGGTGAGAATGGGAGACTAGTGAGGATTGTCACTCAACAATATGGTCCACAAGACCCATACAAATTCGGCAAATCTAAAATCACTCATGTCTATCAGGAGCATTTTGTGTATTTTGTCTCTCTCTAAAACCAGGATATATCTGCACACAGTAGGCTCTTGATGACTACAAGGTACATGGTTTTAAGAAAAGCCTTTTTTTTTTTTTTTTTTTTTNTTTTTAATTCTGGAAAAGGCTTAGCTATGTAAAAGGCCACATCATTGTTTTCCTGATGATCTTTTCCTGAAACATCTCGTCAGAGAAGAAGCCTGGAGCATAGAATGTCTGAAATGGAGCACCCAGAAAATTCAGTCTCATCCCTCAATTCCTGGCTGTTAACACAACTAAAATGTTGCCTGGTTGTGATCAAACTAGTAAATCACCTGTCCTGAATGGTTTCCAAAGCACTTGTGCTCCATCCCTGCCCACAGGTAAGGCAGATAGCATGCTCAGTAATATTATGACAAGTGAAAGGAACAGAAATGGTATGATTATTTACCTCTCTTTCCCATTCTGTCATTTTTCCCTGTCATTTATGAAACTTATGAGTGATTTGATTCAGTTCCTGATCACTACCTGCCTTATCCTAAAAAAAAACTGTGTAGGTGTGAGGAATTAGAACACTAGCAGACCCTTTTGTGTAAGCCTCAGGACACCTCCATATTTCCTAAGGCACACCTTTCAAAAGAGATAATGATGCTGGGCATTCAGAAATATCTTCTGAATTCTGCGGCTATGTGAGCCAGCCTGTTGAAAGACAGACACCTGCCAGAATGGTACCTGCATCTCAACTTCCATCACAGTATCAGTGTTCTCCACACACTCACCATGCTCATCACCACATACCTGGTAGCACAACAGCTCTCTTCAGCAGCTTTAATTCCTCTTTGCACCATTAATCTGCGGTGCGGACTCCTGGCCTTAATTTTGATGAATCAGTGCAGGAGCCCAAAGGCTTTAATAAGCCTTTCTTTCCCTTTGGTCCACCCACTAAAAACCAGAACAACTTAATAGCCTGGGCTGTCATGCTGAGCACTTCAAATGATCTTGAGGAAACTGCAGAAAAGCAGAGTGTGATAGGAAAGAGATCCTGGATTTTCTAAGCAGGACAGATTTGTCAGAATGTTACACTTTATTTCAAAAACAGGGAAAGAAGATTTTTCTCCAAAGGAATCACTCCAAACATAAAGGAGACTGAGCCAGTATTCAGCTTTGAGCAGCAGGGCAAGAACTTGATGGGTACCTGTAGTGAATAGAAACAATATTTATAATATGAAATATAAGGAAAAGATGGGGAAGAAGAGGGGAGGAACCTCAGAGAACCTCAAACTGCTCAAGAGCTGGAAGTTAGAAGAGTTCCTCTCAGACAAGCACCCTCATCTTTCATGGAGTCCCCACTTAGTCCACACAGGGCAAAAGGAGGCTTTGCCCAAGCTTATGATAATGTACAGAGGGGGCTTCTCAGCCTTCTGGCTTGCAGCCGCTTATTTCTGAGGCCGCTGCTTCTGAAAGAGGTTACTGCTGAGCAAAAGAGTGGCCTTAGAAAATATTCTGTTCAATTCTTTTTCAAGGAGACTATTACCAAAATTATGAAGAATGAGCTTCAAAATAGCAGTGGACAACAGCTGAGAGTGTATGGATCTAACTGAAATGCAGTAACAATATACAGTGTGGGAGAAAGATTCTTCCCTGGTATTTATCCAGAGACCCCAACCTAAATTTTGCAGCTTAAAATAAAACACACTATTTACAACAAGGAGAAGCACATGAAGATGAACAAAGTTCTGCTAATAGATGGAATAGGTAGGAATAGGTACGCTATAATTCTCAAACCTTGTGTTACATAATGATGCCACAACCAGCATGCAAAGTAAAAATTAATTAAAAAAACCCAAAACAAATAAAACCCACCACAAACCTCAATAAAATTTGCATAACCAGAGGTAAAGCACACTTGACTGAATGTCTTGCTATTTGGAAAGAGTACTTGTCTTTCTGCAGGCTCATCAGCTCCTGCCCAAGTACTCTGTTTTAATTTTAGAAAACTGTTAGCTTCCTAAAACTGAAGTAATCATCGTATCATAGAATCACGGAATCACAAAGTTGGAAGAGACCTTCAAGACCACCTAGTCCCACCCTCAACCCGCACCACAACAATCATGCCTAAACTGTATCCCTAAGTGCCACATCCATATGGCTCTTGAGCATTTCTAGAGATGGTGACTCCACCACATCCCTGGGCAACTTATTCCAATTCCAAAGCACTCTTTCAATGATTTTGTTTTTCCTAATATCTAATCTGACCCTCCCCTGGCGCAGCTTTAGGCCACTTCCTCTCATCCTTTCACTTGAAACATGGCAGAAGAGACCAACACCCGCCTCACTACATGTTGCAGTTTGTATATTTCCCTGTGTTGGTTTGGCAAGCCGCAAACCTTCCCAGCGAGCACAGCGGGGCTGCCTGCCCAGCACTCATGTTCCACCTAGCTGTCAGCTCCACAACACGGCAATGATAAAGGAGGAGAGAAGGCTCCCTGCATGGGGACCTCAGAGGACATTCATTCACATGGTTCCTAGAGGCAGAAAAAGGACTGCATGGCAGAGGCCTGGGGTTTTACAGGGGGATGAGGTGGGCAGAGAGAGCACATGCACTAATGGTTTCAGGGCACAGGGTGGTACATGGGTGGAGTTCGGGTATTGGGACTAATGGGGAGAACCTGAGGGAGTGGCCAGGACTAGGGGCAGGGAAGGGAGGACAAGGTGGGGAGGGCAGGCAATTTAGCAAGTAAAGGAGTGGGTGAATACAGCACCACAACAACCTCCTTTCAAGGAGTTGCAGAGAGCAGTGAGGTCCCTCCCTGAGCCTCTTTTTGTCTAGGCTAAATATCCCCAGTTCCCTTGGCTGCTCCTTTCAGGACTTGTGCTCCAGACCCTTCACCAAGCTCTGCTGCCCTTCTCTGGATTCACTCCAGCACCTCAAAGTCCTTTTTAAAGTGAAACACGTTTGCTTGTAAAGAAGCAGTAATTGGCAGCACTCAATAACAGAGACCTTACAGATGATCCTTATCACATCTTTTTCCCCTGCCAAGACACAATAATTGTGTCAATAATTAAATAATTATAATTTTTCAAAAAGCAGTTAAAGAGAGTGTCTTGCAAGGTTTTTTATCCCATATCATTTTTGGTTTTTGGTTTTGTGTCCAGGGTGGTCGCTGCCCCTCTCCCTGTGTCCCCCCCCCACGCCTCTGGGAGTAAGTCATGGGTGAGAGCCAGTCTGGGGTTTCCTGCAAAAGTTGGTGGGGGAGGGCGGGGCACAAGGGGCAGCTCTTTCCTTCTGGGCGGGCAATTCGGCTGGCCATGCAGCACTGTGTCTCTGACCAGGGATGTTGCTTTGTGGTTTTCGCCTGTTTCTTTTTTTTTCTTTTCCTTTGGCACTGAGACTGGGCTTGCTGGCTTGCTTCTTCACTTCTCTGCTGCTGGGGAGCCCAGAGCCAGGGTGTGCTGTGCTGGGACACAGGAACACCCCGTTCCCCTCTGGGGGCTGCCCCCCTCCACACAGCCTGCACCCAGAGACCAGCCATGGCAGGTGCGCTATCCCGGGGACCAATTCCCCACTCAGCCCCACCACTTTTCTGCCACTGCTCTGAGTTTTCTGCTGCACTGTAACCCAACACTCAGTGCCTGCCAGGACACCCTGCGGCTCCTGCTACAGCTGTGGAGTTTCTGTTACATTTTGTTTGCCACTCTGGGGTGTGCCTGCCTCTGCCGTTCCATCCACTGCTCCAAGGTTCCTGCTACAGTCCATCTCGCCATACAGAGGGGCACCAGGACCGGCTGCCCCTGTGAGTTTGTAAAGGAAGCCCGTTTTCTAGCTCTTCCAGCAGCACACCCGGCATTACCAATGTGAGNAATTCCTTCAAAGCCAAAATTTTACAGTCTTGCTTTAACTATATGGTGATAAATACAAATCTGCTCAAAGCACTCATTTTGTAACTGAGCTCCTCACCTATTCAAGTTCTCGGACTGTTTTTTTCAGATCTTGATGGTGACTCATCAAAACAGAACAGGTGTTTAAATAAAACACATACACAGGCACAGATTTGAGTATATCTGTGTTCAAGGGCAGTAAACAATTTTTCATAACTAAATGGCTGGGAGTTGTTGTCCCTCTGTAAGGAAGGGAATAGCAGAGAGATGGATATGTTATCCATAGGGTAGGAAGGTGATACTTCCCACTCTGCTCTGAAAGCATCTGTGGAGAGGAGCCAAGGCTGAAATATGGGTTTTGGAGATCCCTGTAGCTTTCACTGTCAGAGGATGTCATTAATGCTGATGGCTGCCCTGCTTTCTCCTCTGAAAGCCTGGCATCATTCTTCACAGCAGTGAGCCAGGCTCAAAGGAATGGGAGGGAAAGCAAACATACTGAAAATGTGTATTACCTCCTAAGCATGGATGCCATTTTTAATTTCTGCTGATAACTGGATGAATATAAGAGCAAAAATTTTGTAGCAGTGACATGGAGTAAGATGTTTCCCCAGCAAATAACAGGACTAAATCAGAGGAAGGGTTGCTCTAACCTTCAGCTACTCTATGCCAGCAGGGAATAACCACATCCTCTTCTGAACAGAGACTGTATATAAGTAAGGCATGTGAGGACCTAAATCATGAGTGGTGATTTGAACCCCAAATCAAGTGTGGTGAGGCACTGGCACAGGTCGCCCAGAGAAGCTGTAGAACACCCACCCATGGAAGTGTTCAAAGTCAGGTTGTATGGGGCTCTTAGCAGCCTAGTCTAGTGGAAGGTGTCCTTGCTAACAGCAGGGGGATGGGAACTGGAGAGTTTTTAAGGTCCCTTCCAATCCGAAACACTGTATGATAACAGCAGTGTCAGACGTAATCACATGACACGTATTCCCAAACTGAGACAAGACTAAAGCACAACCTCCATACTACGGCAAGCAATTCAGCTGCATGGTGGCAATCATGCTCTTCTACCAATTTCAGTGGCAGCTCTTAAGAATCAGATTTCTTGGGGACCAAGGAAGGTGCACAGCCAGACACTGACAGCATAGCTGGTGTTTAACACTTGAAACACTCACCTGTCCTCCTGACACTCATCTCCTAGCATGAAGCCAAGAGTATTTCCAAAACACTGAAAAGCAAAATGGAGATCACTCCTGTAGGTTGCTTTAGAATAAAGTGATCCACCAGCCTGGGTGTTAACATCTGCACTACAGGAGAGTATTTCCATAGATTCGGCCAATATTTCCTGGCAAGACTAAAGACTGGATTTAGATTGTCAAATTAGTGAGTTTTACTTGCTCTGTTTCTTGAAGAAAACTTCAAGACCAAATTCAAAATTATCAGTGTGAAACAGAAAGATTTTGACCACAACAGAGCTTCCAGAACAAAAGTTTGGCAGGCGAGGAAAACCCAAGTGTCAGTGCTGGCAGTTGCACGCTTGCTTCTTTTCCTTGCAGAGAGCCATTATGCAGTGTTTTCTAAAATTGTAAATGCTCTTTCTGGCTCACTATGGGAAACAACACTGATATGAATCACAGGGTGTGAGATAAAACGTGCAGTGCTAGTGCTGCCTTTGATTTTTCTTCCATTTATATCAGCTTTCAGTAAAAATTACATAAAGACAGCTGCAGACTTTCTCTAAACTTTCTCACGTTTCATTCTTTGTTTGGAGGGACAAATTCTAGGGTCTAAATAGGACCTTATATCAGAGACAGGAATTTACATTTAGATAGCATAATGCAAAGAATACTAACAACTACCATCCTCCCTCCCTACAAACAGCTCCAGAGTACTTCCCAACTGACCTCAGATTTGTAAAACAGGGACCTGACTTGTTTGCTTGAAACTGAACATCTCTTTCTCCAGTTAGGAGAAACATAACATAGTTAGGGGTTTTTTTGATGAGTATTTGTTTGTGTCCTGTCCGTCCTCACTTTTTCTTGGTTTTAGAGTCTCACTCCCTGTGGTTGTGCTGAATTAGTCTCTAGCCATGGAGGTGGCTCCAGTTTGTTGTCTGGGAAAAATCCTGGGAAAAGAACCTGAGCACAGTAGTAACTGCAAGAGAAAGGCCACTGTGTTTTTCTGAGTCACCTAAAAAAGTAGTTAGCAGACACCACCAAGAACAGCTTTCTGATTGCAGGACACTTAAGAGAGGCAGCTTTTCTTCTTCTCAACCCCTATGCAGGGACCCGGTAGTAGCAGGCAGGCAAAAAGCTAGCAACGTGCATCAGAACTACAATAAATTGCAATGGAGAAGTCCTCAGTCAGGTTCATCAGCTCTGACATCTACCAGCACTGACACCCAGGTCCTGTGATTTATGAGATTTTCTGCTCAGTAGGTGGAGGGGGCATGTACTGTGGGCTTTTTCATCTCCCAAACCACTTTATTCCAAACAACACTTCCCCTTACACAACCTCATTCCCACTGTTTGAAGAAGTCCACCCTGCTGTTACTGGTCACTCTGGCAACTTCACAAGCAGGAGAACAAGGGGTCAGAAATTTACACAAGGCTTCACATACATCAGACACTTATTTGTATCAAAAGATAGTAAATTTAAACAGCAAGCTAGACCAAGGCTGGCTTACAGCTAGATCGTTACTGTGACATTGGGTAAAAACTGGAGTAACTTTTTTGGAAAGCTGAGGCACGTTTTCCTCAACCATCCTGCCTTCACTCCATATTACTGAAAATTTCTCAAAGTTCTGTGGCACCAAATAGAAACTGGAGGACTGAACAAAAGTCTTTAAGAAAAAAAAGAAGGAGGAAAAGAGGGGAATGAAACTGTCTCAGTATGTTTCTTATCAGAGAATACACGTTCAAAAAAATGAAGGATTTTTCCCTTTAGCACTGGAGGTCATATCCCCTCTTTCCATCAAACAGTCTTCTAACACAGAGGTTGTTCCAGATGTCAGC
Source organism: Platysteira castanea (assembly GCA_013397175.1). Classification (NCBI taxonomy): domain Eukaryota; kingdom Metazoa; phylum Chordata; class Aves; order Passeriformes; genus Platysteira; species Platysteira castanea. The sequence goes on from VYXC01007881.1 coordinate 64,396, forward strand.
ACACATAGGTCAGCATTTTCAACAATAGGTGACTAACTTTAGGAGAACTTTAAAAGGGAGTTTAGATCCTTTTTTTTCAAAAGCTCCAAGCTCCCAGCAGCTCCAGCTGGCTTCAAAGGGGGCTCACTTCACAAAGTGTTTTAGATGTGCTCAGCATTTTTGAAATTCAGGGCACCTATTTTGAATCCTAAATGTGGACTTAAAAAATCCATGTCAATTTTCACTGCACTAAGGATGACACCACCTCTTTAATCTGTCCTTAAAAAGCTCAGTGACATTATAACCAACAATCTGGCTTTTCCCTTCTTTTTCCCTTTAACAGAATTTGCAGAACTCCTAATAAAACTGGTGTCTATCATGAAAACTGGCAGACTTCAGTCTAACAAGATAACTATAATTTTCCTTGAAACTAGTCAGTAACACCTCCTCAAATCCTCCTAGTAACTGATGGATAACATGGGTTCCTTACAAAGAGAAGTCCTGAGGGTCAGCCAGAATACAGCAGCCAGGGCTGTGGGATATTCAGAAATACCACAGGCCATAGAAAAGTACTGAATCCCAGGCTGGCATGCTGGAGTACTTAGCCCTTTCTGGAATGCCAGCTTCCTGCTACAGAGTGCCAGAAAACATAAGGGCTTGTATTTGCAATTTGAGCACCAAAGTCAAGACTTCTACCAATTAATCCAGAAGAGAATAACTGTATTAGCAGCTGATAGTGGCAGACTTCTGTTCTGCTAAAGCAGGATGACATGCACACATTAGAAATACTTCCTCAAGCTAAACTTCTTCAGATTGCTGGACTCGGACCATACTTTTCAATTTATTCATAATAAGACCTTCTTAGCTTAGGAACTTGAAGATGCCTAGAGCCTTTCCATTATCTTTCAAGTATTTTGAGCTTAGAAAAAAAAAACCTGACATAGTGGTTCCAGTCTTGGGTCAACAAGCAGCAACATCTCTTCTTCCCTTGGATAAGCTGGAGGGTAATACACAGCTTTTGCCAGCACACAGCACAAGGGTAAGAATTAGAGGCTACAGGTGTGCTCTCTACAGATGTGCACATGGCCCAGGTCTGCAAGAATTTGTACACTGGTGTAAGGATTGTCCCTGCCCACAGTCTCCACAAATACCTTGGCATCTCTTATTTTCATGGGAACTACTGAAGCTTTCAAAAGAATGCAGAACTGCTAATCTGCAGATTCAAGTGACTTCAGCCCTGAGAGACATTTCCTCAGAGTCACAGATAAAACTGAAGGATTAAGCCATAAAGGATTAGGAGAGGTGTCACCTAGAATTAAGTCACTGGCCTTGAATCATGGTTTTGTTGGGCACTGAAAATAGCAAATGTCACCGTCTTAAAAACAAGCTTTATTGTGTTCCTTTAAATATATAAAAATGTATTTTAGATATATATCTTGATTTCCTGAGTAGGCTTAAAAGTCTAGATGACTCACGTTGTATAGTTTCCATTTTTACTACACTTCAGTGCACTAAAAATCATCAATCTGACTATCCGAACAAATTCCTTTCACAACTGTGCACCAGATGTTTATGTATCTAAGAAAATACAGGAAATAAAATAAACACCTTGCATGGCTTTCTTCACAGAGAACCTATTTTAAATGATACAGACCCTAAAAGGGGACAGGCTGTTGGACAGAAAATTGGTCTTTGCCTAGAAAGCTTATAGCTCATAGCAAATCTAGGTCTTCCCTACTTAGGTGTCTGGTTATTTTGATGTAAGCATCAAAAAGAGGTCTGTACATGAGATGTGCTTTAAGTCCAAAGTCTGTGGCATTTCAGTTAGCAGACGTAGAGGTTATTTGGGGTGGTAGGGAAGAAATAAGCCTTGTGACTTAAAGGGTTGTTTCAATTCACCCTGGATATCTGTGACAATGTTGAAAACAGATTGAAAATCTTATGAGGGACCCAAACACTGATCCTCAGTCTGATAAAACCTGTCATAATTTGGAAGTGTTATGCCTAGCTCAGGCTGGAGACTGACAGAAGTCCTGACACTGTGACAAAGCCACTGCAGCTACTGCATCCTGGAGGCAAGGGGTGGTCCTGCTGTACAGGGAACCCACTGCAATGGCACATGTGGAGTCCATCAAAATATTTCTAACAAAACCTTCTCCTGAATCAAATCATGTTTTGTTTTTCCTGGTTTCAAAAACCAGATATTATAATGGGAAATGTCACGTTTTCAGGGAGTCATACAAGTGTATCCTCTGAAGCCCAAGATTTCCAGAGAAATGTTGCTGGCTCTTGCCAAAACTATAAACTGAAGCTACCAGATTGCTGTTAAAAAAAAAATTTAAAAACATGAGCCCCCCCCTGCCCCCCCCCCCAGTTTAAAAGGACTTTTTTAAAAGAGTTTTTTCAATTTCGTCAGACATTTTCATGGAGGGAGGAACAAGAAGGAGCTGCTTCTGATTAGCCAGCAGAAAGCATTTAAGAATGTGTTTACTGGTCATTCATGACAAGTACTTCTGGCAGAGGCAAGCAAGCTGTTTTTAAGCAGCAGGAGCTGGAGGAAGACTGTTGGTCACAAAAGATCCATGTATAAGACAGTGGTGGCACTGTGTTGGCAGTCCATGAAAGGGATGCTCCAACTAGGCTGATGAGCATGCCAAGTCATGGAATTTAGGCTGTGCACTCCTTGGGTGAAGAAAACTGTGAAGGGCACTTTGCACGGTATTTCCAGTTTAGGTTTAGAGACTGAACTATATAGCAGTAATCATTAATGATGATAGTAAACATACTAATAGGTAAAGAGATCCTGCTTATCCTTCTGTATGCTCCCTATCAGCAAAGTTCTTCAATAAAGTTTCATTTCCTTAACACAGAGCAATTCATATCCTAAGCGACAACTTCAGAGTGTACCCATTAACATCTAGTAGAAAGTATAATGAAAATAGACCCAAATTAAAGATCTCTAAATTCAGTTTACCTACTCTTTGTCTCATGGCATATTTACTATCGCAGGCTTAAAAGTTTAGACTCATTTTATTTCTGCCTGTCCTCCAATTTACAAACCCTGAATTAATGCAGCTCTTTCCACAGCCCAAACATGAAAGAACTGTAGAAATAGCTGAAGGAAATGATAAGAACTCCAGGCACTATAGATCACATTCTGTGCACAGAATGACTTCTCCTGAGTAAGCCTACGTAGCAGTGCTTTTTAGCACTCATCATTACAGTGCCATCCTTGGATCACTGCTGTCGTGGCCATGTGCAGCCAGGTTTCCACTGACAGAGCAACGCTTATAACAAAAGGCCATCCCTCCCAAGGGGAGCACAGCAGTGATTTGAATATCAGGCCTCAAAAAGATGGCTTTATTAAAAAAATTTTATCAAAGGCTGCTAGTGGGCCAATCAGTTTAAGTGTGTGATGGTTTATAGCAACAAAACTGTGAAGTTTCCAGAAACTAGAAACCTGTGAAATGTGGGGAAAAAGAGCTGCCTTCTTGCCAAAACAAAATTCCTGGTTATATAGAGTATTGGATCAAAGACAAATTATTTTGCAGAAACACAGTACTTGCACAAACCTCATCACGATGGCTTTGGGGATGCTGGGTGACAGTTCTCTAGTGTGCTTAGCCACACTGGCTGAGCACAGCCAAGGCTGGACCAGCCCTTTGCCCTTCCTTCAGCTTCCCTCTGGACATACCCTCCAAATTCTGATTTATTCCATGTTATCAGCAGGAGGGGTGCTCAGTGAGCAACTGGGAAGCCCCTGCAGCTCTGGGCAATGCCTCCTCAGCAACTCCCAGCAGGAGGGCAGGAAGAGGAAAATCGAGATGTCGATTCCTAAGTGTGCCTGGAAATTTGTACCTGCGGTAGCTGCTCTCAAAGGTTTAGAGCTCACCTCTTCTTTCCCAAAGCCTGCAGCAGACCTAACTACTTGAAGCTCTTGGACAGCATAGGGATACTGAAACCATGGAGCAGCTTCAAGCTTTCTGCATATGTGTCCCTTGGGTCCTGGGGTCATAAAATGGTTTGGGAAGGGATCTTAAAGATCATCTAATTCCAGCACCCCTGCCATAAGTCTTTGCCCAAAGATTTCTCCACCTTCCCAGTCAATTAAGAGAAGGTGCAAAATACCAGAGAAATGGCATTTCCTAGTGATTCTGATAAACACAGTATATGACCAGGTACTTTAAAAGCAGGCTTTGAAATGCCACTGGCTTGCTTTGTTCTGAGCACAGTCCCAGGGAGAATGTCAGGTTCCGTAACTCATTTGTTATCTTTTCACAGAGGAGCTCTGCTAAGCGCCAGCCATCATAAAAATATTGATGTTCCTTTCAGTAGAAAACAAATAGAAAAGAAAAAAGAACAACTCTCCTAAAAGAAAGCCAATTAGCACTTCAAAGTTTGGCACGTGGTCTGTAAACAGGGATATTAATACACGGGGGAGGGGAGCCCTGCTCCTCTTCAGCCACAGCCTGAGTTGTGCAAATGGAGGGAGCACCACTACAGATATAACACTCCTCCATGACACAAACCTACACTGTACACTCGTTTAGACACTCTTTGCATTTTATTTCCCTCAGTGGCTTAAAAAAATGCCGAGAATCAGAACAGCATATGAAGAGCATTTTAATCTAGCCTTAGATAAGGCACTGTCCTCCTCCGGGCAGCGAGCACCCAGCAGCAACAACTATATGTACAACATGAAGGAGAGTGTCAGGGAGAAAACTGCAGTAATTGAGGTCACAGCCTCTGTGATTGCAAGGAAATCCCCTCCCACATTTTTCCCCATCATCCATGGACATTTCCATGTATATACAGCTAGCCCTTTTAATGATATCTAAATATTTATCTCCCAAGCAGCTAAATTAGTAAGCATTTAATTCTATTCTGTGATGCAAACATCTGACAGCTGGATGCTGTCATTTACCTGTAAATGCAAAACACCAGCCACTGAATTCAATTATGTGGCAAATGTCCACAGTTATCTCTGAGGTATTTGGAATCCCACACAAAATCCGTGCTTCACATGGTTAAGCAGCTAGCTCTCATGTTTTATACAGAGGGTGGGAAGAAGGGAAAAAGTTGTGCTTTGTGGGTTTTTTTAGATCTCATTTGCAGCTGTACAGGTAAAGCTTACAGATTAATAAAAGAGCGAATGTGTCAATGCAGAAAGAAATTATGTTCAACGTCAAAGACAATGCAAGATGCAAATATATTTTTCTGTTAATTAACCAGGCTTTCATTTCAACTGCTCTGATCCTGCAAACAAAGCTTACAAGCTAGTTTCAAACAAGTGTGGGAATTAAGCAAACAAAAAAAGAATCCCAAACCCTAAACCAAAACACCTTTACTCAATCGTCTCCTAGTACTGGTTAGCTAATTATATTTGCCATTTTTTATTGAAGGGATCTAAACAGATTAAAACATGTTAAAAAAACAGTACTCAGGAACAGGCCCAAGGGTAAGAGTTCTCTGAATAGTACCAGACATCTGTTGCTGTCAACTGCTGCCAAGAAACAAGGGGCATCCCTGAACGTTCTGAGAGACAAGAAGAGGTTGGGCAGAAGGATGGATGGATGAGAGGACAGACAGATGGAAGAGAGAGAAGAAAGAACAAACAACAACATTCTCCTCCACTTATGACTTGCTTCTAAGGATTTGCTTTCCAAGCATTTTATTACAAATGTTCAAGTCCTTACCTGATCTTCTGGGGGGCAAATAAGGAGACCTGAAAATCTTTAAGCTAATTAAGCATGGGTGAGACATGCTTGATGAGATGGGAAAATACAAAGCTTTTGAAAGGGTGAAAAAGCTCCAACCAAGTGGCATGGAGAAGAAGGGGGAAGAACAAAGGGGCAGTGTGCAGCAGGGAGGTACAGGACTCCTTAATTACTGGGTTACCAAGACCATTACTGCCCCAAATGCCTGTGAAAGCTGTGAAATGAGCTTAGAAAGCTGAACAAAAACAACATCTCGTAGTAAGAATAGCATCTTCAGGAAAGCAAATAGGAGTAGCCTTCCCCAAGATACGTCTGCTAATTAGAAATGATGGGTAATAGATGCGGATGGCGAGGCCCCCAGATGAGAACAAGACTTCCTGGTGACCTTTCTACCTGTCTTTTCTGACTGCTGCTCTCCAAGGTCCCACAGATGGTGCCCTCCTTAAATTAATACCACTCTGCCAGCCAGGAGGAAGCTTCTGTTTTACTTGGCAATACAGGTGAACAGCCTGCATTAAGATTTCAAAGCAAATGCCCCAGGTGTTCCAGCAATATGGCAAGCAGCTGATGTGCTGCAGCCTCTTCAGGCCTGGATAAGACTCAGCTGTGTTTTCTTATCTCTAAGACTAGCTAGAGAAAAATCACAACATTCAAACGGCAAACTTCGCACACTGGAGAAAAATCTGAACTATCTTTGCTTTAAATGGCCTTGTCAGCTATGAGCTGAGAAAGTGCCAGTGCCATCCTGCCTTCTCCTCTTGGAGGAGATGGATATGTATCCAGCTGATTACAGGTGCAGGTTAGCAAGGAGTAAGCTGGCTTTGACACCCAAAGCTGTGACCAAACCTTTGCCAAAAAGCATTGCTGTGCTCATTCTCACTTTTGGGATGTGAATATGTATGGCTGATTTCCTGCCCTCCTACGTGCAGATCCTTCCTGAATTTTTTCAGCTGTGCACTGTGATCCAGTTGGATTCACAAGCTGGGCAAGAGCAAGCTATATCCATCCTTGAATGGCAGACCTTATTACAAGAAGGAAATGGTTCTGGCAATCTAATACATTGAACAACACTGCTTCTTCCAGAATCAGATATAAGCCTCAGGTCATGGCTACCTCTGGCGGTTAAATATCCTATAGCAGTTGTGGTAAGAACAAATGGCATTAACCATGTTTTACAGCCAAATCTTGACATGAATATCTCTCCCCCAGGCTCCCCTTGAAAGTTCTTTTCCCTTTGGAAAGATTTCCTGTGTCTTAAACATGACTCCTTTAACTTAGTACCATTAAACACTGGCTCTGTTTAATGCCAGAGGGAGCAGTTTCATGAGCAGATTCTGTGATCTCTGTATGTATCAATTTCTGAGATAACTTGGGTTCCTTTAGATAGGTACAAGATATACATGTATTCCTTATCATCTGTTTTTCATGCTCACACCCTTCAAGAGCCAGCTGGAACTGCAAGTGGAACTGCATCCAGGAAATCTATTCTCCCTTTGTCATGTAGGAAGCAGGCAATATTAGAAATATTGTTTAAAGACTTAAACTTTCTTTTCTTTTAAAGCAAACTTGTTCATAAGTCAGTGCCAGAAGATTCAAAACCAAGCTACAAAAGCAGTCAATGTTTGGACCTTTACCTGAAAACCGGCTGTGCTCCAGCTGCAGCAGCCTGCAGTGCCACTGTGTGGTTACTGAGGCGTATCAGTAACCTCCCAGTTAATCTCAGTCATCTGCAATTCAAGACTCAGGTTTCTATGTGCAAGCAGATTTATGATGATACAGGCATTAAAACCATTGACAACAGTTTAAAAAGACCACAATAGCTGTACCTACCACACACTGGACAATTACTGCTTTGGAAGACAGAGAGATAAACCAAAATCACAGAGGATGCCAGTTTTACCAGACCAAGATGAGTGTGGAAGCTGTTAGCTACACTCATGTGAGGGTAATTGTAAAATATCTGCTGTCCCAAGGAGGAAGTCCCAAAAAAATGAGAGCACAGCTCTGGTCTATTTTGGCAATCCAGCTTTGTAGATCAATGTGACCACTAGACAGGAGCTCCTGATATCTAAAAGGAAGGACTGGGTATGCTGGTAAGGATCACAGGAAAATGCCATGAATGTGTGACAAGAAGAAGTGCCAAAGGCTTAACTAAAATATCATGGCAGCAGCCATGCAAAACTTGGAGCAGTAAGCATCTGAACCCAAGTGAGGGAGAGGGATCATGCCAGTGCTTACCAGTGGCCTCCTGCCCTGCTGATCAGAGCATGCTGGAAATAAATCTGAATTAATGCTGGAAGGGTTCCACCCCTGCTCCTTGTGTCTTTGAGATTCCTGCAAAACAGTCATGAAGGAAGCCCCTTTCATCGCTGGGACAGCACCAAGGAGAATGTGTCACCTCCAGAGACCTTTCAATGCTCAGAAAAGAGCAAAACAAAAAGCAATGAAGCTGCTGAAGACTCATAGCAGCAAGTCCTACTCAGTTTTCTGATCTCTCCAGACCAGCTGGGTTGATGGAGACCCCATGCTAAGGCAGTAGCACCCCAGAGAGGGGGTGATGCTCAGACCCAGCTGTGCTGACTACCTTCCTGCTCAGTCTGTGAGCTTCCCGCTAATCTTCCTTGTAGTTTGGATAGCTGGAAGAATCAGGCAAGGTAATTTTTTTGACTCAAGCAGCTGGAGTTAGGCACTGATTTTTCAGCACACTGACATCTTATTTTGAAGCACCTGAGGTATCTCCATTTGTTCTCATTTGACACCTTTGTGCTACATTTCAGGCTGACAGATCATAAAAACACACCCAGCAGAGGCACTTTAACTGATGAAACACCTTGTAATTGTGATAGCATTTGGCCACAAATTGGGAATCTCAATGTTTTCTAGGCTCTGATACAGTGAATTTGCCATCTTGATCCCCTGACTATACACCACTGTTAGCTGTAACCAAGAGGCAATGGAGAAGAGACTACTGACTTTTTCTGCTCAAAATCCAGAACAGAGTTTAACCAATTTTTCTGTCCATGTAAGAATGGTATAGCCTGTAAGTGACTGCTTATTTCCTCCACAGAGGAAATGCTGAATGTGTAGACATGCTGTCTTTCAAGGGCTGTCAGTTAATGAAAGTATTGAGAGGTTTTAGGATGATGTAAATGGAATAAAGGTAGTTTTGGCCTCTGTGGTAGCTATGATTACTGGCATAGTGACTGCAGAACAAAAAACCAAACAATAAAGGCACATCCACATCCACAAAGGGGAATAATGAGTCAAAGCGCTTATATACCCCAAAACTTCAGTGTAAAGACCCTGCAACAGTGAAACAGTAATGAAGGTCATCTTTTGGTTGAAATTTACTGGCTTTAGAAAGCAATGGATTTTAGAACTCAAGATAGAAGTCACAAGTCTGAACCTGGGAGGAAAATCATTAGCAACTGTTTCAGCAAAGTACAGTGTTAATCAAGTAAGTTCATTATAAGCACTGAAGCATGTGCACAGGTAAGTAAAAAAACCCCACCCTTTCATATTCTTCATATTTCTCTTTGATCTCTCAAACAAAATGAAGAGGTTTTGCAGTTGCCCATAGACTGACTGCAGCTGCAACTCACAGTTCATCATTCAAAGCACTGGTTTAATTGCAGCTATGAGCACATGCACAGCACACAGGAGTGTTTCAGGAAAGGCCCCTCAGAGATCATGCAGGACCCCAAAAAGGAGATGCTGAGTTTTTTGTGAAATAACAGAAAGTCCCAAAGAGCTGCATTTCTGCACTAATATGTTGAGATGCCTGATTCAGATGCAGTCCCAGAGAGGTAGGAAGGAAGAGCTTTCTCCCTGGTAGATCATTCAGACTGGCTAGAGACAGGGTCAGTTTGGGCTGTTGGGTTGATACCAGGGCAGGTATGCTGGTGATGACCCTGCATGCTGATCTGGAGGCAAAATGTCATAAAGGCCAACCAAGCAGAAGAAAAGTGTTCCAGATGGCAAGATCTCCTCAAAAGAACACTCACCTGTCAACCACACTAGGAAAAGGTGAGGGGGCAGAAAACCTGCTGCCAAAAAGTTATGAGTAAAGTGCAGAAAAAAAGAAGAGAAAATCCAGAGGAAGAAGAGAAAATTCAGAGGAAAGCATTATGCTTCAAAGATCTGAGGGAGATTGGGTGGGATTTTTCCTGCTTTGGAACAGTGAGAAAGGTTTAATCTCAGTTGGGGTGTGCAGCAGTGGGTAAAGTTTAATCTCAGTTGGAGTCATGCCCTAGCAAAGCAACCTCTACTTTACAAGGCTGTACATGCATTTCCCCTCACTGTGCAGCAGTCCCTTCTTGTACAGCTCTGGCCTCCCTCTCCAAGCACAAGGAGCAAGGACATCTGTGAAGCCATGGTGTACCTCACTAGCAGAGCCAGAAGTGGGAACGCACAGAAGAGAAAACAGAACGGAGCTGAATCAAAAAGTGTGTCTCTTGATCCACGTGACAGTATACGGAGTGAATAAATGCCACCCTTCTCACAGGAGAACGAGATTTACTCTTCAGCATAGCATTAGGCAAAACTACAGAAATAAACAGTGAAGTTGTCTTGGGGTGATTTTATGATAATACTGTACTCCCCTTTTATCTGCTTATTGCCCAGAAATGGGTCCCGCAGCTTTAAGCTGGGTCCGAGGAAAGGACGGGGGAAGCCGGGCGAATTCTTCAGCGCGGTTTGTGTTTAAGGACTCACACACACTCCCCCAGGTTCTCACCGCTGCAGAGCCGAGGGAGCACCTTCCTGCTTTTAGCCAGCCTGTTAGCTGAGGCAAGACATTTCCGTCTGTTGGCACACCGAAATCCTCGGGTAATTTCTTCATCTTCTTCTGGAACTGTTCAGCCCAGCTGTGATCCGAGAACCAGATCATCGGACCCCGTGGACCGGCGGGGAGGCCGTGGGGACGCCGCATCCCGGCCTCGGACCTCGGACAGGGCCGAGCCAGCTACAGAGAGAACTCCAAATCCATCAGCTTTCTCCGCATCGAGGAGGTTTACTATGTTAACAGTTATTAATTTTTTTTTCTCCGTGCCATGAGGGCACTTTGTTTTTATCACTTTCATCCAAGAAATTTCTTTCGTATAGGCAGGGGAGGGAGTGCTGAAACCTGTCTTCTGGGGAGGAGATGTTCCTTTCAGAACATTCCCCCCTAAACTTGTCTCAAACCGAGATAGAAGTGAAAATGTTCTCCCACTACCCAAAGAACAAGCCAGATAATCTTTCAATCCTAGGACATATGATGTTTTCTTTTAAATCCTTCCTGTTCTATACTTGAAAAAAAGACAGTTCTCCAAATCATCCCTTCTCCACACCCACTGGCTGTGGTTTCCACACAGTTATGACTGGACTCCACTCTATTTTATGAAAATCCTTGGTGAAATGCAGTTTGTCTCCCTGCTGCCCTAAGTGTGTGGCCATTTAAGTTTTTGAAATAGCTATAACATAGTGCCATAACCCCACCAATGTGGTACATCCATCCAAAACCTAAGCAAGTGGGAGCACAGAATTTCCTGTTCCAGAGCCAGTTCAGTTGGATCTGTGTGTATTCCACCATAAACTTTATTAAAAGAGGTAAGAATCTAAAATTTATCAGTTCTTAACAAAATGAAGATTCCTTTTGTAGAAGATGGCACAAAAATGTAACGTTTGTCTGTGAGGGCTCAAATTGTTTCCTGGTGAAACTGCTTGCACTCCTTTGGTCTGCTGGACCTATTCTAATTTAAGACTGAATTTCTTACTGTGGCACACAGGAGCTAAGCTGACTGTTCAAACAGATGCCTATGTAGCTGTACAGTGTATGTTAAAGTGGTGCCCTATCTCTGGAGGTGCTAAAGCTTATTTCCAGAAATACTGTTGTCTATGATGCCATCTGTAACAGAGCGATCCTTGGCCAGTGAGCCCTGCTTTTTCAATATGTTACAGGAAAATGTTTCTAAGATGTCAGAGTCTCTCACATATTCCTTTCCCTCATTCTTTGTGTGCTATTTGAGATACTTTAAAAGAGATACATGTTTTGTTTGCATAAGTCACTGCTGTCTCTCTGGAGAGGTGAGTTAAAATCAAAGTCTGCTAGACTTGGACCCCACCATTTAGAATATGGATTTTATCTCCACAATTTTCATATGTGAAAAGGGCATTATCAGTATCTTAAAGCTCTTTGAGAGTTGTAGCTTACAAGTAGAAACACGTAACAACATGTAACATCATGTAATACTATTATAAACATATGAGGACTCAGAATGACATCATAGCATCTGCTTTTCACTGGGATTTCATGATTTTATATTTTTTGGCATTCCCATCATGGAAAATCAAAGTGAAAATGGCACTTCAATATATTCCATTAAAAATATCCGGTTTCTCCTCCAGCTCCTAAGAGGATTTAATTTCTTCTCTTTCTTTTTATTTTCTGTGTATGGAAAAGCATTCTAAAGCTTCTTTTACTTGATTTAATGCTGTGTGTGATTCAATTCAGTACTGTAACATGAGTTAATTAAACTAAACAAAGGCTGCATTGTCAACACTTTCAGCAGGAACAAAGAGATGATATTTTAAAATGCAATAAAAATTGCCAATGTATAATACTTTTTCTGTTCTGCTTACTGTAAATGAAATGAAGAAAGCAATCAAATAGAGATAATAATCCTTAAATGCTATCATTCTAACAGTATTCGCTATTGTTGTTTTCCATTTTCTTTCCTTTTGGCTTTTTGTCTTTTACCCTTACCATCAAGTCAGATAGCATAAAGTAACTGTGACAGCAAGCAAAACATTTTAGCTGAAAAATTCCTTATGTTTTCTACTTTTTTATTAGAAAAGCACACAGAAAAAAAAAAATTATTTTTCCTTGCAAGGGATGAAAAGTAATTAAAACTTCAAATTAATCTTGCGCCACCTATTCTTTATGTACATTCAGGCTAAAACCTGATATACGGAGAATAATGAAAAGAAACAGATTCCTTCTGTGGCAGGAAAGAAAACATGACTTTTTTCCCCTCAAGAGACTGAAATCAATATCTAGAGCAGACTACTGACAGTGTAATAACCACCCTGACTGCCAATGCAGAGTGCTGCATAGCATCCCCAGGGAAGCACCCTCACAAAAGCCCTGCAGGAGGTCTGCATCCCATCTGCTGCCCCATCCTGCACCCTCAGTGAAGCCTCCTTGCTGATGTAAGAGACTGGATACCTCCCACTTCACAACTGCCAAAGCCCCCACACCACAAACATAAATGCACAGACAGTGGGGCCAACCCCCCAGTCCTCTTCTGCAGTCTGCAGTGTGAAAGTGGAGCAGAGAAGATGCAGGTGAGCCACACCTGGCTACTTCCATGAGGCATAGAAATTGGATATCCTTTTCTGCCACAGCTATAATGCCTTCAGGAGGGCAGAGTGCTTGATATAGACCTAACAGCCCTTGGACCACCACAAACTCAGCACAGCGGGCTGGAGAACATAATCTGGTCACAAAATCTCCTCAGCTGGCTGATACTTCAGCTTCATAGGTGAGGCACCTTTTAGGATTTTCACTCATAATCTCTCTGTGCATCTCCCACAAGTCCCATCTACTGCTTCCCAACAACCCACATCTCTGCATAGCTTAGAGCTTTAAATACCCATTTGCAACTTTCTGGTTCCACAGCCTTTCCTTCATTTCTGCAAAAGGTCCAGTGCTGAACTTTTTTCTTTGCCAAACATCAATATCTGTCAGAATAAGATTTTAAAGATACATTTCATATTTAGTGTCTGAATATGCTGTAACAGACCAAAAAATGGCATCTGATCTATTCAGTATGGGTTCTTATCAAACACCAAACACACTAAATCTGGTTCAGGATATTTATTCCTCTTCTCTTTGAGCAACTGAAGAAAAGAAGTTGGAGCCTTTATACTAGATTTTCAGAAGTCACAACACTCCAAAATATTATTTTCTTTCCAAAAAAAGTGAAGTTACCTATTTAAAGACTTTTATCCTTTTTTTTTTTTCCCCCAAATGTCTCATCTCTCTCCACTTGAAGAATTAAAGGAGTTTGGTTAAGCAATAAAACTGCCATAAATCAGTAATAAAAATGTCAGATTTTTCCAAGAAGATCTTTCTCAAGTCGTCTTTTGTTTCTCTACAGCCAAAATGTCATTTTGACATTTTTGACTTTGATAACAGTCATTATTTTGACTTTATTTACGACTCTACCAACGCATATAAAATCTTATAAATGCCTGAGACTGAAGCTATAAAACATGAGAGCTCTTTTCCCCAGGTTTTGAAATATTTAGTTCTCTCCAAGATTATGCAATAAAATTATCACTCCTGCTAAAGTAAAATGGATAAGTGAAGAATGGACAAAATGTTGCCTACAGAGTTACAGGTTACAGCTATTCACATTACAAAGACAAAGCCCAGTTGAGCAAAACTGGGCTTAGCTAGAACAGAATTTGGCAGACATCAAATTTGAAATTAGGCAGACTTCAAATTTAGAGTAAACAAGCACTGACCAGAATATTGACAAAGGAAATCACATGTACTGCAAATGATGGAAACCTCCCCCAACCTGCCCCCAAGCCTGCCCTAACCTCACGGTTAAGGTGAGGATGCTACCCAACCACTCTAATATGTTTCTCATGTGGAGAAACATCGCAGGTCAGGCCCAAACTATGTTACAAATGGCACAAGATTGTGGGAAATACAAAAGGTGAGAAGGCTCTGAGGTGGAGTGAGAAAAACAGGTTTCAGAAATAAAGCAAAGAATTTAGGTTTGGCTGTGACTGCAAAAGGCTGAAGATAGAAGAAAATACAATTATATAGTAAGCAAGGACATTAAAACCAAGGTTAGAGTTTCTAGGCTTGGCTCAGATAGATCTTGAGGCTGCAGAAAATATGCTTAGCAAGATAGTTAAGTTTTAAGCTTAATAATGGAATATTGTGCATTATTATTACAAAGCATACAAGCGAACATTGTTTGTAGCAGATGTACATGTACTTTTAATGATTGGTTAGAACAGTTGTCTATAAATTTTAGAAGCATGCTATTGGCTAAAAAACTTGTAAGAATGCTCTGTAACAAAGAGATCCTTGGTTGCCTGCGGCAGCGTGAGCCATGTACCAGCTCTTGTGTCTCATCTCTGGAAATGAGACTGATGCCTGAATAAAATAATAAAAAGGCTCCTGGAATGTCTGCCTGGGCATCTCATCCCGTTTGGTTTCTACGTTGACACAAGATGACAAAATTCCGCCCAAATAGATAAGGGAGAAAACAGAAATAACAGCAATAATTGTTCATTTTCTAGTGCTCTGACAGAAATCCTATCCCTTCAAAGAGTTAAACAACTTCTAAGGGTGATTAGTGAGTGAAATCATCATACTGAATGTCTTGATGAAGGGAGATAGAAAGACAGATGGAAAATAAGATGACAGAGGTGGGCTCAGAGAGGAAACTGGCTGCATATTCACGCAAATACATCTGGGATTTACTTCCATGTGCTGCAAATTGTGTTGTGGAATAAATGTGCTGATTAAACCTACAAATAAGTGCTGAGCCCATGGTCATTACAACACAACAGGAGTATTTCCAAGTGTACATATATAAAGGGACTGTCAAAAGGTCTGTTAAAACTGTGTATACTTTTCTAGCCAGCAAATAGGTCAGTGATCACCACTTACTCTGGTTTTTAATAAAGGGATTTGAGAATATTCCCTAATCTTATAAGAAACATAGATTTTCATTTTTCTTTTGTGAACTAGAATGAGTGCATTATAATAGTTGGGAAAAAATTAAAAAGGCATCTTAGTTTGCCTTTTCTCTTCAGCTGCTCCCTCATAATATATAACTTCAAGTTACAGTAGGAGAAAAGGGAATAAATTGGCACATGTGATATTTTATTACTGATTTTGGAAAAAGCAACAGCAGGTTTTTATGAAACACACAATGCCTCACATTGTTATATTCTTCAGAGTAATCTGGCTTAGTTCTTACTGCTGGCAATGTGGTATAGTAGTGCGACTGCCAAGTTTTTGATTCTTCTTTCCTCTGGGCTCCCAGCATCCCAGAACCTTGAAAGCACCAGGATCTGGGATTCCTTAGGAATATACACTACAGCGTGACCCTGAAGCTGTGAAGTGAATGAGCTATACAGAAAGGACCCTGCAAGCTCTAAAAGCCCCCAAAACACAGAGATGAACTGGCAGTAAAATTTGCGCAGTTAAATCAGAAGATAACCTATGGTTTGTCAGAAGTTCATGTAAACTGAGACACATCTCTAAAACAGCAAGAAATGGACATTTTTTCCACGGAAAACTGCATCATTGAAAAACTTCCTAGCATGTTTCAAAGCTGCAATCAGTAACTGTGCAGAAATCCAGCTTTAGGCTGGAAAAGGGACTTTGTTCTCTTTTGGTCCTTTAGTGGCTTACATAGCTTCAGTGCTGAGGACTGAAGGGATTGCAGATGACTCCCAAGAATCTAATGTCCCAGTGAGACAGAGAGGAGAGAGAGGCAGCTATGTGCTACCCTTTGCTCTGGGATGAGTTTGAAAACACACACACGAAAAAATATCACATAGAACAGAAAGACCAGGTAGTTTGCATTTTAGTAATCACTACATTTGACTATGTATATAGATCCAGAATGGGTCAAACCAACCTTAAGATCCATAAATTTCTGTTTAACAGGACTAGCAGTCTGACAACAGCTCTTTTCCCACATTCTTAGACAAAAATAGGGTATTTCATTCTATGTCCAATGTACCGTGTGTGCTGCTGGAAAACTATTCAGCTGAATTACTTTAGGAGGTAGCACTTGGGTTACATAAAATAATGTCACATATTAAATCTTTTTTTAATGTCAGGTAATCTCTTTCCATTAAGAGGAGCCTCTCATTGGGAAATACATCTTATTTTATCAGTCTGAACTTCAGCTGATTTTTTTTACCTCTTTTTGTTGAGACCCACTTCACTTTATGGCAAACCTTCAAAACCCATGTGGCAGAACTTGTGTCCACCAGAACAAGAAGCGTCTAGCAAAATGAGCTGTGAGGGTGCTTATACCCACAAGAATGAAACAAAACAAGGGAAAGCCTTTATTTCCTTCTCTGCTCCTGCTCTGCAAGAGGACCCATTTATTTTCCCTGAGCCAAAGACAATATATTTGCAAGAAGCTGAACAGAATATTTATGCTGTTATCCTGCACACAGACTCAACACATTTCCTCTTATCATGGAACTTACCAAAAGATCACTTAAACTGATGACACTCCTTCTATGGGCTTCAACAAGCTTTGGATCAGATGAATCCTGCACAGTATCAACACCTGAGACTCCAGGTAGGAACAAGTTCCAAAATATTTAGCAAGAACTTTGTACTTACTTAGTATTTGAAACTTTTAAATCAAGGTCTGGAAAAGGAAAGGTGCCAAGAACAACCCTTTTCTGACATTACCTGGTCTTCCTTAACATTGCATATTTTAATAGTAAGTAGAACAGATGTTGAAACATAATTTCTCTCCTGACAACTAAATGACAGTCCTGTAGGGGACACTACAGTAGTAAAGAGGAGAAAATGTGCAAATAATGAAGGTACATTTTGTCCAATTTACTTGTGATGATGCATAAAATAAAATGTAAATAATTTCTGTTTGGAGGAGATTAACATAACAACATTGGTATTTGCAATCAGAGTGAGTCTGTATTGTATAAACTGGGTTTGCAACTGAGGTACTGTGGTACCATTTACCTGAATTTGAATGTAAGAATTATATCAATTCTACCTTCATCATCATTAACACGGCACAAAACCAATACTATTAGCACAAATGATAACAAGGAGATGTGATTAGTCTCAACTCAGACAGGCAATTGAAATCTAAAAAAAAAAGGGAAAGGAAATATTGTTCAGCTGTATATAAACAAAGAGGTTCCATTAACCTGGCTTTGTGGTGAAGAAAATTGTCCATATTGCTAACACAGGTTTGCAATTAAGTTGGTGTCAATGTCACTGAGAAAAGGACTTTATAATTAGGACAACATGGTTAGTATTGACCTGAATTTTCAATAAAAATCATGTCTGCATTTTAATTTGGAACTGCAAAATTCATCCTTGGGCTCTACAAATGACCATATAATTAACTTGCAGTTACTTTAAAATTAGAGATATATTTACATTCTACATTATTTTTTATATAACCATGTGCCTTTACAAATGGTGAGATGGCTTCAGGGTTCTCAGAAGCATCCAACATTTAAACTTCTACATCTCCTTGCAAAAGCATTCCCAAGGTTTTAAATACTTTACTCCCAGAAGAAAATTACTGCTTCAGAAGACTCTGCATTCTCACTCCAAATATTGGTTTCCTCATTAGAATTACTAGTTTTAGTTATTCTTTCGTTAAATCTCTACTAATGACCTCACAAATAACTACCAAATCCATTTATTTTAAATACTCTGGATGCTTCTAGCAAATGTGATCAAAAGGATACTTATATGGACATAAATTGGTTGTTTAATCAGCATTATGTGCTTAAATGCAAAAAACTGAAAATGAGAAGGGTATTTAAACATCACTTTTGAACCTGAGTGTGCACACTTTTTTGCACTTAGCTTCCTATGCAAATCCAAGTCAAATATATCAAAATAACACTGAAAGATAAGACAAAAAAAGGATTTTTCTTAGGGGGGCAAAAAAGCTTTTATATGGTCTTTCCATGTTTCCTCACAATAGAAAAGGATAAGTCCTGCAGCACACTCTGACTCCATCTGTTTTATAATAGGCTCACCTCCTACTTCTTCTTTTCCTTCTTCCTTTTCCTCTGCACCAAGAATCAAAGGTATCTCAGCTTCTGTTGTGTCCTCTTTGTTCAACAGTGGATCTGAATAAATTTGATAAAAAGATGAAGAGTAAGGCTTTTCAGAACGGACATAAAAGGATTAACACCTACTAGAGACCTTGCCATTAAAAACAGTGACAGAGGAAAGGATCCTTTCCTCCAGGAGTAAAAATAAAAAAGCTGTCCAAGGAAATCAAAGGGGCTCTAGTTCATAGCAAAGCCTTGAAGATACTGAACTTTCTGGGATTTAGCACAAAAACCCATGTGCCTACTCCAAGCATGGGTCTTCACCGGGACTCACTGCAATCCCAGAGACACACATAGTCCATGCCCCATACCTTGAAGTGTTGAAGGCCAGGTTGGATGGGGCTTTGAGCAACCTGATCTAGTGGAAGGTGTACCTGCCCATGGCAGGGGGGTTGGAACTAGATGATTTTTAAGGTCCCTTCAGTCTCAGACATTCTATGATTCCATGATTCTATGTAAGTGTCTTTGCTTGTTAATCTTGCTTTTTGATTTCGAGACACAATGGAGTACCTTCTATTTCCATGCAGGAGCCTTGGGAATCTGCCCCAGTTTTAATCTCCTCATTTGCAGAAACATTCTGTTGTCCTGTTAATACAACAAACAGAAAATGGTATCAGGATGATGCTGCGTGCAGGCAATGCTAAATTTATCAAAACAGAACATGATCCTCACACACAGCATGGTATTTCTCAGCCAAGCACTGCTTTTCTTTCTATTAAGTGAACAATGTCGGACACATTTTATACATGAAAATATCACTTAACAATACTAAACATTACATTTGTCAAATAGCTGGTCAAAAGTGACCCTGCAGCATCTACAGGTTTTTCTTCTTTTGCAGCTCAACCTTGACACTGTTTCTCATAGGAGCTGTTGTTAAAGTGCTTGCACTTGACAGTCGGGAAAAGGAACAGAAAAACCCGGCAGGCTTTCAGAACCACAATAACAACATAGGAGGACAATGATAACAGTGCTATGCACCCAGGATCAGTAGGGCTAAACCTGTTTAGAGACATGTGGCTTTCCCAGTAGCACCAGGAATTACTGCCCCACAACTGGCTGACACGTAACCTCTACTAGCCAACAGCATTTCCTTAAGGTGGCAGAGGTCAGGCTGAAACCGACTGGATGCTGACACTGGAAGAACTAAAGTTTCACACTGGTTCATTATATCTGTCTTTAAAAACTTTGATACAAAACTTTACCTTTGGCTTGATCTTGTTCACACACCACAGGATGCACTGAATCACCCCCCTCTGTGCCTTTGGAGTCTTTCAGGGAATCTGAGAAAAAAGCAAACAAACAAATCCTGAAGCAGTTTTCATGCTGGAAAAGTAGTTACTTAAGTTCGAGGTAGCCCTTAGGTGCCAGCTTCATATTTGGCATTTTGATACACTGACCGATTTTCTATCTGTTTAACTACAGTCTTACAAACTACAGAAGTATACTCGTGGGTTTCAATTATTCAAATTGATTTCAGAATCCCTACCCTTACTGAGCAGTTTTTTGCCTGCAGTGGAAACATTAAACCAGGAGCTGGCAAGGAAGGATGCATAAGAATAATCAGCAGCACTACTAAAATTTTATTCCTAATGAGTGGAGTGGCACAAATCTATGAGAAATAGTACGAACCACCTACTTGATAAATAAAGTGATTTATTATTTATTTAGAATAACAGTTTTTCACAGCTGGATTTCCAGAAACTTTAAATCTTTCCAGAAACATTAAATCCCATAAACCCCTGTGCAAATCCTAGCTTCATGTCACTTGATGACAGAACTCCCAAGGTCATTATTGTGGCCGAGTGTGCTTTCCTTTTTTTGGAGCAGACTATCAAAATGAACTGCCCAAAGCGATACTTGGAACCAGTGGCACAGTGAGACTCAAATTACATGGCAGAAAATCCAATTGCTGTGCTATCTGGGGTCTTCATAAACACAGGGAATTATTTCGTTGGTCAAAGAGCATTTTCTGACAACAGTCATTTTTGCATGGGGATCGAGAAATGTGTAATGCATAATTCCATTGCATTCAGGTAATAAAGCAACATAGACACTTGATTTAGTTTTGATCATCCTCATCACACGCAGATTTCACTGGATAAAGAGCTCTCTTTGAGCCTCGTTAAAAACCAGTGCTGATCTAACTGGACATTGTGCAAACTACAGGGATAAGTCCACGTCATAACAGCAGCAACAGATAATTAGTATTTGTGTTCCCGTGTGAGATGCTTTCTAAAATGCTGCTTGATGGAAAAAGTAAGTGACAGTGCCAAAAGATCTACAGCATGAGATAATAAATTATGTTATGACAGTGTTTTTATGGCTTTTATGGCTTAAATTCTGGAACCCTCTCTACAATATAACTGAGCAAATCTTACAATATACCCAAGGATGTCTCTGTAAAACTCAGTTCCTGAAGTGTCCAGAAATAATCTCTGATGGATAAGTGAGAAAGCTGGGTTGTTAACATCTGATCCAAATGTAATAATCTGTAGGAAAGGTATGTGCTGAAAGTGTGTGGCTTTAATTAACTGCAAATAATCCCCCAAGGCAAATATTTAATTACCTGCACAGTTTCTTACTTCTTTTGTGGCATGACAGTAAGTTTGAAAGTAGAATAACTCACTGATGTACAATTTGCTAAACCTTATACTTGCTGCACTTTTTTTTGCCCTACCATGAACTTAGATGTCTACCCACTTTTCTCAGGTGGACCATTGCACCAGTCTTTCATACCATATTGTACAATGAGGTTCAAAGGATTACCCTTATCAGACTGAATTGGAGTAAAACTAAATTAGAATTTTTTCAAATTCCGAGTTTAATCAAAAATCCAGTTGATGGATCTTTTGGTAGAAATGGGAATAGCACAAAAATTCTACAGGAAAATTTTCAAGCAAACTTTAAACAGATTTAAAGGGAATTTCTGTCTTTGCTGAAGTTTTTGACAAAGCTTGCAGGATTTCAGACAAGACAAGATTTGTTCTACCTGTAACTCCATACCCGAAATTAATATAATATATTTTTCTGTATGATACAGCTGCATGCTTGTAAAAGGAACTGTACTGGCAAAGCTGGAATAAGAAGTCTTCTGCCTTGAGTACCATGATGCCAGGGCCCAAACACAGCCCTTCAAGCAGTCAAAAGTGGTAAGTATGATATCAACATCTTTGAGAGGGGGAGATGCAAGGACCTCTGCCCCGCCACTCCCTTAGAGCTCTCTTATCCCACACCTATTCCACAATACTTCATACTCCCAGACTGCTGGCCTTAATCCCAGTTCACAGGTGCCACCTTTTTTCCCAGAATGAGGAATGACTCCAACTTAATGCAAAAATCAATCCGCAGCATCAGAGGCACAATTACATGCTGTGGTCAGTGATAACAAATGCATTTTATGAAGCCTCGTGCTTGGCTGACGTATGTGCTCTATCATGCTGTCATTTATTGTGGGGCATCAGAGGGAGGGGTGTCTTTGCTACTCCCACCTATTGGCACAGCTGGCAGTCTGTCCCATGGGCTTTATTCTTAAGGCATTATAGTTTCATGTTAAACTTTCAATTTTGTCATAAACAGTTGTCCTTTTGCTCCAGTGTTTGAGAAAGAAATTTAACTGCACCAAGTTCCAAATTATCCCAGGCAATATACAATGATAATTTTTCACAAGTTGTTTTTGCAAAGCAAATCTCTGAAAATAACAGACAATGGACGGAAGTTACTTCCTAGCTGTAAGAGTCTGCCACTCTTATTTCAGCGGCAGGAACCCATCTTGATTGATGTTACTATGCAGATTCTGAGTTCCAAAGTCCTTAAAGTCAAGACCGTATCAAGGGCTCCTTCTTTTCAAATGCAAATACTGCACTAAATATTCAAGGCAAAACGTCCAAAGACAGATTTACTTTTAGGATTAATGAGAATAAAATAAAGCAAAGGCATAAACCCAGATTTATGAAGCAAATCTGTGCCAAGCAAAAGTGAAAGTGTAAAACCAAAGGCGATGATCAATAAAAATGCTGATGATACACTACTTTCTGTGAGCAAGTTTTCAGTAGGGCAGTGGTATTCCTCAGACTCAGCTGATCCTCTGTGCTCACTTAGCCCTTTGGATCCTTGTGCAACTGTGCATAAGCCCAGTATTATAGTCCTATATGATTCCAGGGTCTACAAGACCTCTGGCCATCCCCAAGGCCTTATTCACCTCCTATTCTTCTGATTTTTTTTAAATGGCACAAAACAATGTTAGTCTCCTCCTAACATAGTTAATTATCTGCTAAGTCATACCAGAGAATCCAAGCCAGGATATTCTTTAACAGCACAGTATTGCTCAGCTTTTTGATAACATACATACCAGGCACTATTTACTTTGGGTAAGTACAAATTGGGACTGTAAAGGTTAACACTGCTCCAGTCAGGACTGATAAAAAAATCTGTGTTTCTGATACCACACTGGAGCACAGTTCCTAACATCACACATGAATGAACCAAACAGGACATTTAATTGCATAAATAAGCCGAAAATAGGCCACATTTATCTACTGCACATCAGCAGCTTAAGTACTGATTGAAGTCTGAGCATCCCTTAGTTCCCTCAAAACTCCTCCTTGCTGGCTGGAGTGGCAGTGTCCATGTCAGGAGTACTTGTCTCTGCACCCCTCCATTTTATTGAAACAAATGTCTCATGGGACTGCATACTTGAGTCCAACAGGGAATTAGCCCCAGTCTTTAATAACCTGTGAACAAAATACTTAGGCTTTAAATAAACTGATCAGAATACTCCCCGAGTATATTCACTGCTCCTATCAACTGTTGACATGAACATGTTGAATTCCTATCCAAGAAAAGCATGTAGCTTGCAGTAAACTACCAATCCTATCCTTCCTACCAATAATCAGGCACTATTTTGTCTAAATGCTGCATAAATCCCCACGCTTTTCCATATCATTCATTATTTCTTTTCGCTGTATAAGGCAACGCTGCTCTAACATTTTGCGAAAGCTAAGGAAGAAGGGAGATGGTAAGAACTGGATGTTAAGTGGTTTTAATGATCTTTTAAACTTCACTTCCCCAGCTACTCTCTGTATGGCTTATTTACTGAGTAGTTTCTAGCATGCAAAACACCTGGGTCCTGTACACAGCATAGATAAATCACCATGTTGTAGGGAGCTGTAAGAAGATTAAAGAGGGAAAAATCTGGTCATTAGGAAAGAAACAGGTTCAGTGCATTTTATTTTTTAAAGCATGATACTGTGATAAATGACTGGAATATTTCCAGAGTGAAAGAAATCAAGCAGCCATTTAAAATTACAGGTAATGGTGTACATGGAGGCTGCCACATGATTAGGGTATTCTTTCACCTCGTAAAACAAGGAAAATATGTTAAAATGAAGTACTATAAAATGGTGATTTATGAGAAGTTAGGAAGAGATTCTTGAGCTTTGACTTTAAAATGTTATTTTTATATCCACCAAGATTTCATTTTAATCTATCTTTATAACAAATTATATTTATTAGAGCCCAAGTTTAAATGGCTTGGTAAACCAGATCTTTTTAGGTGCACCACCTTGTAGAGATATTTTAGCAAGTTTTCAGGTAATAGACCATGCAGTTAATCTCTGCTGGTGGGATCCACCGAATACTGCTCCCACCCATTTGTGCTTCAAGCTGACAGAAGGGCATCTCACCTTCTGTCCACCTGAGAAATTCCAGGTGCAGCTGGTATAAAAACTATGGGCACAGTTCTCCTGCCATAAGGGGCAGGACCTGTTATACAGGGCTCTGGGAAAGGAAAAAGCTGAGAAAAACCTGGCTGCCTTGGTCAGAGCCTGTCCAGGAGAAAGGACTGGAGGGTCGAGATGAAAGAGCAGGATCTCATGCTGGACTAACAGGAGCACAACTGGATGGCTGCAGGTCAGCTAATATTCAAAAATAAGGAGGATTTAAATAAACAGTGAATACTAGCTAAGTAGGCTAGTATTCACTGTTGCAGATGCCAGTACTGGTGAAGGGTAGAGCAGAAATACTCTTGAGTAGTTCAGGAGCTGGACCCCATCTGGATGTACAACTCAGGTCAGATTAAATGTGAAGAAGTGAATAACCCACACTACGAACAGCTCAAAGTGGACCTTGTGGAAGTTGTTAAGAGAATAAGTGGCTGGTTGGATGGTGGCACTGATGTCCCTGGTTAAAAAACCCCAACTCCACAAATTAGCTTGTGTTAGCCAGTTTGCTTTAACAGAAGTCCTTCTAACCAAGGGACAGAAGAATGTTATCACTGTAGTAGGTATGCAAAGCCAAAGCTATGGCTGAGGGTGTTGAAATTCTTCCATTAAAAAAATTTCTTTTTCAGTTACCTATAATTGAATTTTTCAGGCTGAAATTTTAGGTCTAATCATAGCCCAAGGGTGAAGTAAAAACATTTCATTGGTATCTGCTGAGTGCTCAGCACTTCTGAAAATCAGGTCAGTCATTTAGATGTCTTAACATATACCTAAGAGCTGATTTTAAACGCCTCTTTCTGAACATATTGGTCTTTCAGTCAACCTTTTTCACGCAGTTACCAATGACTAATTTATGTCGATTTGCACAGCTACCTTGCATTTGAAATGCTCTATCTTTCAGTTTATCCCTTCTCAATCATTTATGTCTTTAGGACATCAAGGTCTTTCCATACTGAGAGCTACAGCTGGCTAAAGAGGAATTTATACCCATTACATTTTACAGGCAGGATACTTACTGGCTTCTGGGTTGCGTAAAGAGAATTTTTAGGGCTAACCCCTAGCCAAGTCATATACCTAATTCTGTTTCTGAAAACACAAGCCCTCCAGCCAACTGAATCTGACTCCATTTCAGAGAATGCAGAAAAACAGTGACTTGCTTTCAATGGCACTCCCACAGAAACTCAGACTTTGATGATCACCTGGAAATAATTAATCAGTACTGTATTTTAAAAATTAATTAGGATATTATTTAATTTAGTTGACCTTAAAATGAAAATTCCATTCTTATTAATGATTTATAATCAATGTATTGCGGACAGAAACTTTGCATAGTAGGGAGTTATGCTTCACCTGTACTAAATCCAGCTCCTTTTTACATTTTTCTGCCAGAAAGTATAATCATTACATTGGGTTAAATAGTAATTGGTAGAAGAGGCAACTGATATGAAGATCCAGAACACTCTCCATCACACACACACACAAGTGCATGCACATATACTCTGTTTAACAAAAAATAATCACAGGTTCAATCCAGTCTATACATACTACATGGTCAGTTTAAAATGAGTTTGTAGCCCCAGCACAATCTTACAGACATACCAGACAGAGTGTAGCCTGCCTGATACGTCCTTTATCTGCTGCATAGGCATTAATGACTTTAATCACTTTGTTCTGCCCTTACACTAGAAAGAAGCATCTCTCACTTGAACTATGCCGTGTATAAAGGATCTACTTCCATATGCACAGTGATGAAGCACTTGTGAAGGTGCTGCCTGGTCAGCTCTCCCCACAAGAGAATATAGTTAAGCATGCAAATTTTTAAGAGTAAAACTGCAACAGTTCTTTGCAGATAGTGGAAAGAGAAAATTGGCACAGACTGGAATAAGAGGATGCCTCTACAGTGTTGCATCAAAAATCTTGATATTCTTGAAATATGACTGTTGTGCCCCCTCCCCCCCCTTTTTTTTCTGTAGACAGGTGAACACTCAAAGAATTCAGTTTGCTCAAAGGCCATGTGCAAACTGGGTTTGTGTGGACTTTTTTCCTGGACAGTATATCTTCTATGGTAACAGAAGACATATACTTTTATATTAATTGAGATTTGCAGTCTCACAAAAGGTTTTCATTTTCATCGAAGCCCCTCAAAACGTAATTCCTGCACTGTCCCTCACTCTTATAATGAAAACCTCTTTCATGTTCCCATCCTCCCCCTTTTCCTTTAAAAAAATGATAAAGAGGACTCACAATAAAAATATTAGATCTTCATAGTAGCAGAGATGGATGTGCTCTGTTTTGAATATGATCACATTTTAGAGCAATAAATAGCTATGTCAATGTGTTTGCTACATTCTAATCCCAGAAATATGAGGGGGAAAAAAAAGCAGAAAAACTGCTAGTCAACTCTAATTGGACTCAGAATACTTGTTTTGGTGCACTCACAAGTGAGCTGACATTTGAAAGACTAATACTTCCATAGCAGGAAACTTCCCATTCTGAGTGGTTTAAATTATGCATTTTGGGAATATGCAGCTAGACTTATTTGCCATAAATCTTTCACAGTAATTAGGTGGAAGGATTGGGAAAACATACTTTCTCTAAATGCTTTACGTCCTGTTCATTTAGTTGAAGATAAACTAGAGAAGTGAGTATGTTCCAGAACCATGAGGTTTTAGCCATGTTAATTCAGTGGGAAAACAATTTGAAACCTGGAATTTATTTTAGGAGCATCAGGTATTTTCAGAAATGCCAGGATTTTGTAAAAGTGCCATTTCCCAAGAACTAGCACCTTTTTTGTAACACTAGCATTCATTTTAAAAACTCTCAAAATCTAAAATTATAGCATCATTCAAGAATCACAGCGTGGTTTGGGTTGGAAGGATCTTGAAGATCATTTCATTCCAACCCCCCACCAGGGACACCTTTCACTAGACCAGGTTGCTCAAAGCCCTGTCCAACATGGCCTTGAACACTTCCAGGGACGGGGCATCCACAGCTTCCCTGGGCAACCTCTGCCCATGCTTCAGCACCTTCACAGTAAAAAACTGTGAAGCTGAAAATTTACCAATGGAAAGACGGATTAAAACCATGGCCTGGTCCATGGTGGCCTTGCTGTTCTTGTTTCCAGTAAAAATCCTAGCAAGCTAATCCAAAAACATGGTCTTTTCTCTCTCTCTCTTTTTTTTTTCCTCCTTTTTTTTTTTTCCTTTTTTTTTTTTTTTTTTTTTTTTTTTTTTTTTTTTTTTGTTTAAACAAACGAAACCTATGGAGGAGGGTTTGTCTTGCTCCTTTTCCCCTACCAAATGCTTTCCATCTTACTTATGAGGAGAGGTAGGACATCAAAGAGATAATGCACTCTGGATCTCTCAGGACACTATCTCTTCCATCAGCCTCTCAAGAGAAGAGGGGAAAACACTATATATACTCTTAATATATTCTATGAAAAGTGAGGCTTTAACACACAAAGATGATTTCTTTCCTGAGACTTCTAATACAACGGTGTAAAAACCCGGAGGGGTTACACACTGAGAAGCATATCAGAAGACAGTCATCTGCCTAGTTGGGAACAAGCACTCAAAACAATATCAGTTTGTTGAGATCTTCCGTTGACTGCAGACAAAAAAGAAAAATCCAAACCCAAAGCCTCACTGTGACCCTCACATTGTGAAACACACAAAACTCCTATCTAATGGGGAGTCTTCAAGATACAGAATACATAAAGAGGCCAAATGTCATCAAAACAAGAAAAATTAATGACAGGCAATCACCAACCATGCTGGGATTGAATCCACCATTATTTCTGCCTTCCACTACCCTTGCCACGACTTTGATTTGTGGTGTATCAAAAGCAAAAGCCAGTGCTCCAGCAAAGGTTTGAGGTTCTTTTTTTTCTTTGCAGGATCAATCAATCAGTTAAAAGAGCACTTAAATCAACCTGCACAAGGCTTTGAACTCATAATCAGGTAAGTATGTGGGCTGTCCAGCATGTGGCTTTGGAACAAAAGGACAGAATCTCACACCCTGTCACACTTATCTAGAAAAATGAGAACAGAGTCAAGCAGTAATGCTGAATTAAACATTAAGTCTTTAAAAATAAATAAGCTAATGGATGTTAATAATTATGTTATCTCAGTAAAATGCATGAAAATTTTCTATTAGTCTTTCTTGAAGGCTATACTGATGGACTGTATTTATTATAGATAGCACAACTACTGTTTTGGATTACCAGTAGCAAACATTTTGTATATCACCCAGTTTTTCCTGATGTGCCCCCCAAAAATGCTAAAAAATGTAGACCAGCACAAGCAATTAATAGCATGATTATCACAGGAATATCAAAAACAATCCAGCTGTGCACTGGTTCCTATCTGTTGGTAAACCAACAACTCCACAGGAAAAATCTCAGCTTGAAACATTTAATTAGATCATCTCTCTTGTTTCCTAAACTCCCTGTCATTTGGCCCTGTGACACTTTTAAATATTTATCACAAACTAAATGATCTGAGTGCCCAGCACAGTCTGCACAAGATAAACATTACTTTCTGCCTCTCTATTATGACTTCATCTCCTCCTGTCTCTGCCTGATGTGGTTATAGCTATTGAACTTTTTCTTTTGCTGCATCAGGAGAGCACTGAACAGGGAGCTGATATTGCTGAGATAGATATGCATGCTTAGCTATATGCCTGTGAGTCACCCCAGTGAGCCCAAGCTTTGGGCTTATTTTGGATACGTCATCATGATATCTTAGTATTAACTCTGAAACCACGGGACTTAGGAATTTGTGGCATTTCTCCTACCAGCACAACAGTTGGTGCCAAATACTTCATTACCAAGACTTTTGTAAATGAAAATCCAAGTATTTACCCATTTCTGTATTGTTTAACTGAGATTTTGGCAGTTCCCAGACAAAGGAAAAAACAGTTTCATGAAATGTCCTCTTGGGATGGGATATTTCAAAACACAATTTCCAGTCTGTACCTTTATTCTCACTCAGCTCAATGTCTTCTGATGACAGGCTGGCTATAGCTGAAGGTTTTGTTTCATCTATAAGAACAAAGGAAATGAAAGAGAAGTTATTCATTAAACAGAAAACTGATGAACCACTTTACTGAAAAAAAAAGTGTTACGCCTTATTGAGACAAGGTATTAGACCTGAATTTCATTTACTGGGCTTCCATCCATTTACTGGCTATTACTGGTCTGATTGTCTGACCTAACTAAGATGTAAACTAACATTCCAATACAGCCAGATCAAATATGTATTTCAATTTCTTGTAATACAGAGAGAGGAACAGCTATTGGTTTCATGGGCAGGCTGGTATTCTATTTTCTCTGAGATTTCTTCTTTCATTTAATCTATACATTTTGAGAAAAAAATTAAGTCATTCTTAACTTGAATCATGTCCATGAATCCCACTGGAATTCAAATGACTAGATACAAATGCTTTCCTGAAAATAGAAGCTTTCATGAATCAGGCGTGAAATTAGAAAGTTCCTAAAAATCTGTGGCTTGGAGTTTTTTAATGGTAGAGCACACAGGTAAGCCTATTGTAGTTAATAGATACAACTGGTACATGAACGTAATAAAATGTTTTCACTTTCATTGTTACTATTTCTTGCTGATTTTTATAATTCTAAAATCTTTATAAGCTTTTTTTTTCATTTCTAGACTTTCATTTCTTTCAAAAGACTTGTTGTTGATGATTCTGACAAAATTTTTCTTTATATAGCCATCTAGTACTTTTAACTAGATTGAAACAAGAGCTCAGAACCGCCTGCCATGTTGTTTTTCCATGTGTTAATGAGCTGTGAAGCTCATTGATGACAGACTGGAGGCCAGATTTTAAAAAAACCCCATACAGTGGAAAATTTTCAGTCTTTTCACACTACTGTTGTTTTTTCCACTATTATAGTTTTCTTTATAAAATATACTTTTCTTTATAATACTAAGATATTTTTCACTATAATGCAAATCTTTATATAATGGACCGAACATCAATTTGTTGTCCTATATTTTCTTTAACAGTATCGAAGTATATGGTTTGTCACAGAGGAAGTTTCTGCCTTTTGGTTTAGATAATACAAATAAGAACTTTAACATTTGACAGGATTGTTCCTAACAGCAATCACCTGTAGTGTTTAGAATCTTCTAGGCATACAACTGTGTACCTTGGAAAATCAGGTAATTTTCTACTGCCAAGAAAGGGAGCAAAAGCAGATACCTCAAAGTTCCTGGTGATCCTCTGTTTCCTCAATGCATAGAGCAGAAAGCAGCAGAGACTTACTAGGTGGATGTAACTAACTCAAGGTAAAATTGTGGCCCTCTCTGTCCAGTCACAATGTAAACCAGGAGGGAAAATTGTCAAGCCAAATAATTTTTTCCTGTAACACCATCTGCCTGTGGCCAAGGAGGTGACTAATGAGTGGGTACAACATTATCTTTAGGCATGTACCTAAATTGTGTTCTCAAAGTATGACATTTTTGAATTTGGGACCTCAGATGTCTGAGGATCTTTTCTTTGACATTCTTCATGAGAATAATGAAACGTTACTACCAACACAAGATAGCAAAAGAAGGTACATCAGGGCTCTGATAAACCAGCTCTGACAGCTTGTATTGCAACAAGTCATAACAAGCAGTTTTTGGAAAAGCACAGTGCATTTCAAACACATACAGTAGCAAAGTAGTAGTTTCAAGAGGTAAATATTCCTTAATTCTGTTGGGAAGAAAGGGTATTTTATTCAATCAAACTGAAATACTTACCCCATCAGAATGACTGTCAGTGACAAGCACAGCGGGCTGCATTGGGCATCTGCAGATGCTATAATCAGGTTTAACAGGAACCTCTGCAACTGGAGCCAGGAGCTCCAGGCAGTATTAGCTCTTAAGTGAGCTAGCAGTCAAGCAGTACTTGGTATATGTTAAAAGCTGAAAATTGCTTGGAAAAAGATATGCCCCAGTCTAGTCAGAGATTCAAAACAGAATCTCAATCCACACGGAATAGCTCATTCTTCTCCCTGGCCCCTTTGTCTGTTTGAAATACAACTAGCATGAAAGTGAAAAACCCAGGGAAGGCTATGTGGTTGCCCTCCAGCATTTACAAAACACCACCATGCACTTATCTTCGGGAGGATAAAGTTTGCCGAGGTCCATGGGAATCTATTTCATTCTTTAATACTGTGTGCCTCTGGCTTCACCTCCCACTGCCTGCCCCGCATGAGGACATACAGAAGAGGTGATAAAAAGGACATGAAACACAGAAGGACCTCCAGCACGGACAGACAGCATCAGATGTTAACACTCAGTTGCAGAAGAGTGACCTGTGGAGAGCAGGGACAAAAGCTGCCCTTCCACCTACACAGTGGCCAATGCACAGGACGAAAGATCCTCATCCAATGGACTTCTCATTACCACAATGCAGGAAGAAAATCAGGTAAGTCAGGAATCCAGGACTTCTAAATTTAGCTGCCGTGTTAGCTGAGTGGCCACCATCAGCTCAAGAAATTCCAAAGAAAACCCTTTCATTCTCTCTGGTTTAAATATGCTTAGGGAACATTCTGCACTACACTGGGAAAAAAATTCTGATCAAATGAGAAAAGCAGAGTGCTACATGCAATTCTACATTAAAAGAAATACTTAAGAAAAAAGGTGATAGATAGACATTTTGATTGCCACTTCAGGTCTTTTGGTAGCTTATTCATTCTAGCTGTCTTTTGCAAGGAAAAGAATTGTGTAGCATGAAAAATTAAACAGAAAAAAAAAATCTCTTGTGAGCACAGAGTGACATTGTATTCCAACATACTGAACTCACTACAATTTATAAGCATGTCACCTGCAAAACCCACTGCTTGTGAACTCTGACATTCACTCACAGCATATGGAATACTTTTCTCTATGGATTCAAATCTTCATAAACACTGTGACTTGTGTAGACAATTTGTTAAAATTTGAAAATACCCTTAAAATCATCAGGAGTTGAGTTTTCATCAGAAGGAGCCTGCTGCTTATTTCCCCCTTCCCCAAATTTCTTTTACCTCATTTCCATTCTATGCAGAGGGGAAAAAAAATATTTATTCCTTGTGAGAGGATTAGCTAGATTAGGCACCTTAAAGGGAGAATGTAGAGCTGGTAAGCTGGAGAGGGGTCTGCATTCCTGTGCTGCAACACATTCATTCATAATGAATGACGATTTGGTCTCTAATGGGAGAATTGCTCAACACGTGAGGTAATCTGGTGAAAATGCACAAACATTCCCCTTCAAAAGCACTGATTAAGGTTATTGTTCACCAAAGTGGATAAAACTTAAGACAGGGCTTTAAGGAGCTGGGCACAAACCTGCTTCTTGGCTCTGGGTCTTACTTTCATCGGTGTTTTGATTATCCACTGTGCCACTACCACCTATTGAGAAAAACACATAAAATTATTTATGATACATCTTTTTATTGGTAACTGGAACAGTGCAATATTAATTGTAACCAATTTAGCACAAACTGCTAATTTACAGTAAAGTGCTGTGATAAAAAAGGAGAGAGTAAAGGTTAGCTGAAAAAAACTGCCAACAGGACCAGTTCCATTTAAACCAGTCATATTTTTATATCTCAATATGAGGATTATAGATTTTATCTCAATAGACTCACTGGAAATAACAATACCAAATAAAAGGATGTTTCCCTAAACACAGTCTGCAATAAATGAAATTGCTGCTTGAACTTCTATGTATTTTATAAAGAGTTTTTTTCCCAAGATTATTTTCCACCAGT
Organism: Platysteira castanea; assembly: GCA_013397175.1. Taxonomy (NCBI): domain Eukaryota; kingdom Metazoa; phylum Chordata; class Aves; order Passeriformes; genus Platysteira; species Platysteira castanea. The sequence continues at coordinate 97,431 of VYXC01007881.1, forward strand.
AACATTTCAACAGGATCCTTGAAGTGGCTGTGTTTCTGACCTGCAGAACTTACTTCAATACCTATGGAAGGTAAGAATCAACTGAATTGAATTTTAAAGCAGAAACTACAATGCCACTTAATATAAAGTATAAAAATGCATCAAAAATGGCTGTAATGAAGAGAGTACATCAAACCAAAGTAAGATTGCTAGGACTGGATGAAGTTTCCCCCTTTTTACATTCACATTCATTCCCAATTTTCTCCACTACTTCACATTCATTATCCATTTTCTACCCTCCAGCTCCCTTTTGGAAGACAGGTACCAAACAGCAAATAACCACTGAGAACAGGTAATACCCTGAACAATGTCTATGAGTCTGTTAAATTTTGCTAGCCTGATTAGAAATATATCAGGAATTCTCTATTTTCAGGGATGGAAAAGGCTCTTTTAGCTTCATAAAGAGAGGCTGCAGTGCTGCAGATGCCATGGCCATGCTCCCTTCTTAGAGCACCACAAGAACAGCTGAGTACCTGCCTTAATGAGGTATTTGAAAATCTGCCTGCTGAGCATATACATTGCGAGAAAGGAAATTCATTCCCAGGCCTGAAAATGTTTTGATAATGATACACATATTTTTTTGCTGTGATCTTTGCTGGCTGCTGGGTTTCCCGATTACAGCTTCTCTAAAGCAACACGGCTAAAGTTCCTTGCGTCGACCACCGTGCTTTTACTTAACACATGGAACCTGGTGAAGGGAACAGCAGTGGTCCAAATGTGATTAGGTGGATGGAAGGAAGACAGAGAGAGCACGTGTTTTCCACAGGCCGATGTACATCTGGTGGCACACTGCACCCAGCTGATATTTAAAGGCTGAGGTATGATGCTTTCTCTCTTTCCAGCAGGCAATTCTTCCTGGCATCCAGCAGATGGGACTAGTGGAGAATTATTTCCAAGGCTGGCTCCGCACAGAGGTGCTCTCAGGAGGAGAGGAGATGGAGCAGGAACTTGACACCCCTCACCTGAGAGAAGAGAGGTGGGCAGGGTGCAGCTGATGGCCATCAGCGGGGACTTGGGCTTCCTGCCCTCCTGGTAACTCTTTGTACAAATCCTAACCTTAATGGATGACTTGCTATAGTGATTTCTTAGCACATTTCTGAGCTCTAACCTGTAAAAAATTGTGTTATGTGGATGACCAAAATGGCGTGACAAAACCTGTGGGGTTTTTCTTTCCCTGACTTGAAATCAAAAGGTATTGTTTTGAAAGTCACTGTTCTGCCTGTCCACACACAACAGGAGGACCACGTGGAAAATAGAAAGTTAGCTACAGTAGAGGACAAACTTTTCTCTCCCCCACACCTTTTCTCTTAAAACACTGGCTTGGCATCATCAAGCTATGCAGAAAGCAATTAATAAATAAAGACAATCCTGTAACACAGCAGTGCAGTGGCACTGGAAAAATCTTTACCGATAGGTCAGACCCAAAGAGATTATTGCATCGTTGTGAAATGAGCAGTGCCAAAGCTTCACGGATTTAATTATGGTTAAGCGTAACATGTTTCACTCTATGCAGAAAGACTACAACCAGAAAAAGCGTGTCAGGCATAAGTGGTAACTACTGATGTATCACCGAGAATAATTTCAGCTATTACCTTACTGCATTCACTATTTAAAACTCTATTTCCAGATGCTACTTGTTTCTACATCCATTATTATGACTATAGCCACAACTTAATTGACTAAAACCAGGTATTTCAAGGACTCATTCATATTTATTGCCAAGAAACTATATCTCCTGCTTAAGTCACTCAGAGAAAACTTAAACTACAAGAGAAAGAGAGAAAGTTTAAATGATCATCTGGTTCAGCAGATTATCAGATAAACCACATTTTCTCAGTCCTAAATGTCTTATTTCACTGGACGTTCATTGTTTAGAACTGGTCTGACAGAACATAAGTTACAGGATTCTCAACGTGTTTTCACTTCATTTTGTTGCTTTAGAAAGAAAAATGTAGAAGACTTTAAACAGAAGCTTCACCTTTTTTACTCTGACCCAGTCCAATAGACTGACTGGATCATGACATGAAAATTCATCTAGATCAGTGTACTGAAATTAAGCATTGTGCCTGGCAAGCGACTTTGGCAGAAATAGAGAAAAGGAAATGCTAAAAATTAAGACTGGACAAGTGATGCCCAAGTAAACAACTTGCAGAAGGAATGGTTAAACTCTGCTTGGCCTGGAGTATCTATTTATCTTGTTAGAAAGGGAGGAAGCAGAGCATGAATACACCGATAAGAAAGCAAACTATAGAGTGGAGAAGTGACTAATCCCAAAGTCTTTGACAAACAGGTTTTTCCATTTTTAAAAAACCCTTCTAATGAGTCTCTCACTGAGTGTCTTTGACTGATGAAGAGTTTTTATGCAGTTATTGCTCTCCACTAGAACTGGGTGCAGAGCAAATAGAAAGGCTTTAAGGAGCATGTCCTCAAGACAAAGACCTGGAAATATATTTTACAAGAGTAGTGAGACAATTTTTCCACCAAGTATTTTTGGCCCCTGGCTTTCCTTTTCTCCAGGCAGAAAAGCCAGAGACAGTGCATTTTCCTTGAGTCTTCCCCACGACATTATTTATAATAAAAATGTCTTTTCCACTGGATGGCTTCTACAGTATCTGCCATCCTTCTCTTCCCACTACTGCAGCAATCAGTGACTGCATTTCTTTAGGTGAACGCTGTCCTCACAATATTTGCTTTTCTATTACGCTGGTAATCGAACAGCAATCTGTCAGTCACTCCAAAGGAGATACAAAAAGTAGCAAATGACATGTCATGTCATTTTAGGCCAGAAAATGTAAGTGATTTTGAGCCACATCACAATACAAATTGGAACATCTGTTTCTTTCCCCTGGCATAACAGTCAGTTGAAAAAAACAGAAGTTTGAGGATTACAGTAGCACCATGCAAACAAAATAAGCACATCAGACACTAAGAGACCTACTTCTGTCCATATATTCTGCTTTCTCTTGCCAAGCTGACTACTGCCTGATAGGTTCTTGCTGTCTCCTCTTGGCATTTTCTTTGAGGTCATCAAGAAAACCCATGCCCCTTCATGATATATTTGGTAGAAAAGAGGCTCAACAAGGATCAAACAGCATGCTCAGCAAGCTGGCAGAGCAAGTGGCTCTTCTGACTCCACCAGAAAAGAGGATTCTCCAGGAGTGTCTGCCACTTTCTGTTATGGAGAGGCATTTAGCATGCACAGTGAGGTGCCAGCTGCAGTGGCAGCCCCCAAATGGAGCAGATAATGTGATAAATAATAAGCCACTCGTCAGACAGGAGAGGGCTGGGACAAGATGAAAGATCAGGGGACAAACTCTTGGAGCAGGTTTTAGTATTCTTCACATTTTCTCTGCAAGAGCCTGGAAGCATGTGGCTTCTTACATCTTCCACTGTTCTTGTGACAAACACGGCAAGTCAAAAATATTAATAGCCTGCTAGCCTCTCAGCTCTTCCCATTTTGGAGCTAAGGAAGTGCTAGGTCTGCTTGCACACCTACTCCTCTTCAGCAGCATCTTTCTTCGCAAGCAGCTGGCAACATACTTGGAGATGAGGTTAAAGTCAGTGCCCCAAAAACTGGTGCAAAAAGACATTTTTCAGAAGAAAACAGAATTGCAGATACTGTATTTCTCTATTTAATGGAAGAAATTCTGCATAACCAGCACAAAGCAGTCTATTTCTACCCCTCCAACACAGAACCACAGAATATCTTGATCTGGAAAGGATCCACAAGGATTATCAGGTCCAACTCATGAATAGAGGCTATTAATAATAAAATTGTTTTGCTAATGAGAAAGCCGTATTTATATCATCCATAGGGTGTCAACACCCAGAATAAGGTTTCTTCAAACCTCCTCCTCCTTCCTGGGGTAGAAATAAAAGTGACAAAGGGCCAACACTTGAGGCTTTCACCTTAATTTGTGCAGGTACCACATCCTGGAACGCCAGGTTTGATCCTGTTACATCTCTGCATGGCTCTGCCACACAAGTCCAGGAGCATCCTCTGCTTCTCTGCATGGCCAGTGACTGTGTCTTCTCTCCATTGGTCTGACCTGTACTTCTTTCTTGTATAACAAATATAAGTGCAACCAAGATCTGGCAGACAAGGGACGCCAGTTTTGAACTCTTTTTTTCAGCACAAAAATACCACCATGGTAATCACACTAACGACATGAAGGTCCTTATTGTATAGCAGAGAAACTAATTAATGAGACAATTAAAAATATAGGCCTTGATCTGCATTCTGCACACAAGTAGATATGCTGGCGTCAGTGAAACCCCTAAAATGTGACAAGAAAGCACGTGTACATCCATATAGACACTTGAGATCATACAGCCCGCAACTGTTTTCAAACTATTCCAGTGGCAAAATAATATCATACATAAACCAATAAGCACATACACACAAAGGCCATTATTGCAGAACTACAAACACATTACAGTGAATCATTAGGGTGGTGGCCTGAGGTTGCTGAACATTTTCAGTTTGCATTTTAATTTCTTTTAATTAAATTATGATTTAGGTCACTTTTAATCACTACTTGTATATAACCCCTTTGGGGTAAATTTTAAGAAGGGTTAGTAACGAGTTATCTGCAGTAATTGTTTAATGGAGTTATGAGACTTCCTCCCTCTGTGCTGCTTCAACAAATCACCACGCTGCAAATACAGCCCTGAACATGCTACTGTGAAGCCACCCAGCCCAGTGAAGCTTGTCAGCCCAATAAATAACAGGGTTTCATTTCCATGCAGCATTTTGTCCAGGAGTGTGGGAAAAGAATGAGAAAGCTGTAGCTTGAGTGGCTTATCTCAGAGGTTAAAAATAAAACTATTGCATTTCACCTATTTAACACCCTGAGAAATACAAGAGTCTTGGCCAAAGCCCGCTGAAGTCACCATGCATGTTCTCCTTGCTTCACTCTTCTGTGGGTCACAAGGCAACTAACTCAGCTTCATCATACCTCTCCTGGCTAGAGAAGAACCAGGTGACAACAGCTACAGCATCAATTAAGTCCTGGGAAGACAGGAGCATGCCATTTTGTCTCAACTCACTGCTGGGAACATTGTGCTCACCTGGCTTTTCACTGGGTCTAACTCTCCATTGACTCAGATTGTGCAATACAGGTGCTGGGCAAGGGGTGTGGAACATTTCACTGCCAAAGATGCTGAGCATCGCTATTCCTGTGACGGTTCAAAACAAATGAAGGGAGACATCTCCTGGAAGCTTGAGCTGACCAACACAACCAGAATATGGATGGATATCACACCCTAGATGTCACAGGCAGTCTGTGCAGAGGACAAAGATAGAATTGGCATTTTGATGCAAAAAACCACACACATTGTGCTGCACAGTATTACTACTGTTCTCGTAGTGTATAAAAGTGGACAGAAATTGCTCCTGTGAGTTGATGCAGAGTTCACAGCAGTATAGAGAAGCCCTGACTCCTGGCCCTACAATTAGTCCTATCCAAGAGACAGAGAAACAAAACGAGCCCATGAGGGCAAGTGCAAAATAAACCCACAAATTTTATCATTACTATATAAATTTTTTCTTTGTTCATACTTTTACGGTTTGCCTAAGGTCTGAGTAACTACATATCACAACAGACAGCCAAATGGCTTCTTTTCCAAGCCACAGTCAAAATAAAACTTGAGACCTATTTCAATTTTTCACAAATTGAAGAAACAGACAGAGAAGCCACAGAGAAGACTACACTCATAAAAAACCCACACAAAATTCAAATAAAACCATGGACTATTTGGCATCAGTATTTCGGAATGAAGGGACCAGCCCCATCTCCTGCACTGGATCCAAACAATCATGATGGTTTACTGTTACACACATCATGCTTAGAAATGAGCAATGAATTCCTTGCCAGATGAATCCCCTGCAGGTGCCTTCGGTGTGTCACTGTGTAGAATTCTCCTCTGACAACACTGCATTAGTCACCCCAGTAACTTAGTCTTTTGCACCCTGGCTCATCTCAGGAGGAAGATAATTTACTCCAAAGCATTCAGGGTAAAAACAGGAATTGCAAGTGTCTTCCTGGTGCTGTTACACAGATGTACATTCAGTTGCTAAAAGAAACCCAAATGGGTAAATGGCCAGCACAACAGGACTGCACATCACCTGTGGAGGCCAAAATAAGCTGTGTTTTCCAAGTTTTGCACAACCACTGCATGGCAATTTAATGGAACAGCAGAAGCCACTTCACCAATGAAAAGAATCTTCTAAGAAATGTTTGCTCAGAGAGAAAATACAACTGAAAATACAGATAACATCCTATTTTACCCCTGGCTGAGTGCAAGGTGATCACCTAATATTCTGAAAGCTGTAATCAGTCAAGACAGATGGTGGACTTCAAAACAGAAGTGAAAAGAGAAGCTATCAACCACAGTGGATGGAGGTTAATTGCCACTTTTAAAATATAACCCATCTGCATTAAGGTGAAATGTCTCACAGACATGTCTGACACACATCCTTCCCAGGGAATTTCTTCTGTAGTGCTTTATCTTCATTTAACAATTTATTAAAGGATTAGGTTTGGTGGCAAAAAGAAGACAGTCAGTTCTAAGCTATCGTAATAAAAAGCAGCACTTTTAAGGCTGAATAAGTGACTGTGTGTTTTTTGAAGTATAATTATGTGTCTTGATGTTCATTTTTAGTAGAGTATGATTGGAGCAGAATATGACTGCCCCATGGGATGCAAAGTAGGAATGTAGCCACAATTTATCAAGGGATAAAAGAACCGCTTGCTATAAACCGCAGAACATATTAAAACTAACCAGAAGTCAAGATAATATTAATTCATACCTTAAAGAGAGAGACAATCAGGCATGTCTGTTAGAAGAACCTTAGAAGAGATGCTTAGAACATCTGTGTAATGGCAAGAAAGAGCAGCTATTCTGTGCATCCCACCAGCTCCAGAGAGGATTGAGCCCACCTTGGAGGGATGTAGCACAAGCCAAGTGAAATGGACTACGGTGGGTGCATACACTAGATACCTCTCCATGCAGCCAGGGAGTGATCAGCACAGCTGCAAAATTCATGGCATATAAAGGAGAAGCAGGAAGGGGAAGCCTTATGTTAATCTCACAATTGAGGATTAAGCCATAAACAGAGGTTTATTTTCTAGTTCCAAGACTATGTGCTTTTCAATATTTCAGAAAAACTTTTTGGGTGTCTCCCTTTTGGTGAAAATCCTACGGAATGGCCATGACCTGCTGGACCAATGAGTTGTTGAAATAAGATGCAGTTTTATTTTGCCTTATTTCTGCTATGTATTTCAATCACCAGACTGACATTTCTCGTGGACAGAGCATCCACCAAGTCAGGCAGGTGCCAGCTGGTGAGCCTGGATTTCTGACTCAACATTCAGACGTGATATTACCTTTGAAAGCCAAAAGGCCAAATTGTGATGACCACATCAGGCAAAGGAACCAACACTATCAACTCTGTTAAAGGTGACTTGTGTTCATTTTGACCTTTGTGGTTTGGCTTATTCACCAACCTGTTCTTCTTCCCACCAAGTGAATGGAAAGCAGACAAAGTTCATCCTGGACAAATAACTCCAGTAGAGCTGCTCCTGACACAGGTGATCCTGGGAGACCGACAGCCTATCAGTCTATCAGGAGGAATCTGATCATTCATCTGGGGAGTAGCTTATGAGAGAAGCTGGAGTAAAACAAATTCCAGAACTCCAGTTCTGTTTTCGCATCCCTTGAAGGAGGGCAAGCAAATGGCTTTTGCTGCACGGATTGATTATTTTTCTGCTGGAGGAAGAGAAAAAGCAGGCAGTTGTGCTGCTGTTACTAGATGTGTTACTTATCTTTGATACAATATTGATCTCACACAGACCATGGAGGGAATGGATGGGGCAGCTCTTGGGCAGGCTCTGCTTTGTATCTGAGAAATTCCATAAAGAAGGAAAGGCCAAACAGTTTTGCTTCTCCCAGTATTGGAAAAAATTATTGCACACACCATGCTGTTCACTAGGTATGGGAGGACATGTGGGGAAGTAGGTAAGAGAAACAAGGAACATTTAAAATTTTTGTTTTGTTAGGCTTTTGTATAAATGGTTTGCCTTAGCTTGGTGACAATAAGTAGGATGAGAACAGGTGACTGAAGCATTTGTGCCAACTCATGGCTGCTATGCTGTGACAAGTACGGCCATTTTACCTATGTAACCACTTTAAGATCGCATTATGAAGCTATTGAAGTAAGACGTGTATGTGTTTTGTTTAGTACTAAACATATTTTGTTCACCCGACACTTTACAATCACTCAATCAATAAATGCACCTGACCAAGGGAAAGGTAAAATTATCCCTGGCTGCTTTTACTCTCCCAGGATGCAGAAAAGTGGTGGGAGAAAAAAAAAGAACAAAAAAGCAGAAAATTATATGGCATGTTTGCACATGTCAAACCTGAAATACTGCAGGGAATCTGTGAGTAAAAGATGTTTCCCAGTCTATCCATTTTCACAGACAATACCTTTGCAGTGAAAATCTAGGGAATACAACCACTGACATAAGAATCTGCTGTGCAGTTCACACTTTTCTCTACCAACAGTCTGGAGGCAGAGAACAATATATCTAATAGCATAATTACAGACACCATTAATACTTTAGCAGTTCGATATAAGATTGCTTTCATTAGCATGTCAAATGTTTATTTTAGCTTACTGCAAAACAAGCTCCTTACATACAGCCACTTACTCACCTTTCCTTGATTGCAAAGAGGGTAATAATAAAGGAACTTACTGTACCCAATCTTCTGTGGAGGTTTTTACATGCACTGAAAAGATATTGCTCCATTGCCTCTAGCCAATGAACCAGCTCGGTGAGCTGGAGAAAATATTACAGCAGAAATATTGCTGAACTCAGTGGAATAGGTTTCAGAGACTGCCACAAGGGCAGACATGAGGCTGCTATCATTGCAAGTCGTACTTCCACCTTCAATCTAAAAGGACACTCACAACCAAGCAGAGGAAATACATTGGGTTCTTCCCATGTCTCAGTGTATATTTGTTTAATATTTTATAGCTGGTCATGTTACTAAGGGGAAAATAATATCCTATGTGAAATTTGGAATTGCTTTTATTGCTAAAAGGTAGGGGTTGGGCTTTTGGGGGGTTTTGTTTTTTTGTTTTTATATTTGTTTACTTTTTTGTGTGTGTGATTTTGGGTGGGCTTTTCTTTTCTTTTCTCTCTTTTTTTTTTTTTTTTTTCCCTTGGGGTACTTAAAGTGAAATATCCCAAAGTTTAAACACACCACAAAGCACTTCAGTTTTACCCTAAGGGAAATTCAACCAAGTTGATCTCAGGCAGAGTTTGGCTTTGCTGTGTTTTATTCAAGACTGTTTATATGCATTACCTACTCAGTTTTTCTCTTAAAAAGAAAACAAATGTAGCTTTTGGAAGTGAAGACAAACCCCCACCTAAATAAAATTACTCAGATGTGTAGTTGTGGTTCATGTCACATATTCAGAACTTTCATAATCTTCAAGGTACCCCATTAAAAGTTCTTTTAATTAGTCAAAACCAACAGCTAATAATTGGACGAGGAGAAACTAAATCCTCTTCTCAGACAAATACGTGCAAATCCCATTTACTTCAATGGAAATGGCTCACAGGTGTGATACATTAGACTCCAGCCACTTGGCAACTTGATAGGAATTCAGTGTCTGGAGCCCAACTTCTTGTTTCCTCTTCCAGAGGCACAGGTAATGCCAAAGAAATCCGATACAGGTTTCTCCACAGGCCCCTCAGCAAACACTTTAATCACCTATTCTTTCCTCCATCACAACAACTCTCAAGGCTAAATTTAGACTTTCAATACTAAACATTACAGGTTTGGTTCCTGCCTAGGAGATGGGGGCTCTGCCACCGGCTATATTAAATCTTGCAGCAGTGATTGTGTTGTACAGACTTCCATTCTGCATCAGCAAAATCTATTGTACAGCATCAAATTCAAGGAGTTCAGGCATTTTAAAGCTTAGGAGTAATGCAATAATTCTATTGCCATACTCTTTACTTTGCCCTTCCAATGCATTTATTTGTGCTTCACAAAGGGAACTAGGTCACCGGGAAACATGGATAGGCACAGAGACTATCTAGGGAGCCATACATAGCGTGAAACAACATCATCAGCTAATTTTTGAATGGAAGGAAAAGCTTACACTTTGACGATACTTTTTCTCTTCCTTTTGTTTGGTTTTGATTTTTTACAAGACACTGATACAAGGAAAACTTTTAGCCACACTCCACATAGGAATATATCGTAAAACAACTACTATTCTGCCTGTTTAGAAACATTGATAAAAGGAAAACTTTTAGCCACACTCCACATAGGAATATATCGTAAAACAACTACTATTCTGCCTGTTTAGAAACATTGAAAGTGTCACCACAATCCCACCCGCAGGTTAACCTGCATACAAATAGACATGTGGTTTCTCATTGCTGAATTCTCTAATCCAAACATAAAATTGGTATTTTAATTTAATCTGGGTTCAGTGCAGCATGAAAGGAAAGATGCTCAGGTGTGATGAAATTTCTTGGGTCCCTCCACACCTTCCAGGTGATGACAGCTACTGCTTTAACTACTTGCCATTAACAACCAGTCACAATATTAGTGACAGGATGTTACTGGCAGTTACTTAAAATGATAGATGTTAACCCTTTTCTGCTCCTTGTGACTCACACTATACCCTAGTCAGAATATTTTAGGAGCTGAATGCACGGTGCTAGGTCAAAATGCTGAAGATTGTGGAGCCACTGGTTGAGGTGCAAATGAGATGTGTCATTTGAAGAACATTAGGTCAAAAAGAATCCATGATAAAGAACTGTCATGGATTAAAGATTAAGGTTCCTCCTTTTAACTATTTCACAGAAGGGGAATTTTTTCAGCATTGGGGTGTTTTGCTCTTCCACATCTCTGAAAGCAGTGTGAAACTGTGCACTCTGAAAATAAGCCTTCGATGTTGACATATTTTAAACAACTCTCCCAATGAGATAGAGATTAAGAAAATAAACTTTGATCCAGTTTTACAACAGCATAGACCACGTTTACGTCCATACACATGGACAAGCTTCCCTGAGCAGACTCAAGTGGAGGATAGTATCTTTAGAGGAACAACACTATAGGCATAATGTTAATCACCTGTGACTTCTAACTGCAGATAGATGTACTACAGTGTATAGAAATATAAACACTGTAAAAAGGAAAACAGCAAAAATTTCTTGTAGAAAAGGAAGGTGATGATTATATTGCTCTGTGTTTAGCAGCAAGTACCTGGCCAACTTAACCAACCAGACTATGACCCAAGCCCTGTACAACATGGACTGCACTTGGGCTTTTTAATTACAGGTCAGAACAGGTTAGAGATGAAACAGCAGCAATTTATTAAGATGTATCAGCAATAATCAGTGGACCATCACACAAAAATAGGATCTGTAATTGTGAATCTACCTTAGGATGAAATATACTTCAGAAGACTTATAATCCCTTTATCTAGGCCAAAAAGAACTCCCCAAGTGTGTGCAAACAGCATCCATAACTGAAAGTTTTCCAGTTCTTTCCCAAGAATTCGAATAAACTTTTCCTCCCAATGTGAATTGATTAATAGCCCTGAGAAGCTGTTAGACCACCTACCTTCAGCATCATCCTGCAGGTCCTCAGGCTGCTCTTCTTTGCTCTTTGTGGGAGATGGAGGCTGGCCTTCTTTAAACATAAAAAAGTATAAATTACATACATTATTTGGAAATGGTTTCATTGTACCAGATATTACCATGTGTGATACCACAAGTCTATGTTTTATCTCAGCACTCCATTCAGTACTCAATGCCTATCTTTCTGTTATTAAAATTAATTATTGCATCATCTCTTATGAAATTTATAATACGTATGTGTCTTTTAGCCTGGACTGGACTTTCTCTGACTTTCAAAGGACAGAAGTGAAGAAAGCTCATACTGAACTAACATACTGCTTCACAAGCTCTTTATCTCTACAGAAACAATAAGTAAAAACCTCAAACAAATAATGTTTTAATTTGTACTTCTAAACATAATATTTATTATACTGCATTATGGAACGGTGGAGAAATAATCTGAACTAAATTATTTTTTTCTCTCACTCAATTCTTCAGTCACTGTTTTAACATAACAAATGAATATAGACTGAAATTAATAATTAAATGAAAGGCAGGGAAACAAATTTGATAGTGAAGTTAAGGAAATGAAAGCTTTACAAGATGAAAATGTTTGGGTTGAAAAAAATCCATTCCAGCCTTTCAGACAGTAGGCAATATCAAGCTGGAGGAAACAGAGTAAAAAAAAGTAATTGAAGCCAATTAAATGTGAGATCTCCCTTACTTATAGGGACTGAAGTACACAGTGTTTAAACTTTAAAAATTATGAACTTTTTCTACAATATTTTCAAAATATCCTGTCATCATAACATAAATGATGCCATTACTGTTTGTTTACTACGACACACCTCAAGGCACAAACTGGTAGCAGAGAAAGCCTATTAGTAAAAAGGGAGGCCAAGCTAGAAATTAAGCATAAAAGGTATTCATAAATTAAGACATTTCAGGCAAGCAGGTTCTCTAGTTAAAACATTCTTTAAACACTGTTGTGTAACCACAAAAGCAGCGACTGACAGACAATTAAAACTCAATTCATTGCACCTACTGAATGTATTCAACTGTGATGGGAAAATGACTTTTTGTCATTCGACTTTCTGTCAAACCTCCTGATTCCTTGTGGCTAACTGAGGGCTTGGGTACAGGAGAAGCCTAAAGAAAGCATACTTTTGTGTGTGCTGGAAATAAACTGACCACTTGTAACCAGGAAATTTAGGAAGACATATGACCTCACTTGATTCACCCTTATTGCTGTTGCCATTAGAAAATAAGACTCATGGTATTACTTCAAACTGATTAGCTAATTAATAACAGGGAAAAAACTATCTACACATGTTTTATAAATTGCTTAAATGTTTTATAAATTGCTTAAATGTTTCAAAAACTCCCAGGGTCTCTTCTGCATGTATGTACATGCCACACAACCACCTACTCTTCATGTTGCTGGAGTTTTAAACAGCTCTTGACATTCAGATGCCTAACTCTCATAAAGGACTTGGCTCTGCTAAGAGCTGTAGATTCTCCCTTTTTATCTTCCACCCTTCCACAACTACATATATCTAGAACCAAAATGCTGAAAATTTCAAAACAGGAGGTATGAAAGTAGTTAGGATGTGAAAAGGGAACTTGCAGATTCAAGGTATAGTTGGACTCAATGATCCTTGTGGGTCCCTTCAATTCAGGATATTCTATAACTCTAAGAACATTGTGTTCATTCAAAACACAAAAAAGGAGTGAATCATTGGTTTTGCCCGGAGCCCAGGGAACACAGAAACATCCTCTCCCCACCCTCTTGGAAAACTGGTTATTCTACCATACTTATGCCCAAAAAACCCAGAAGAACCATGGATAGGGAAGGTGGCAGGACAGTGGGAATTTCTGTTTCTTTCTAGTACTACATACAGCTCAGAGCATGAAGGGTCCTTAGCAACCAGTAAATAAAGCCAGTTACTGCAAAGCAGAACAAGCCTTGAGGTTTGACTTGGTACCAGGTGGTTGACTTCCTGAGTGCACTTAATACAGGACATGTCATGTGTCATGTCATCATGTTTGCTCATCTGAATTTGAAATTCAGACATTGTATTTTGAGGAAAACAAGAGTTTTCAAGTGCTAAGATGAATTTCTTTCTGGAGTGAAGAAGGCAGGAGTAACCACAAGAAAATCTGTGGGGAAAAATAAAGGCAAAACCTGTCAAATAAAGACATGCTTTGTCAACCTTTTAAAGGGCTCAGGAGCAATGCTGACAAAGTTCAACAAGAACTTTAACATGAAAGAGAGATCCTGAAAATAACCAGACTTGTGAAGACTTATTCATGTCACTGCTTTCATTTTCTTTTAAAAAATAATTTGAATATTTATAGTGGACTGTGTCAATGGCTTCTTTGGTTCAAATGCCACTCTGAACTACCTACTACATTCTCTTTTTTGGTTGAGAATAATTCACATTAGGGGACTGAATCAATAGGAATGCTTCAATCAACACTTGCCCCTCTACTGATGAACTTTATCATCTAACCAATCTGTGAAGTTTCCTCCAGTCCCACATGTCTATTATCGACCAAGTTAAAGTACAAATGTCCAGCCAGGTCTTTCAGGATTATTAGAATACCTTAGGTAATATAACCAACACCTTAACTGATAGCCCAAAGACAGAGAGGGAGGAGGTGAACATCCGGAGAAGTCAGAACTGTTACTGTCTTAGAAGAAATGATCTTTTTGCACTCTATAAAGAGCCTTCAAACTGCTCACAAAAGGATGTAAAGGCAGTGTCCCAAGAGAACAAGATTTCAATCAAAATTTCACTATTTTTTAGCAGATATCCCTTATTCCAGAGACAGAAAAGGATCTATGGTTACCATGATCACAATACAACTCTTAACCCTTTCTGCTCTCCAGCAGTGTGCATGTTCTTCCAAGGAGTTAGCCAAATATTACAGAAATTTTGTCTGCAAATTTCTTTCTAAAAGGCATACACCTGGACAGGTGTCTGAACTGATCATATTAAAAGCTTTTCTAATCGTGATCATTCGTGCAAAAAGGTTTCTGAGCTCTACTACCGGGAGAAATATTTCTTCTTTATAGGCTAATTCATAGGGTCAGCAAGTCATTTAAATCTGTCTATCTCCAAGTAACCTATTTCCAAAATCCTTCTCAACTTCCAAAGCTGCCTTGTCACAAGGGATTGCTACTTTCATCTCAGGAAAAAAGATAAAGACTCCCTCCAAAAAACAATCTCCAAGTGCAAGGGTGTGCATACAGTGGAACATCCAGAAAAGCTCTGTGTTTATGTATCTTGATTTTAATAGGGTGTTATTAGGTATTAGTCCTTGTTAGTGTGAATGAGATCCTTCATCTTGCTGTTTTAACTGCCTGTGGCTTCTAAGTAATGAATAGGTGATTAATTAGGACACTCAGGATAGAAACAGGATAACCAGCAGGGCTTTTACTAGGAACAACTACTTGATGGGAAATGACAGTAGTGTGGCAACAGACAGAGATGAGGTCAAAAGGCTTCGGTATCTGGCAGAGACTGAAGCTGAACAGGTTGAGGGAGAATACAGATTCAGAATTGAAAGATTTTCCTGAGTAGTTTTCTTGGTTTATTTTTTTTTTTAATTGTAATGGTAAGAGAATTGACTTATGTCAGCACATAATAACATTATTATGTGCTGACATAAGTTAATTCTCTTACCACTAGAAAAAAAAAAAGAAAAAAGGAAATGAAAACACTCAGGAAACACTGACTACTGGGTCATCTGGTCCTTGTCTTGGGTTATGTAGGAAATCATTTACAAAGCAGAACTGAGATGTAGACCTGCACAGGCCCGGACCTGCTATTACTATACCTGGCCTTTTGACTCAAACCCCTCTAACACCTACTGCATGACACGTGATAACCTCAAAGCACTTCAAATTTAATGGTGCTGCTAAGCCAGCAACTGCTACAAGACTCAGCATTCAGAATAACAGACTGATGGGTTAAAATCCTGTGAGTCAAATCCCATTAGAAGAGTGGATTTGAGTGTGTATATTTAATAGGAGTGGATTGTTTTTATTTTTAAACGTCTTTCGCATTCTAGTATGTCCAATATATGCAGTGATGTTATGTGATAAATTTTCAAAAATGGTAATTTCTGCTTCTTGATTTTATGGTAATAATGCAATAATGTAGATATTAATGGATATTATCTGGCAGATTGTTTTGGAGATGGTTTTTTATCCCATACTAATTTCTGAATTCTTGTTTTTGGTTTGTGGCCAGGGTGGTTGCTGCCCCCCCTGCCTCAGCTCCGGGAATATTGCGATGGGTGAGAGCTAGCCCGGTACTTCCTGTGGGAGTTGGAGAGAAGGATGGTTGCTTCCTTTTGTCTGTTTTTTCCCTTTTCCTTTGGCACTGTGACTGAAGCTTACTGCTTTGCTTCTCTGCTGCTTGGGAGCCCAGGGGGAGTGCGTGCATCGCTGAGACCTGGGAGCACCCCAGAGCCATCCCCTCTGCACAGCCCGACCCCGGGACCACCCATCACTGCTGAGCTACTCAGGGGAGCGATTTTCCACCCAGCCCTGCTGTTCTCTGCCACTGCTCCAGGGCTGCTTGGTACCCTGTAACCCAACACCTGGCCACCCTGAGGCTTCTGACAGGCCCCACAGTTTCTGCTACATTTTGTTTGCCGCCCCTGGGTGTGCCCGCCTCTGCTGTTCCAGCTTGCTGCTTCTGAGCTTTCCTGCTGCAGTCCATTCAGTTTCCCGAGTGGCACTGAGACTGGCTGCTTCCCGTGAGTTTGCAAAGGAAAGTTCCTTCTCTCTCTGCTGCCAGCCCGCCCGCCATTACCCCGTGAGGGGAACGTGGCTGAGCTTGGCCCACAGCGCCCCCTGCAGGCGCGGGGGAACCATCGCACCCGCCCTGCCCGGCTGGGAGCCACCAGCGCCCCCTGCCGGCCGTGAGCGGAACTGCACCGAGGGGAAAGGGCCCGGGGCCGGGAGAGGCTGCCCTGGGGGCTGGTGCTGTTTGCTGCTGCTGCCGGTGCTGTTGTTTGGTTGCCTTGTCAAATATACTTTCTTTTTTCTAGTAAAGAACTGTTATTCCTTTCCCCATATCTTTGCCTGAAAGCCCCTTAATTTCAAAGTTATAATAATTTGGAGGGAAGAGGTTCACATTTTCCATTCCAAGGGAGGTTCCCGCCTTCCTTGACAGCCACCTGTCCTTTAAACCAGGACACAGACGTAATTAGGATATTCTCTTATTTATTTTGAAGATTAATCAAAGAAAAAAGGCCTTTCTGCATGTAATGAGATATTTGCACTTCAGGGTGGTAGAAACACAAGATAGATTACTTTTGTAATGTATCCATCACTCAGTAATACACCTATTTGGTAATCTGTTATTTCTTACTCCCAGTTAATTTTCTATCTATTCCTAAAGCCTAATCTGGTGTTCACTGAAGCCAATGGACATACTCCCACTGCCTTCAGCAGACACCAAACCAGGATCAGGGTTTTTGTTTCCTTTAATTTTTGCCACCAGATTTAAACTAGGACCGATTCTATAACGTCCACCTCATCATCCTACCACATTCTTCAAAGTGTGATTGATACAGACACAATGAGCCTACAGCTCATTTGTGCAAGACAAAAATTGCAAAATTTTTCTTGCTCTGATATTGGCCCTCAGAAACATGCAGCCAAAAGGAAGCTGAGGCACAGGAATTTAGGTAATATTTAGATTTCAATCTCTGCCAAAGGTCCTATACATGTCTGTAGTCTGCAACATGCGCTCTCTAGGAATTCAACATTTTTCTTTCACTTTAGGCAAAAGAATTGGAGGAAACACCTCAAAGCAGGTTGGATATGGACCGCTCAAGGACAAAGGGTCATCATTATTGGTGCCAACTGTTGACTCCATCTGCTGCAGTCATGACCCATGAAGTCAAATGGAATGAAGAATGATTACTCAATATCTTGAAGTGGTGACTAGAAGTTACTTCTCTATTTTTCCCTTTGAAGAGTAAAAAGCAGATATCCTCCAAACTGATAAAAATGAAAACTCCCCTCAATGAAAAAATTATATTTGTATTTATAATTCCCGTAAACACATCTTACAATCATTAAAAACTCCATACAGAAATAGGTCAACAAGGAATAACTTTTGCATATCTGCTACACTACTGGGGTGGATATACAAAAGATATTTATTTTTAGCCCTGTAGGTATTGATTGCTGACAGCCAGTGCACTGATTCCCAAAATATCTCCAACTGATACATAGCCCAGGATGTGCTGTTGAAGCTCATAGCATCCTAGACCTGTGAGGGCAGCTCTGATCTGATGTATCTCATATGCGCAAAAGAAAGACACAGGTAGGGAAATCAATTCAGTGATAATTTCCTAGAGCAGCTATGTAGCTTTACCTAAAGTAATGAAGCTGTGAGGGATACAAGACAAAAAAGAAGAGATTGGCTATTAAGTAGAATTTCACTTCCTTTTAATTCTAATTTAAAATGCTTTTTAAAAAAACCCACACCGATTTAATTTGCATAATCTCCATAAAAACAACAAGACAAAAATTGCAAAATAATTTGGCATATAAAAATACACGTCACATGATAAATATAAAAAATGAAATTGGAAATGTTAGATGAATACTGCAAATTTAACTGTAAGATTATCTTAGGCAAATGTTTGTTATATAATGATGGGCTCTTTTTTTCTACTTTTATGTATGTTTGTACAACAATATCAATCACACTAACTGTATTAAAATTACTAAAAGTTCCTATCCAGTAATCTTGACACAAAAATGTAATTACAATTATATGTAATAAAATCAATGGGCCAGAACAGCCATAAAAGAATGTACTAATCCATCAGTATAATACATATCTATCTGTGTATATCCATGTTTTCCCATCTATGCATACGCACCATTCTTCAAGTGTTTTTAATTTCTAAGGTAACTAGGTGGTTGCATAAATGATCATGATCCGTGTGTCTTTAGGACAATCTTGCTAATTTAAGTAGCCAACATACTGCTTCAAAAGCTTTTACTTCTGTTTTCTGGCTGGTATACCCCTGCCTCTCTCCACGTGGCTCTTCTTTCTGATCCTGTATGTTTTCATAAAGAGAGCTGGATGCTCCTGCACAGTCACTGGACCATGATGCGATCAGTGTCACAGAGACCTAGGGGTATTAGCTGGTTTGGAAGGAGAGGCAGAAGAGTATAAGGAGCTACTCTACACATAAAAGGAGGTCCTTCACTGCACAGAAATCCATGTGGAATGGGAGATGTTCACTGAGGACCTCCAGGTGAAGTCAGCAGGGATAAGTATCAGAAGGTCCTGTGATGGAAGCCTGTTACAAAAAAACTAATCAAGATTAAGTGGATGAAGCTTTCTAGAAAACAGTAGTGGAAGTCTCCTGAATGGAAGCTTTTGTCCTTATGGGAGTTATCTGATCCTCTGTCCTCTCCTTTTCTTGTTCCTCTGGCCTTTGTTCCCCTTATACCTATCCATCATTTTCATTTCATGTTATCCACAAACCCTGAACAGTGACACTTGTTTTAAACAGCAAACTATGAGGACCAGAAAAAATCCTCTGAACCATTGTCTGATCAAGCTCAGTGTATTTAAGAGTTTGTGGAAGAGTTTTGCTACTGTTTTCATTGCGAACAAATCACTACCACTATTCAGAATGGCAAATGACTTAAGAATTGCTCTATTCACACTTTTTTACAGACGAAGACACTGAAGAATTGTTATTATTTCCCCTTCATGTTAAAACTAGCCATTGATAAAAAGCAATAAAGTATTGCCCAGAGACTCATAACAGATGATGACATTAAAAACGTAGTCTCAGCCAGTCTTACCATGCACTATTTATTATCAGGGTTGGTTTACCCTAATTTTGTGTCAAAACCAGAGATAACTGTTGTAACACTGGCAGTAATGATTAGCACTGCTTATCTTGACTCAGGCAATTAATTTCTAGAATTTTTTCAGTTTGGTTTGTGCTTCAGAGAAGTGATATATTTTAGCATAAAATATTCTTTACTCACCACTCTCTTCATTCAGCTGAGACACTTCTTCATTAGCATCATCTGTCAAAAAAAAAAATTGAAAGAAAAAGGTTACTAGGAATACCAGCCAACATCTAAAATGAAATACTCCATGTTTCAAATTGTCCATATCTTATCTCCTGTTTAAGATTTTGCAGTGAAATCTGGAGCTGGATGGGAAAGGAGTATGAGAGTTTTCATGCTTCTGAATCTTCAGTACATGGATCTGCATCCACCCTTCTCCCCTTTCCCTCTCATTCAGACATGATCTGGAGGGCAGAACTTTCAGAAGGCACTAAACAAGAGCACATTACATTTCTCTTGAGTATATTTTAGTCTGGCCCAAAGGACTGAAAAAAGTCACTGCACATTTCACTTCTTTTTTCCTTATTCTTCAAACAATTGCTTTGGAGGTGAGAAGGGCATATAGGCATATGCTGTTCAAATATAGATTTGTACACTGTCTCAGTTTGAAAGACAGGGGTCTGCCAAGGAAGGCGGGAACCTCCCTTAGAATGGAGAATATGACCCCCTTCCCTCCAGATCATTATAACTTTGAAATTAAGGGGCTTTCAGGCAAAGATATGGGAAAAGGAGTAACAGTTCTTTACGGGTATGTATATGTATAACAAGGCAAACAGACAGCGACACCGGCAGCAGCAGCAGCAAACAGCACCAGCCCCCAGGGCAGCCTCTCCCGGCCCCGGGCCCTTTCCCCTCGGTGCAGTTCCGCTCACGGCCGGCAGGGGGCGCTGGTGGCTCCCGGCCGGGCAGGGCGGGGGCGATGGTTCCCCCGCGCCTGCAGGGGGCGCTGTGGGCCGAGCTCAGCTGCGACTCCCTCACGGGGACAATGGCGGGCGGGCTGGCAGAAGGGGTGGAAGAGGGGCCTCCTTTACAAACCCCCAGGGCAGCCTATCCCGGCGCCCCTCTGGATAGCAAAACGAGCTGTAGCAGGAACCTCGGAAGCAGCAAGCTGGAAGGGCAGGGATGAGCGGATCCCCGGGGTAGCAAAGGAAATGTATCAGAAACTCCACAGCTGTAGCAGGAGCTGCGGGGTGTCCCAGCAGGCAGGGGGTGCAGTGTTACAGTGCAGCCAACAAACTCAGAGCAGTGGCAAGGAAAGGGCAGGGCTGGGCAGCGGCAGCCCTCTTCCTGAATAGGGCCGGCCTGGGCTCCTTTGGAGGGGCTCGGAGTCTCAGGGTTTCTTTTGAGGCACCCAAGCAGATGGTGAGGGTCCTTTCCAGAGAGGTTGGGTGTTAATAAGGCCCCAGTGCAATGGCCGCTCTTACAAGCAGAGCTTCACTCATGGTAGGAGAAGACAGTAGGAGACGGAACCCTCCAGTGGTGGCGAATTCTCCACACAACGGCTGCAGCCTGTCTCCCCTCCAATGTCCAGAGTGAGAGTGAGCTAGAGGCTGTGCTCAGCCCCTTCCCCCCAGCCCAAAATCTCGAAGTAATTCTGCCTAAGAGAATAATTCTGCCTAAGAGAAAACCCCTCAGGTAAGAGAGTAGAAGCCAGCTGCACTCATCCCCATCCTCCATGGGGCTACATCCTTTGTCTCCCTTAAGTACTGGTCATTATTGTTTCTCAGCAACAAATGGGAGAAAATTCCCTAAGAGAAAGAAAACAAAAGGAAAAATCCTAACCCCCAGCATACATACAACCTTAAGGAGCTTTGACAAGTAATTTTTGATAAGAAAATGAAAAATATTGTTAAAGCCCATGTGAATCCTGTCACTGGCTTCAACAGAGACAGGATTTTCAACTGGAGTTCTGCTATTCTTCAACAAACTGCTCTGAAAACATTTGGTAACATAGAGATTATTAATTATTCAGTTTCCAATAACATGTTCTTTCCATGGAAGCATTTATAATGAAACCAGCATGATAAAGTTTCAAATTAACATAAGATATGACACTAAATCACCAGAATATAGTATCTTAACATGCATATATCACCTGCTCTTCTGTGGAAGTTCTTAATTATAGTTCTGTAAGTGACTTGGATAATGAAATTCCCAAAGCAACAGAATAGCTTCTAAGTTGGTGATAATGGACACAGACAAGAAATCTGGTGTTATTAAAAAGTAGGGAAGTCATTATGCAATATAATTACGAAGTGGCAAAGACTGCTTTTGTGAACTAATTGTGAATTAATGACTAGAGTTTTTTCTGGGAAAAGGTACCTAAGGCTTGCTGAAAGGCAGCGAAGTCTCCACATCATTTCTGAAAATGGAAACTGGGCTCCAAATAACCTGGTGACACGATCTCTGAGTCATTGTGGTGCCTTTGAAAAATTTACCCCAATCTAGATATGAATCTGAGTTTCACTTTGGCACACAGCAATCCCCAGCCACTTCATGTGTCTGTAATTATTACTCTCACACTATTAATCCATCTAGTGGAAGCATTTCCCTGTTAAATATAAAACATTCTCTTTCACTGACCTTGGTGTGGCTGGCTGAAGTGATAAACACTATGTTTAGCTGACAGAGCTCTATGCCAAAACCAATTATTTGTGATAAAAACCAGTGGTTTAGAAATCTATATCCAAAGTGCATTCACTTACCCCCTGAAAAAAATGATATTAAGGGCAGTTTCTTGGTTACTCGTTCTGAAGAAGTAAAAATTTTTTACTGAAGCTCTACACGCCTAATATAAAGCAAAATCAGTGCCAAGATTACCATAATTACATTTGTTATACCTAGTTTTGTTTGATGGGTTTTTGTTTTTGTTTCTGTTTTTGAAAAAGTTTAAAAATTTTCCCTATGCATTTTCTTACCCCATCTAGAGGATGCTTTTGAAAGGTTTGTTTTGGTTTGAAATATGCACCACAGACAGTCAATCCCAAAGCAAAATTGGATAAAACCACAGAAGAACCTGAGTGAATCTTTGACAGCAGCAAACATTTCCTTAAATACATATTGTCAATATTTCTTGTCCAAACTTCCCCACTGGAAAGACCAGAGGTGAGATCCTCTGTACCACTCACCCTCACTTTAGAGCTGTTGAAAAATAATTGACTAGCAAAACAAGCTCTAGTGTGTGCACCCATCTACCCACACTTGGTTACTCCTCTGGCCAGAGAAGTAGAACAATGACCTTTCACATCGCTTCCCCATTAAAGCCCAGGATTTTAGGAAGTTCTACCAAGATGACCTCGCTAGAAAAGGAATGACTGATTTGGCAGTCTGAAGTGAGAGGAAAACTGACATTGACTACCAGAAAGGGTCAGCCCATCCCCAGGAAAAGTCATGCCAATATTTAGAAGGCTTAGGAGACAAGAAAACTTAATCCAAAATGTGTCATATGGTTAAGAGCACGAAATTTTCCAGTGTATAAGCTGAGGTGTACTACATAGAATTAAGGTATTAGATGGGTGATGTGTGGGAGAACAGTTTCCACTCAAATACAAAATAATTTACAGTTGAAAGTCAACCTATGATTGAAAGTCTCCCTCTAACTCCCAGGCTATCTGGGGTAACTATATCTCTAAAGATCAGAGAGCTTTACATTTGGGAGCAAGTTGCTCAGAGCATAAGCTTTTGTGTAAGCCACAGGTTCCCTGGTGGGGTCATGCACTAAGTGATGCCTGTGGCTCTTTCATTGCCCTCTCCCTTGTTATCTGCCGAGCTTTGGGAAATGGAATAATGACAACATATCTGCTCTTACTGACGCTGGAGAAGAGGATGCCTTCTTCTGTCAGTTCCTTTTGTTTTGCCTTTTTCCTTGCTGGTCAGGTTGTTTCCCTGTCTCCCTAGTTGTGGCATACAAGCAGACACAAGCCAGATGGCTACAACCATCAATCTCAGTTAAGATTTATGTTAGGAACAGAGAGGTGAAAGGCTCTAAATACCGTTGCTAATCCCCAAAGCCATTAAACCACCTCCTCCTGTTGCTCATGCTTCCATTTGCATTCTCCTTCATGTTAGCATGTGGAGAGCCAGCGCTGTACAAATACTTTTTATTTTTAACTGTGTGTGCATTGAGAAGCCCTTACATGAGAGCCAGCTCCATGCTGCAGGCAGCTGCTGCTTCATCTGCATTCAGGTCCTGCATCCTGGGCTGCTGGCACTCCCCAGCAGCACTGCATGCTGCTGGCTCCTCCCTGCCTCCTTCTAACCTTTCCTCAGCTGCCTAATTGCATCCTTCAGGATTTTTATGTTTTCCCAGCATTTTCTGCAGTTTCCTGATTTCCACGTTTCCTTATTTCCAGTCAACCTACATGTCTGAGTCCTTGCATGCCCTCCTTGCAAGCGTGGGTCCATGTACTGACCAAAACCAGGGGAGAACTGGGAGGGCACTGGGGGAATGGACCAAAAATCCCCTCTGCAGCTTGTATGAACATGCTCTGGCAAACAGAGCAATGAGATGGGCAGAGCTGTACAGGAGGCTGAAATGACAAGCTGGTGATCATACTGTTGATGTCTTAAAATAAAAACTCAAATCCCCAAAATTTCAGCACTAAGAGCTGCAGCCATCCTCTTGAGCTTATTTGCAGTGCAAAAATAGGGGTCTGGCTGGAAAAGTTCCTACTGCCAAGCATTTCCCTAGCATGTATTCCATGATCTGCCTGTACAGTTTCCACTGGGATAACAGAGGAGGAGCAGCGCAGCAGTCTCACACCTTTGAGGACAATGGATGCCTTTTCAGGTCAGTCTTGAAAAACTTCTTGTGTCCTGTGTCGGAGCAGCCAGCAGTGTGGGCGAGGGTACCCACTTCAGGCAAACCATCTAAACCATGAAAACATCAGGTTTCCAGCAGCTGAAAAGACCAAGCAGGTTCTCACTCTCCATATTTCTCTCTCCCACACCTGTCTTTCCAAAATTTTATCCCAAAGCGTCAACCACCCGACTGCATTATCACCTTTGCAGCCTTAGGGAGATTTATAATCGCATCTCATATCTTATTACAATCCCTAGAAACTGAAAAATCACTTCTTTTGGTCGCTTACAACTACTGCTGTTACCCGAAAGGAACTTCAGAACAGCATACAGGCTTTATGTCCACCTCAGCAAAAGAGTCAATGTTGTAGCACAGAGCGCCACACAGGAAGGTTTCTTGAAGCCCAAACATATATATGAGGCTTGCAACTCAAGATCTCCCAAGCTTTTTTTTGTTGTTTTGACTCCTTCAACTCAGTTCTCCACTTGGGAAATGTGACAGAAAATAGCACAAAAAAGGGCAATATTTTCTTTGAGGAAAAGCAGGTTTGGAAATAAAACAGGCCTGATTCTTTGCTCCTGGTAAAAAGTTATATTTTCTATAAAACTTTCCCTCATCCTCAGTGTTCCTAAGATGAATTGGAAAAAAAAGAAAAAGGTAAAACAAAAATATCCCTAACAAAAAAAGTGCATTCTTCCGTTTTGGAAGTAAAAGTAGGACTTCTTCTCGTTCTGACCATTTCTATCCTTTAATCATGCAATCCTGCATACAGAGCAGCAGGCACTATGTAAACCTCCACCTGACAATGAGCAAGCTTCATTAAATTTTTTTGCCTGATTATAAAGAAACTTCCACTGATACACTCTGTACGTCCTGGCCATACTGCAGCAGTAGCACCGGTCCCCTTCCTGTGTTGTTTAGTTACACCAGCCCCAGAACACTGGAGCCTCACAGAATGTAGAATGTGTTTGTAGCTTTTGAAGCCACATCACATAGAAATCCTTAGTACCAATCTCCTAAGAAATTAGGCACCGGGGCTTCTTTGTGATCACATTGATGACCTCTTTTATGAACAGTATCACTTGATCTGCTGTAAAATACATACCATACAAACCATATGAACCTCAGCTGCTACAAAGACTATGCAGTAACTGCTGTTCCGCCAGTGAGCGAACTGGACAACCTTATTCCAGTGAAGGAAATGGTACTCACACCAGGATCAGATTTGGGTTTCTGTTTTCCAGATGCTTCTACCTTATGAAAAAGGCACAAGGCACTCCTTGGGGAAACAGGTTTCAGGTTTTAAAAAATAACCTATTCCTTATTTCCTCTTTGCCCTAAATACTGAAAATAACAAAATTTTGTTCACACAAGTGCTAAATTGGATGTTGATCTAGTAGTCACACACAAAATGGCATGCTTTGCATATGATCATACATTTGCAAATACAAGCTTCTAATAATATCTCATCAGTAACCTATGGCAGAGGCAATCAAATGAGACAACCCCAAATTTAACTGCATCCTTGGAAATAAAAAGCAGTTGACCACATGAAGTCATTTGGAGTCTGTGGCTAGAGAAGGCAGGGTATTTTTGATGATGACATAAAATGCATTTGAAGTGCTTTAATGAGATGCCACAATACCCAACAGAGTAGGAAGAAAAGATCCCTGATCAAAGATGTATTCACATAACGTATGAAACAGAAAAAGCTACTTGTTCGTTTTTTGGTGCCAGACATCCATGTGTGAAGGGCTGAGTACAGAAGAGAACAGCAACACATTTCCCTACCCCGGTCACTCCCTGAGCCTAAGGTTACACATAGGCCATGAAGATTAATAGCTGTCATTGCACCAGTCCTCTGCTGGTTGAGCTAATCCTTTTTTAAACTGTATTTAAGACCTACATGCTCTGCAGCACCTCATACCAAGCACTCCTGTGTGTGCTGGGTGAAAAACTACTTCCTTTTGCTTGTTTTCATCCTGATTCATCATTTCCTGGGACATCTTGCACTCCTTGTGTTACAAGAGATGGTAAATATCTGCTCCATATTCACCTTGCTAATTACCAAGCTCATCATCTTCCTATGGTCCCCCATGCTGTTATCATGCACAGCAACCTGATCCTTACATCTAAATGACCCCTGTGCCTTCAAGGGCATCCTCATCCACCTGCCACTTTGCTGTTTCAATGCAGCTCCTATCCAGATGTCTCCCAGGAACTGAAAAGCTCAGGGATTTGGAGTGAGTGGACAAATACATAGAAATAACCATTTTCCCAGACTTCTGGATTGATTGCAGGCTCTTCTGTCAGTCTCACAAAAGGAGACCAGAAAAATCTCTACAAGATGCCAAGAAGCAAAGAAGATGAGGCTCCATTTAGCAAAGCAAAAGCAAAAGCTCCTGACAACAGCACTTTTATAGGTTATAGTCCCATTGCTGATCCATGCCCTGCTCCAAGCTGTGACACTGCTGCCATCAGGATTGAGGAGGCAAATGATTTTCCAGACCACAGTGCAGACAGTATCACAAGTCTCTATCTAACCATGTTTTTAGGTGACAAATAATTGCAACACACGAAGTCTAGAGCAATTCAGCAGTTGGCCAGAAAATTATACTGATAGGATCATACCAGGACATTTTACTATGATTCAAAAGGAAGCGGGAAGCTACCATTAACTTTTTTTTAGGTACTGGAAACCCACTGCCATGTTAGAAGGTCCTGGGAACCCTTTCTTGATTGGCATATCTCCTAAGATGCTGAAAACAGTATCTGAACCATCAACTATATACTCTGTCCCCCAAGCACCACTCCTGAGCTGATGCTTGATCACCCTCCTGCACTACACTGAGCCATTGGCAAAATGGGCAAAACAGGCAACCCCAATGAGTGGTAGGACTGGCACAGTCTTTACCACGGCAAATAAAGACAGAAAATCATAGAAAAATTTTGGTTTACAGTTTTATGAACACATTTATCTTTAAGTGACCTTGAGATTTTCTGAGGTAAGTTCTTTTCAGACACGTTTCAAAATGGACAGGTATTTTAAACATTGTGGCCATTTAATACTTTTGGATTGAGAACAATTTTTACAGCAACCTATTTACACTGGAGCGTACTTTATCAGGATCCATAGGCACTGTGGGAGAGAACTAGAGGAAAGCCAACATCCTATTCTACTGCATAGGCTCCTTCAGCTCCCCCAGATGGGCAGTGCTTCCTTGGAAGCCTCCACTGCTGAGGCCCAAGGAACCATCAGGGGAAACTGTGTGGCTGTGCTTCTCCCCAGCTGTTTTGAATAAATTCTTCCACAAGGGGCCTTGCAGGATCCATCTGAGTATGACATGTTCCAATATAAAGACAGTTCAAAGGGATGCAGAGAGCATTTGGCACCCTCATTAAAAAATCAGTGTGCCACAGCTTCTCCAAACCCACTGCTGCCTTCCACCTTCCACCCAACCAAAAAATCCTTGCTTGTCCCTGCCTCAACACAAGACTCACACAAGACAGGAAATCTGAGGGGAATTTTAAATGCTGGCATGGAATCCAGAGCAGGCTGGATGGCTATGACAGCATAAATACTGAGGGGTACCCTGGTATGCTCTCAGTGGCTTGATATACAGCTCTAGAAAGGAAAGGGTCATGGCACAGTCATCATCTGAAAAGTCAAGCAGGATCTCCAAGGGTCAAGACGAAGGATTCATGAGGCAGAGAAACCAGAGTCCCCTAAGCAACCCAACACAACAGGTCCAGTGGAACTATGGGCTTGGGGAAGCAAGACAGCAAACAGCACCTTGCAGGCTTTGTGAGGGAAAGCGGTGAAGAAAGTAATACAACGGTCTGACTGCTTCCAGTTTCACTCTGTGAGATCACAGGCATTCATCAGCTGTGAAGACAACAACTTAGAAAACCTGCACTGAGACAGGAAAAGCAGGTGCAACCACAACTTTCAGGATGGCCCTTACTGATCAGGAGAAGAAAGCCGAAGAGGTATCAAACTCCCCCAAATCTTACTCTCTAAGGGACATTTCTGTGGGGCCCCAAGCCCTGGTGGCCTTTGTACTCCAGCCTTAACCAGTCAGAAAAACAGAGCCTTGTGACTTATGAGGCAAATCCCTGCCCCGGTGAAACCTCCCATAAAGGATATTGGGCACTTCCAGTAAACTGCTTGGCACCTCTCCACAGAGTAAAATAAAGCCCATGAAAAATATTTTGTGGAATACATTCAGGTGATGAATTACGGAAACAAATTGGCTCATGAACACTGCAAATGCAAATAGAGAGGCTAAATTTATCAGATGAATTACCCATTTGATACTGGATTACTTGCTAAGGGCTAACTTATGACTCCTTTGCTCATGCAGAAGACTGCTCCAGCCCCAGTGCAGTCTGCCATAGTAAGCAGAGAGAGCGATGCCTCTCAATATCAGTACAGAAATTACAGTCCCTGCTTAGGAGTTCACTCACGTATTAGCACAGGGATTGGCCTTTTTAATACAAAGCCCTTCATTCAACCATTCAGACAGTTTCCAATATGATTCCAAGCTGGGGAGATCTCTTAACAATGAATTTCTTCTGCAATTGTAATATATTTGCACATTTTATGCACAAGCGGGATGCTGTGCATCCTCCTGAAGTAATAGGAGAATTATTATAAAGCACTAGCTGTTATCCATATGGTTTGGGTAGGGGAAATAGTGTTTTCATCAACCAGGATGAAAGCAGAAAATGCATTAAATATCATAACCTGTAATAGAGGGAAAGGAAAGTTTTCTCAAGATGAAGCAATATCTCTCTCTTTTTCCTAACACCAGCTGATAACGACTTAAAAAAAAAAGAAAAAAGGAAAAGCTCTTAGGCTCGGCATCCTTTCATTAGCTCTAAAAGGACACAAGTCTAAAAGCATGCACCTTCCATCTATCAACAGGCCTAATGAAAGTGCAAATGTCCTTTCTCCAAAAATTTTTGCAATGTTTTAGTGAAGTAATTTTGTTACTCTGTTTAAAGTAGCAAGAAGTAATATAACCTTGGATGCTGCAGCTTCACGGGACATCCCTTTTATAGCATTATTTTTGTCTAAAAAACATTTTCAGAAAAAAATGTTTCTCCTCTCCAATCCACTGATAAGAGGTGGTAGATTTAGAAATACTTTAAGCATTACAATTGAACATAAACTGTTTATAATGTACGACAGCCACCATGAAAAATAAGCATCGGCCAAAGGTCATTACAAGATTATCTGTCTGACATACTAGGTAGCTTTGTGTACATAGAATATAGGAGGAGAAGAAAAAAGGTATCATTGCCTCCAGCTGGCAACTGTTTACAAATACTCTTAATTTTCATCCTATGTGTAGAATCCTAGAAGTATGTATCACTTCAAAGTAAATGTTGGCAAGTATTGCTTTTCAAGGGGGATTCCATTTTCGTGTAAGTCTTATAAATATGTATACTTAGCAATAAAAGTAATGCCTAATGTTTGGACTCCATCTAGAGTTCTATTAGAAGAAGCAATGCATTCCAAAAGAAAAAATGGTCTAAAGTGGAAGTTCCTTTCCCAGAAAACTCACTCATACTACTAATAGCAATGAATCCAGCAATGTAAGAACTACACATATGAGCCAGAACTGCAGGCAAAGATATTTCATTTGCTTGAAAGACATTCTCCCAGTTTACGCAGAGAAAATGTTCCAACACAGGTGAAGGGAGAATAGCTGGGCTATCTCATTGCACAAGGAGATAGGACTCAATTCATAGAAAGAAAAAAACCATCACTGCGGCACTGGTTAATATATTAAAACAGTGATCCATCTTAAGCAAATAAAGTTGTTCTTTCTACTGTTCTTTTCCTACTAGAATATACAAAATCTTCTCAGCAAAATCCCAGAGGATCAACAGAAAATTCTGCCTGGACTAGGACCCTTTACTTAACCAAACCAGGACTTTTCTGGACAACACTGGCATGAGAATCTATGTCTGAGTTAAAGATAAGTGGTGCTCTGCTCCCCCTTGGAGCATGCTGGCTCTGGCTTGGGTTTTGTGAAGTGTAATTACTGAGATTGAATCAGAAATGCTGAGACAGTTACAATTGCTCTGTTACTGTACAACTTTGCTACACTGCTAAGATATGACATTACTTCAAAGTCTGTCTCTTTCCCCTATATATTTAAAGTTTGAAAATGACAAGGCTCTTGGCAGTTGTCTTAATATCAATATTATTACTTGACTAATTTCTTTGGCATTTCACTTGCAAAATAGGCATAATGATATGTTCAACTAATGGAACAATTTCCCTGTATCTATATTCCACTTACTCTAATGCACTGAGGTGTGATTCTAGCTTCATTTCATTATCACTTGACTAGCTCAAGCACTTGCATGTCTTTTTGGATTTATTAATGCAGTGGGTTTAAAGTAATAACTGTTTATGTATATAACTCCATGAATATATTCTTCTTTCTAAGCATTTTTGTCCACATCTATTAAAGTAGATATATTTCACAATGTTTCTGAATGCAAGACACACTTTTAAAATGCCTTGATGTTTTTTCTCTAAGCTTAAAGCAATACCTCAGTGTTATTCTCTCCTATGAGAGCTTAGATAGTGCCCTATCAACTTGAATTTAGGGCAAGTGTATCCTTAAAGACTTTAATTTCACTAAATTAATAGATTTCCTTTAAACCAAAACAAAACCAGCAGTTTCATTAATTTCTTCCACAGTAGAAATATTAGGAATTTGCTGCCAAAGGCAGAGGCAGTTGCTAACTCCTTGACACAGAACTATGTTAGCTAAGTCTTCTATGCAGGAACCAGTCCTGCAGAGAGATGGGATATCTCTACAGTAGGAGAGTCTACTGATAACTTGTCCAAGTCTGCTGTGTTGAATGTAGATGGCAATTCACAAGACACCTGATAAAAGGATCAAATGGCAGACATGATGGTCATCTGGTGATCACCATCCAGACCTTTAGCTGATGTTCTCACCAGGAGGCAGTTTAGCATGGGGCTGACTTCAGCTGACATCTGTTGGAGTGGCGGTACCCTGTGGAAAAGTGTCAATTCAAGTTGGCAAAGAAAGCCTGAGACTGTACATTAATGGTTAGGGCACTCCAGAAAAGAGAACCAGATCCTGACCATTTCTCCAGCGACACTGCAGGAGAGTCATTTGAGAAGCATGTATTTGTCCTGTATGCATGTATTTCTCCCTGTCTCCTCACAAGTTGAAGATCTAAAGACACTAAAAATAAAACGCTAAAATAAAAACCTCCTGATTCCTTGGCTACTGGATCCACCCACAGGAAATCCTTCACTGAGTCAGGAATAAAGCTTTAGATGCTGAACTGGTTCCTTTTAAGGCTCTGGCTCACTAGACAGTAAATGCCTAGTAACATTAAGGCATATAAAAATCTGAATCATTAGTTATTAGTTAGAGAGAATTGCAGCGAGGAGTCTATGAAAAAAAATCCTAAGGTATTTTAATAATCTATACCTAATCCCATAATAATCTACCTAAATTATGGATACTGAGAACTAAACTTTCTCTGGACAGCTGTAAACTTTGGATGAACATTTTGTATAGCCACATATGCAAAACACTGGATTTAGAGGGTTCCTACCACGACCACCTCTCCATGGTCACATATCAGAATCCTAATTTTAGTTTGAGCAAAAAAAATCATAAAATCTTTACATACATGAGAATAAACATACTTCTAAAACTATGGTATTGCAAATCATCTACATAATGTGGTGTAATGCAATTATATGTTTTTCGATAACATGAGACCCAGCCGCACAGGTTCTTTGTAGACAGGAGTTCAACACTGTCAGGTTAAAAAAAAAAAAAAACCCCAACGAAAATAAATCTTCCTCTTTGCTCTCCTTCTGCCTTTGGACTTGTCATCATACAGCTCTGAAGCATCTTCTTGTCTCTCAAACTTTCAAACCCAAGTGAGTTTTATATTTTTAGAAACAATACCAGTCTTTACACCATGATTTCAAAGGCCTTAGCGATGAAAGTGAGCATTAATACTCTTGGATTTGTTGACAAATTGATGCTGTATTTTTCTCTCACTTAATCTGAAGGGCAGAAACAGAGCCAGCAACAGTAGGCAGGGTACTGCCACTTTGTCCTTTGGGTTGGGTATGCTGACAAAAAAATAAAACCATACAATGAATGGATTAGACATGAATGCAGCTTTTTGAAATGCATGTTCAGTGTGCTCCAGACAAAAATATTATTAAGCAGTTAGACATCATTCGATGCTACCTGAATAATTCAATAGGTCTTTAAGTTTCAGCTGCCAGTCACTGCAAACTGGCGATTACAAAGTCATCTACAAAAAAGCTTTGTTCTAGTGAGATGAGACAAAAAAAATCACAATTTCCATGCTACCAGACAAAGCAAAAGGAAAGAATCACTGTGGCTACAGTGAAAACACAGTCCTGTGGAGGTGTCCCCCTGGGGGGGATGGGCCTTGGGAGTGGAGGCATTGTCTGAGACAGGCAGGGTTTCTTGGCTCCTTGATGCCACTGTACCTAAATCCTGCTCCTCACTGGTCATTTCAAATGTAACCCTGCCTAGAGATTCCTGTACCTAGGCTGGTGTTCACATGATACCTGGGCACTCTGTGGCTAGTCTGTGCAGAGTTCCAGCCATGTGCAGCTGTGAGGAATAAAAACATCCATGAACATCTACAAAATGTCGTCTCCTGGATTCTTCCACGGGCCAAGGCTGCCTTCAGGGAAGGTTGCAGGAACCCCACTGCAACACAGTCCTGTGAAATTAACGGGACTCTGAACACACCAAAGTTCCGCTTCCTATTACTCCAGGGCCGTGTCCACTAGACAGACAGCATAGGGAGTATTGGGAGATAAAACAAAATACTAAAATATGGATCTTTTCACACACAGTCAGACTCATATCAGCAGAAAGCAAAATAAAATGGGAGGAGTCTTAGGGTTGATAAAATTATCGAGAGCAGATTTCTAATGATGTACTATCAAAATAAATCACAGGCTTATAGGAGGAAGGGGATTAGCACATTTACTATCCACCAGGTTTCCTTAAACCTAGAAAGCAACCTCCTGTGTGAAATCCAAGATGAATGGCTAACATTTCCCAAGTGCTCCAGTGAGAGCCATCTTTCTCCCATTCATTGTAGCACAGGGACAGCTCAAGTTTGAAGTCCTCATTCAGACACAGTTAGGCTCTAATCCCTGCAGTATCTTTTCAGACCCAGAGAAACCCTACCAGCATTGTTAATGAAAGACCAAAGCGTGTACAAAGTGTATGGAAAACTAATATGCACTATGAGCTATATACATTAGTTCAAATAATTTCCTTCTCAAGAGTCAAGAGAGCCAGTGCCATGCACCAAGTTTTGGAAAAGATACAGATACACCATGGAATGAAGAGATTAGCCCTACTGAGCATACAAAAACAGTATTACAAGTAGTTTTAATGGTTCACACATTTTAAATGTCTGCATTTGTCCAGGATCAGAGCCTCTATGTGCAGCTGATATTTACAGAAAGTTCACATTTCAATATTTGGCTTTGGAAAGAAGAAAAGATGCCAACTGTTGCGTTTTTGCTGCATCCTTTTTTAAAGTCAAATGGTACTTGATTACTATACCTACCTAGAGGGAAAAACTCGCCCATTTTCTTCTTGAAAATTTTGTAGTCAACCTCCAAAAAGACGCAGAAGATGATACGATCCACCTGTAAGAAACAAAATGATTCACAGTGAAAGCATCAAAATCATCCATATTGGCAACAACAGTCAATAAAGACAAAGAAACTTTTAAGCCAACATGCTTTTCTGCTCCAGGCACACAAGAAAACAGGGCTGCATGTCTTGACTTTATTGTACATCTGTGTTGTAATTTATAAAATAACCTTTGCAATCACGGCTCACAACTATATTCTTTGTTAACTGCCTCCTTTTTAGGCAAACTGCTCTTGAGCACAGTATAAATGACTTTGGCATTCCAGATGAGAACTGGGATGTAATATTTGATGGAAAAGTCACATGGGGACTTCTAATAAGCATACAGAAGAGTAAATGGGTAAGCAAAGAGCTCTTTTTCCAATCCTTGACCGACAAACCTATTTGCAAACCCATTTAGCATTTTAAAATGGCTTTAAAAGGTTTCATGTGGTTTTAATTTACATGAAACCACTTATTCTCTCTATAATGCAAACAGAATACAGCAGAAACACAAAAGCTGATTAGATGGCAGGTAGCACACAGGGTAAATAAAACATTTAATATGCCATCTACTTAGCGAGGCTGAGCATATCAATGAAATCACAGCCCATAATGTATGCACCACCCACCAATGAGTTCAAATAAATTCTTTGGGAGATCACTCTATGTGAAAAGCTTTTCTGAAACAGACCAAAAATAATAATAATAAAAAGCAAAACAAAGAAAAACCCTGAAATCTAAAGCCTTTAAGGCTGAAAAACACCCAGATCGGACTTCAGCCTCGTGATTCCTTTATGTTATTTCTTTGCATTGCCCAGCACAAAATGCCTCTAGCCAAAACCCAGCAATCGTCTTTTTCTCTGAAGTGCATAAGAGCTTAACCACAAAGGGATGAAGCCCAAGCAATAGGAAATTTGGCATCTTATGCTGTCCTGGTGTCTCCATGGGCAATAAGACAACTATCATGGCAGAACTCCTCAAGAGTGCTTTTGCATGTGCTAGAAAAATCATAAGCCTCCCCCTGCAGGGAAATGGTGAGAGGAATGCTCTCAAGACGTGAATTCTTTCCCTTATCTTCAGTAGAAAATGCTGTCTTTTTGCTGCAGCTGGTCTTAGAAGTGAAGTCCAAGCCTTGGCTTCAAAGAGACCATTACGCTGAATAGCTCAGGACATCATTTTTGAGCTCACTTTGGAGCAGCCCAGTAGAATAAAGAAGAGAATGAGAGCAGACAAGCACTGGTTATGCTGGAAAATACCAGCAGCTACTAACAAGGACACCTCAGAACCAAAGGTGGTGACAAAACTTTAATGATCAGACTAGGTAGGTAATATCACAACTAGCAATGGTACAAGGGGTAATGGCCTCAAGCTGCACCAGGAGAGGCTCAGGTTCCATATCTGGAAAAATTTCTTAATTGAAAGAGTGGTTAAGCACTTGAACAGGTGATGGAGTTCCCATCCCTGGAAATCATCAAAAAATGCGTAGATGTGGTACTTTGCAATATGGTTTAGTGGGAAAGGTGGAATTCACTCAAAGGTTGAACTTGAAGACCTTGGAAGATCTTCTCCAACTTACTGATTCTATGACACTCTATGAGACTGAAGGTACAAGCTATGTCAGTGTTAAGGAAGAAGGAGGCTTGTGGGCAGGAGAGAAGGCAGCAGGGCAGAGCAGGAAAGCCTACTGGCAGATTTTTCAGCAAGAAAACTGCCTGCTGCTGTCTGCTCATATGATGCTTATAGAGCCAAGCTATTCTGTGCATCCTTTGTAAACAAACCAGGCTGGACCTTAAAAATATGCTGGACCATGGCATCAGCTACTCTTCAAAAGGGATATAATAAAAAACCTCAAATACTAGTTATGTACTCAAGCCAAAAAGCCGAACTCATCTCCATACTCACAAATTCATAATGTAAAGCATCATTGCCAAGAAGTGATACATTTTACCTAACATGATCGTTAAGGTCCCTACCAATCCAAACCATTCTATGATTCTGCCTAAGTTGGGTGTTTTCAGGAGGGAGGCTTTATTCAGTGAGTGCTTAAATTATATTTCTTGTGAAAACTGGATTAAGATATTGCTGGGGTGTTGCTAGATTGTCATCTTCAATCTCTGCCTTGCAGACTTTCAAGCATTAAAAGTGATAGGCCCAATGAACCAGAACAGACAAAAGAGCAAGGATGGAAATGTATAAAGCCAAGGAGGAAGGATATTCCCACACAGAGAAGTTTCTGAGTCTCTACATAGTCTCATATTCAATGATGAAAATCCTACAGACATTTGCCTCATTCTATATAGTCCAACTTCTCAAGGCGTTCCCTTTACTTTTACTTATTCATTCAGTGCAGCTGACAATGATAAAACTTCTCCACGAGAATTTCTACTACTTCTAATATAATTCCTTAGTTTAAAAATAGGGAATCTCTCTAGAAATGGCAGACTATTTCAAAATTTCTAGCCTCGTGACTGTACACATCATATATATAAACCTGTTCCATTTCTTCTTGGTGTGAGAAAAACTGCTCCATTTCTAAGTATGCACAAGATATTGTGATGACAACTGAAATCCTGTGTTTATCTGATTGAATGGCATGTGTTGGCAGATCGTAAATCTGAAATTAAACCCTATTCTATCATTCTGCCAGTCACTGACTATTTTATCTAATATCCCCAGCTAAAATAACTTGAGATTAGATAGGGAAAGCAACCCTCGTCCTCACTATGCCCATTCCAGCTACAATAAGGGAATATTTAATCCAAGTGACTATCAACTTACTTTGCCTGCTGGCCCACAAAAGCTCAGCAGGATTTTTGGGATGTGCAGTTAGGAAAGCTGCTCCTTTTCAGCAAGGAAATCTCTCCTCTCACGTGGCCTGGAAATGCCAGCTTCATTAGAGTGTCACACCACCCCTTTAGAGAGGGCAAGGAATAGCCCCCTATGGACTCCCCCAATAGCACCCAGATAACCCCCAGTGCTTTTGCAGACACCCAGCTCCTCCACTGCTAACCAAGCACCACTCAACTGCAGCAGAAGTGTAAGGGAGCTCCAGGTTGAAGGTATTAAAGCTTGTCCCTGATTGACAGCTTTTTTTTGAAGGCTGGTTTTAAAATCAACCATGCCCTGTCAGAGCCTGATTAAATTCCACTCACTTTGCAGCTATGAACAGGTGGATCAAAGAACCCCAAAATAAAGAGCACTGCAGCACAGGAAGAAGGGAGTTAGAATGCATGAGCTGTTCACTTAGTAGGCACCTTCACAGCTTAAGGCTGTGAGTACATTTGATTGGGTTCTTTTTACCTTGGGCCCTGCTCTCCTTGCCAGGCTTTATTTAATTTTGATGGGGATAGCTTCCAGGTGGTTTTGTTAGCAGCACTTGATAAGAATTAGTAAACTTCTGCAAGGCTTACAGGACTGAGGCTATTTTTTTAGAATCACAGAATGGTTTGGATTGGATGGGACCTTAAAGATTATCCAGTTCCAATCCCCTCATCATGGACAAGAACACATTCCACTAGATCTGATTCCTCCAAGCCCGATTCAGATTGGTCTTGAACACATTTTCTGCAGTAGAATGGACCCTAACACCAGAGTTTTAGAAGGATACAGCCATATCTCATGAACTGAAAACCCCTCCACTGGGTATAAAAGCACAGTTGGTCTAATAGAAGCAGCACTGACCTTAGAGGAAAGAACAGCAAAAGTATTTCCTCCTGGTTTTCGATCTTTGAGGTTTCATTACTTGGTGACTTTGAGAACATTTTACATGTTGTGAGTCTTCAATTTATTGGTGAGTTGCTGCACCTCGGGTGAGTTTGCTCACAGACCACTGATGGTGTGTGAGAGCTCCATGGAAGGCTGGGCAGGTGGGTGCTCAGGGACACGCACAGGAATGATGGAAAGCTGCTGAGGGTCCCTTAAACTCACACTAAAGGACCCTACCCTCTACTGCAGCGTGTGGGAGGACACTGCATGTTTACATGCACATCTCTGCATGGAGCTGCTGCTATAGTAGGAATTTATAATCTACAGCTGTAGCTATATAAAAAAGACAGAGAGTGACTTCTTACATGGGCATATAGAGATAGGACAAGCGGGTATGGTTTTAAACTAAAAGAGAAGATATTAAGATTAGACATTAGGAAGAAATTCCTCACTATGGGGGTGGTAAGGCCCTGGCACAGGTTGCCCAGAGAAGCTGGGGATGTCCCATCCCTGGAAGTGTTTAAGGCCAGGTTGGATGGGGCTCTGAGCAACTTGGTCTAGTGGAAGGTGACCCTGGCCATGGCAGGGGGGTTGGAATGAGATGAACTTTAAGGTCCCTTCCAACCCAAGCCTGTCTGTGATTCTCTACATATTTTAGTATCAAAAATATCTATATTTTTATCTCAGCTCTTTTGCTGTGGCCTTGGGCAAGTTGTGTGATTCCCCTCGCTTCATTTCCCTGTCTGCCTAGGGGACAGGAATACCTAGCTGTGCACTTATGCACTGCTTCAAAGAGTTACTGCCAAGCACAATCCACAGGACATGTCAAATGCTGTCATAGGTATAGCTGTATGTATACACAAGTGCCAAGCTGGATATATCATACACAGATCTGAAGAAAAAAACTGATCAAAAGGCATTCTAGACTATTTCATATAGTGAGTGTTTGCATGTCATTGCCACCCTGTGTCCTAACAAGATAACAGCTTGCAATGAAAAGAAACCCAACGGCGTTTCAGCACTCCCAAGTATTTCATGCATGTCCCCAGTACCAGGACATTTACCTAGCAGGAAGTGACTGCTTTTTAATTGTGACAAAAAGTTTCATCATCTCTCAAATCTTACCAGAAAATACACAATAGAAAAACAATGAGAACTTGCAAAAATTTTTTCCCAATCCCAAATCAAATGAATGATAATAAACAACAAAGAGAAGGAAGTAGTTTCTTGCTCTTTGTAAGTGTAGCAAATCCCTTTCATGAAACACCCCTGCCTGATCCCATCAGGACTTACTGTCATAAGGCAACAGTGAACACCAGAAGCTTGCTGAAACATTTTTAGTTTATCAAAATTCCATGGATTTAATTCGTAACTCAGTGAGGCAAACCAGAGATTTTTTAATTGACTTCAGCATACATGGATTGGCACCTATACCCTGCAGCATGAGACAGAACATTTGCCTCCTCAAGAATTCAAGTTCTTCTGATAGAGACATTTCATTACCCTAAATGTTACATACATTCTCAAAGATATCCTTAGCAGTTATAGTTCAGAGCTGCCTGAACCCATCAATATGCCTCGACTCCATTGCCTGTAGGTAAGGAGCCCTGAACCTTCAAAGTTGTATGGGGCTTTGAGCAACCTGGTCTAGTAAAAGATGTCCTTGCCCCTGGCAGGGGGTTTGGAATGAGATGATCTGTAAGGTTCCCTCCCAACCCAAACCTTTCTATGATTTAGCAGTGCTGAACATTTTCCTTTGTTTGGACCATGACTGCATGGGCAACCCTGTTAGCTTTCACTGCCTGGCAAAACTTCCCTTGTAGAGACCAGTGAGAACAAAGCAATTGAAGTCAGGTTTCCATGGCATGCTCTCACAGAATCAAAATCTCAGCTGTGAGAAGCACAGAGTAAGGAGCAAGAGATTTTTAATGCACTCTAGGACCAGATTAGGAGTGCTCTAGCTGGGCCCTGCACATGGTGTAAAATCTCTTCTATTTCTGTGACAAGGGCTCAGTTTTCTGTCCTGAAGTCCATATCTCTGTCTTGCTTATCTTTAGGGACCCTATTTGCCATCTCTTTTCTGTTTTTCTGACAGAGCTCTTCTTTGCCTGTAACTGAGTTGATGCACTGAACTGACTACGTACAGAAGTACAGAGACCAACATCTCTTCCTGCCCTGCTAAAGAACTGGTGGGTGATGCTCTCTCTTGATGCTGACAGTCTCCCCTTCAGCCTACCCTCTGCCTGATCTGATCCTCTGGTAATCCTGTTGTAACCCACAGATGGAAATACCAGCTTTGTAGAAAAACACAGGCATCTGCCATATACCTACCAGCAGCTGTGACCCACTTTGCCTGAGATGCTACCTTTCCTGAGCACCATGAACATCTGGCCAGCTGTCCAGACAGCCTGCCTGACCAAACAGAGAAGAGAGGACTGCACCTCCCCTTGGAAACTAGCAGGGTTGAGGTCAGAAGTTTTCACACACTTTCTGAAGTTGAATGCTTCTGGCCCTATAGAAACTACTCATTTCATAGCACTGTAAACTAAAATTCAGCCTCCTGGTATTATTACTAATTTCACAGAAACCATTAGAGCATAAAGCCTAGATGACTGACTGCTCCTTTTGGCATGACATCATGGTCTATGATTGCAGAATTACTCTCAAAAACAACTTCAGTCACGTATTTATGGCAAATAGAAAGCTTTGGTGCTGCCTCCATCCTCGGAACAAGATTTAAGCAGGGCAGAGGTGTCAGACTGGTGATACGGTGAATTTGACAACCAACGAACTGTGTGATGATGTTCACGAAGCTATTCACCTAGCCTTAAGAGCATTTCTCTTGGCGCAGCTTCAAGTCCACTTCAGACCTGAGACAAAACACCCTGTGTTTACTTGACCTTGCAACCATCCAGATGAGCCCAGCTTCAGGCAAACAGGACATCTCTGGATTACCCTTCAATCCAGGGACAAATGTACTCTCTCGGGACACTGCTCCCTGGTTTTCATGGATTTGAATTTTGAGATTCTTTGGAATCCAAAGCAAAAGCCTAAATAAAAATCCACATTACTGCAAACCTCTTGCAAGTAATGGTATTAATGGAGCGTTATGAGATCACATCAAGAGCAAATACCTGTGGAGGACTAGCTGTGAAGTAGCAACTCTTACTTAAACCATCACATTACTTAGCCATGGAAGAAAAGAACAATACAAACCATATGAATTATAAAATTATTTATGCTTATCACAGAG
This sequence comes from Platysteira castanea, assembly GCA_013397175.1. Classification (NCBI taxonomy): domain Eukaryota; kingdom Metazoa; phylum Chordata; class Aves; order Passeriformes; genus Platysteira; species Platysteira castanea. The sequence goes on from VYXC01007881.1 coordinate 138,499, forward strand.
TGGAATAATTTCTATGGTGGTCCTACTGTAGTCAAAAACCAGAAAGTTATTATTAGTGCTTTAATATCCTATTTTGTGAGGGAACACATACTTAGATTGGAGTGAGAGATAATTAAAAGTCCAACAACAATTTAAAAACAACAGAAAACAAAACAAAACCAAACCAACAAAAACCCCACCAGATATTTATTACCAGTTTAAAATATTAATACAAACAACATCCTAGTACATAAGACTTTGAAGCAATCTCTGCTTCTAAACCAAAATGAAGTAGCAACACACTTAACATTGAAACTCAGTAAAAATTCCAAATACGGCCAGAATGTCTCTCCCTGTCCTTTGTGCCTGTTCCTAGAGGTCTGCTCATATTCAACAGCTGAGGGCTGTTGAATATGAGCAGTATCACACTGTTGATACTCCCAGACACACCAGTGACAAAAGCACTGTGGCCCAAGCCTTTCTCCACATAACTACAACATATTAAAACCCATAAAACTTCCCAGCAGAGAACCACTTTTACCCACAGTTCTCAAGCACAGGTCAGCATTTCAGTTTTGTGATCGTTCTGATAGATGCCTGCCGCCAAGTAAAGATTTGATGTGGCCAAGGTCACAGAGAAACAAGAACAGTAAAAGTAGAGTAGGACCCTGGGGTTTTTTCTCTTTTGACCAAAGATGCTACAGATTAAAAAAAAAACAAAACAAACCATCAATGGTCACATGCAAAGTTCACAAGCTTCGCTGCACTTTTCTCACCACTGCTTTTCCTCTGGTGGAAATATCTTTTCAATGCATCCATATATTGTGTGAATCAATACTGATAACTCTTCTTCTCTTATACATTGATTGTTTTTTAAAAGTTACTTATTCTTTGTGAGAGAATTCACTCTGTGAATACCTTCAATACTTTGTAAATACAGTGTATTATTCAAGGGCAGGTAGAGCTTTCCCTTTTGGCCTTCTTTGTGCTGAGCTGTTACTTCTTTTTGTGTGAACAAAGCATCTCCCTGACAAGCAGAATGGTTATCCTAAAGAACCAACCTGGATCTCAAACAGGAAATTATAACAGCATTTTCAGAGGAATTCACAATTTTGTTGTTGGCCATTTGTATATGTTCCAGTTACTTATATACTACACAATTATATGACAAATAAGATGTGACAGTCCTGTAGTGCTAATATAAACACAGACAGTCTATAAAATAACCAGTCCTTAATAGTCCACATGTGGTTTTGTTCTCAACTACAAAAAGGTTTTCATTTTCCTAAAGGTGAAAAAACTTATAAAACCAGCCTAGGATTTAAGGGAATGTCTCAGTAAACTTCTTTTGATGGTCACTAAGACTTGTCAGGGAAGGGCCAGGAAAGTAGTTTAAGAATGCATTTGTTTTTACCAAGATATCCATCAATCTGCACAATTCACTTTTATGCCACACAAACACGATGACATAAAGCCCGTTAATCTTTTTCAGCTTAATATCTACTGTCCTTTGAAGATACATGTTTGGAATATCTGAGGGCGACCTCCATTTTTCACAGTTCCCAGTCACAGGGCAGCTGACACAGCCAAGATAATCCTGTATTCAGCGAAACCCGGGGAAATGAATGGATTCTGATGAATGTAATTTGCTATCTCAGTGACAAATGGCAAATGAGAAGAGAGGGTGTGCATGCAAATATAACTGCGTTAAATAAGGGCTTGTGAAGGATAGTACTCTGAAAATATCTGATAGGCAGTTTTACAACAACCATGCCTTTTGGAGGAGATAAATCATGAGCTTACTTAGAGTTATTACATCCTCATTGTGGAGCTCCGCTGAATAAGATGGAATTGTGGCATACAATCAAGCAGGGCGTTGAGATCCCATAAGCCAAGTTTTTGCATCACATTTTACCTTACAACATCAGTTTTTCAATGTCTTTTTAGTACAACTTGGACTTGAACATATCAAAGTTCCCTATGATTACGAGCATCCTAAACCTGTCTGTGCATTGAACCTGTGGTAAACTAAGTCCCAAGATTGTCGTGCTCCAGCTCTTTCCTGGATTACAGTGTCACTTCGGAAAATTCTCATGTTTTGGATGTTTTTTACCAGTTTTGTTGTAGTACCTTGTAATATCTATCGACAAAATTCCCACTCCTTCCCAGGGACAGCAGGAGAATCAGCACTGCTTGCTCAGACTCCACCACTCAAAAACCAAAATATACTTGAACACAGAAATGTGATCACCTCCTTGCCATTATCCTAGTGGCTGCTGGAAGATTCGGAATACAAACAGCCCCAGGACTTAAAACCATACAGAGAGACCAAGTAATGGTACCTCCTACCCTTCAGATAGGTATGAGAACAAAAACATCACAGGTTTGAGCCAGAAGGGACCTTAAAGATCATCTAGTTCAAATCCCCCTGCCATGGACAGGGATGTCTCCCACTAGATGAGGTTGCTGAGGGCCTCATCCAGCCTTTCCTTGATACTTCCAGGAATGGGACATTCGCAATTTCTCTGGGCAAACTGTTCCAGCACCTAAATGATGAGTAATTTAAATTTGGATGCTAGAGCCAGTCCCAGGAGGAGGCAGAACCACACGACGATGCTGGGAACCAGCAGGAAGAGCAATGGGGATCCATTGTCATGGAAAGCAAAGCTCCCTACTGCTGTTGCTGAGGCTCCTGAAGGGTGCACAATAGTTGAACTGCAGAGAAAGGGCAGGAGAAACAATTCCTGGAAGATGGCTTGAGCAACTTTTTAAGTGCACTGTTACAGGCAGGGTAAAATAGCAGTCATGCTAAACTCGGCAACAATTTTCTCACTGAGGTTGAGCAAAGGTTTCACCTCACCTCAGGGGCTGGGATACTTCCCAGCTGTTTCCATGTTGTTTTCTAAATTATTGACAAACGAAAAAAGTCTGGCTGGATCTTACAAAGTTGGTTTAAAATCCAACTTTTTAAGGTATTTTCATCCAAAGAGGACATATGACTCCCACATACAAAATTATATAAGCATCTAAAACCCAGAAAGTTTCACCTCAGAAAGCTTTTCAAAATACATGATTTTATGAAGTCCCTCAAACCTAATGTAAATGAGAGCAGTCCAGAAGAAAACTCCCACCGAGTATTTCCCTTGTTTGCTATCACTTCTTTTATCTTTCTCGCCTTCATCCTCCCTTAATGTTCACATTTGTCACTCTTTATCCAAGGGCTGATGATTTCACACAGGTTGTGGATCAGTGCAACCAAATGTTTCCCACCCTGCTGGGAAGATGACAGCAGCACTTGGACACCAATTTTGCCTGACTACATCTAGGTTTCCAAAAATTCAACAGATGTCAGAAAAGCTGCGCTTTTAGGGGATGAAAAGTGCTCACCTAACCTGTATTAGCAGCAATGTACTGCAAATTCTCCTCCCAGCAACTCAACATACCCTCTGTTTGAGGAAGAGCGTGGGTAGAGATAAACACTAGTATAGAAAGTTATTAATTCCTACCCAATGAGGTGATTAAAACTCCTGTAGTTGACGCAAAGTGAAGGGGTAACAGACCTGCTTTCCCAAGAATAAAGGCCACATGCCATAACTTGATACAGTTCTGAAACCATTGCTCTTACTAAAACCTGTACTGAATCTCAGCTATGTAAATATTACCTTCTCTCTCTCCTTGAAGAAAATGTTTTATTATTAAGCTATTTGTCATTTAGCGATCAAATTAAACTAATTAATGCAAGCTATTAAAGACCATTTTCCAAGGACAAAGGCTGATTTTCTTAAATAGCATATGTGTCTCATTCCATTGCTGGAGATAATATTTTTGCTATCAGAAGAAGACAGAACCAGACTAAAGAGGATGCTGTTAAATTTACAGTACTGCTAGAAAAAAAACTTCCATTCCCAGGATGCTCACTCCAGTGTCTCTTCCTAAAATGAGATCAACTCAGGATCATTTGCTCACTGTATGTGTAGAGGTACACCCTATTTAGGTACACCCATGAACAAAATAATGCTGTTTTTGTTAAATAGTGACTGTAGAATGATGAGATATTTTCCTAAGATTTTGCAGTGCTTGATTCCCAGCATCCTGAAAGAATCCATGCCAGGAGTCTGCGTGACCTAAATGCAACCTATGCATGTTTCTTGCTGATCAGAAGGGAGGTCAGGAGGAACAATGAGCAGCAAGTCAGGCAAACTGGATGTAAAATACTTATTCCCAAAATCTCTAGAACTTGAGCTGGTGACTGGGTCAACTCGTGGAATGGCTGCACTTCAGAGCCTGCTTTTGGGATGTCTGTAGCTGTGAGAGGCTGGGACCAGGAGGGAAAATTTGTGCTTGAGAGCAGATATGATTATAGATTTGGCATTGTGAGCTGGGACAGCAATCCAGCCAAAATGTCCTCATGTGAAAGGTCATTAAGCCAGCCTGATACGATTGACAGATGCCTTCCACAGAGGATATTGCAACTCTAATATAGGTTGTTTAGAAAAAAAAACAACCAATGGGATATCAGTGTCGACAGTATACCAGCACTTTTCATAAGGATCGAAAAGAGAAAAATGAGATTCATCTCTATGGGATCGCTTTAAAATTAATTTTAATGGATGGTAATAGGCTGACAGTCCTCTGAAAATAGCCAGCAGATGTTCCAGCACTTTACCAAGTCTCTATGCCTAACATTGGGTATACCAATTTCACAAAATCCATCTTCTGGATGGAGCTCTGTTTCTGCAGTTAGAATACTAATGAAGGCTCTTAGTGGGTTTTGACTTCCACCAGTGCGTTTAGTTCTGCCATGGATTACAGAGCATGAGCAAGTGAGCAGATTTATGATTTTATTCGAAAGGACAAGAAGTTGCCTTATTTATGATGCATTGCTATCTACAGATAACCTTCGCTCTATCTATCTGCTCATCATAAGGTAAAATGCATCTAAATTACTAAGATGCTGCTCAAATACAATGGAGAACATCAGCACAATTTATACAAGCTGCTCAAATGCACTGATGCATATAAAGTCTCCAAAACCATTTATTGTCAAAATGTCAATGCTAAATGTACAAAAATGTAACTTATTTTATTCCATTAATTAACTAATGTGTGCACAGCACTTTGAAAATGTAAAAGCACTTTGAGCGCTGAGACCTAAGCAGTATTATTTTCACTCATGTAGACTCACTCTCTGAATCATACATAATAATCACTTCTTGTGGAATGTATTTTTGGTCCACTGCCAAAACCTAATCTAGAGATTTGGCACTTCTGTTTCAGTAAAACATCTTTAAATGGTCCTGTTTGGATTCCAGATGGAAATTTTCTGCAATGCATTCATCACTGACTCCTTCACAATATATACCAGGTATACAGTACCTTCAAAACTCTGTAATTAACATAGTATAGAGAGACTGCAAACACTTTATTGCATCCTCCTCATTTGCACAAAATATTTGGCAGAGAGGGTCTCTAGTGTTAGCCATGATTTAACTCCTTCTCTTTAACCTGTACAAGATGCAACAGGTGTAATGGATATAACACAGCACTGGGATTCCCCTTCATATTTGTGAGAGCTGTAGATCTCAGATTATTTTCTGATCTCCTGGTGAGAAGCATTATGCAAGAACTTGATGGTATCATCATTATCTATCCCTATCATTGCTGTGATTTGTTTCCTTCTAAAACCCCTCTGATTGGGCTTTGTTTTTCCCCTCCTCTATCCTTTGTGACTGAGGAGATGCTATGACCATGAGTTATCCTTCCCATCCTTCCCAAATGAGAGCTCAGGGAACCTTCACAAGGGTCATGTTTTGTACCTACAAGCACATCTTTTGCATCTGTCTTGAAAAAAATAAGCCCTGCCTTGCACAAAATGGCTTCTCCATGGTCACATTCAGGGAATCACAGACAGGGGAAAGTCTAAAATAACCAGAAACCAATAAAACTACATCATTCTCCTGACTAGTTAACAGGAACAGTGATGACTTACAGCTGGCCTGAGTACCACCTGTGAACAGGTCAGCCCCGTGTTTCCAGCTGACCTGCTACACACTCTGTCCTTGTTATAGCTCTCAAATCAGGAGATATTTTACCCATGCCTTGTATTTGTTTAAACACATGGCGATCCATAATATAAATTAGTCTGTGGGATTAACCTAGCCAAGAATTTATCTGGTAAAAGTCTTTCTGGATGTTCAGGTTTAAAGAATTTTAAAGAATCTTGTCTGTAACACTCTGCACCCATCTCTATTAACAACTCCCCTACTATACCCTTGATAACTGATAGGTATATTTATTCAGCATCATTTTTTATTCTCCAATTAATGGAGAATGGAAAAAAAGTGTGGGAAATACCTGTTGTGGTCAACATTGCTCTATAATGTTTGGACCGATTTGCTCCACTTGAAACAGGGAAATTAGTTTGAAGATTTTTAAAAAGAAAGAAAAGAAAGGAAGGCTATTTCAACTGACTGGCTTTGAACAGATGAAACCTTTTACAGGGTTTACAGTGTCAGCTTACAAACCTTTCTGGGGGCAGCGACACTGCATATCTTATCCATAAGGTAAACACAGTGAGATCTCACACTAGCTCCCAGCATCACGTGGCCGTGCAGGACCTGCCCGGCCAAGCTGAGCTTTGGGGGGCCCCATGCTCAAAGTGAAGGGTGCCCAAGCCTGTCAAAACATCGCTCAGCTCCGGCTCTAACTCTGCCTGGCTCCATGATGAGCTCTCAATCTTTCCCACTCACAAAGCAATATCTTTATCTCATTTTAGCTGGACAGGAATAGGGAAAGAGCAGGGAAGGCAGAGGAGAGTCAGCTGCTGTGACAGAGTGGGCTGGGCATGTTAGTGTGGCTCCTGGAGGGCTACAGCAATTTCCAACAGCAAAACCTCTTGCCTGGCACCTTACTTTCATGCAGTTGCTCCAAAGGTTCAGTAATACTTGGTGTTACAAAATCCATAAGGGACTGGCAGGATTCCAAATACATACATTATTCAATAATAATAAGCTACAGACTTACGTAACACTCTACACTGGCTGCAAATGTGCTGCAGGTGGAGGGGGAACAAAAGAAAGAATAAAAGCATATCTCATGCAAATGCAGTAGATAAACCATTTCAATTCCAACAACCAACTCCCAGAACAGATGTGAGTCTATCTGGCACCTCTTTTATAGAATTCCAACCTATTCCCAGCTCTCTGCAACCTCAAGCAGAGGACAGGGAGTTCTTGATCTCATAGGAAGGGTAATTTGTGGCCCTTTTCCACATCACACAGTGAGGACATGACTGTAACACCTATGGAGTCAAGCAGCTCCTTCCAGATTGGTTACTTCTGATTTCACCTGCAAGTACGCATGGAGCATTCACAAAGCTGATCTTGGAGACAACTCCAACTGATTTAGCTTCTGACTCCAACGTTCAGTAGTCCCATGTGAAAACCCACACAGCATGTCCCTGCATTTACATTATTCATCATTATCAAAACCAAATTATTACTTACTGTGGATCATGTCGCACCCACCCAAAGCTCCACATTCTTGTGTCTGGTAGCTCACACAAATTTCACTTCTGTAAGTCTAATGTGCTGAGGGATAACTTGAACATGTCTAAATCTCTGAAAAGTCAAATCAATTTTCTCAAATATCTTCTCTTATGAAAATATCTGGCTTATAAAAATACCAGGGCTGTGATTTTTATGCCAAGTTTCAAAGCACAGTGACTGTATATGGTTAAATTACAATTCAATAAAATGTGGATTTATAATATATATATATAATGGAAGTCCTATAACCGTAACATTTCAAATGTGACATCTCTAAAAATGCCAGTTTTCAAGGAATGTTATCTGATGGTTTGAACTGCCTCTTGATCAATGGCAAGATGATGCTTTCCTGGGGGAGGAAGACCTCCAATATTTTTCAATTACTGTGCAGGATGAAGATAACATCTTCCTCCTTAGAAGGCAACTCTGCCTACTAAGAAATTCTGTTGGAGTGATTGAACTTCTGTGGGACTAACATAGCATTCTGTTCATACTGCCTTATGCTGTCTGCAGAACTAAAAACATACTGTGGCTGTAAACACCATATTTACAGCCTAAATCATGATGACAGCTTAAAAAATCGCAGCATTTCACAAGCTAATAAATGTGGGCATCTCTTCTGCCTTGTCAGTTCTGAGCTTTTAGAAACTCAGGTCAGCTTTCACCTGTGTTTTCCAACTATAAAAGACTAGAACATATTAAAAGCACACATAAAATAGCTTAAAAAAAATATCTTTGTCTTGTAAGCCTTCAAACCTCAAGCTTTCAGAGAAACATCAAATATCCCAAGAGCTGGCAACAGTAAGATTGCACTATCCATTCTTCGGAAGTTGAGGAACACTAGAAAAACACCAAACCAGAGGCAGGCAACCTGGTTGAAACTCCCCGATATAATTTGCAGGGTTGCTCTGGTTCTGACCTATTCACACTGAACTGAGTCGAGTTTCTTTATCTGTGAGGGGACTTGGGCCAGGCTCACCTGTGATGACTACTGCACACTTCTGCCTCCGTGGAAGAGGGGTCACATCTCTCCTGCCATTAGCTGTATAGAAATGTGTCTGAATGGACATTTTCTCTTTACTGTGCTGAAAAGGCAGGCTGTTGCCCCGGTTTTTGTTAAGCCTTCTGTTTTTAACCGTGGAGTCAGATTCTTTCACGCAGTTTCATGTACATAATAGCCAATGTTTACTTAACGGTATTTTCTGTTGTTCATTCCTTTTGTGATAAGAGAACTTTGATGAGCACCTTTCTTCTCCAGTGAGATTGAGAAGGAAGTGACATGCTCTCCAATCCCTTGTGGAGTTGGGACGTGTATATGAATGTGAGAAATGTAAATAATAAACATTATTATTCCTTCCTTTCTGCTGAACCTGGCAGGTGTGAGAGCGTCTTTATTGTGTCTTCCCAGACACAGGAGGCGGCATATTTTTTTTGTAGAATGGGTCATTTTTTCCAGGAATATCAAAGAAGTGGCTCTGATGGTTTGGAGCAGCAGCAGAAGGAACAGCTCTGGAAACAAGCTTTTTTCTGCTGCACTTTTCTTGCCATGTGCCGCAGGATGTACTGCCACTTGGATCTGTGTTTCTCAGCTTCATTTACCTGCAGAGCTCTTTCACAGGAGCCTGGAACACTGCACCGGGGAATAATCCCAGTGAAACAAAGGACCTGCTGCTGCCATGCTGCCAGGCTTGGAGCAAGCCAAGGAGCTGCACTTGGCTGGAGCTCCCAGTCACAAAGCTATCACTATCCTAACTGTTCCTTCACTAAGAAGAAAGGCTCAGGAAAACTCAAAAATAATCTTGAGAGGATCTTGTCTGTAGCCTTTGAAGTCTTTGTGGGGCTTTCTATATAAAAGGTTTCAACCTGACCTGTTATCAGCGTTTATCTGGAAAGTTAATTACTTAAATCATATTGCCTCTTGCCAGCCCCTGTGAGTGTGAGTTGGTTGATTTGAGGGTCCACGATGTGAGCTGGTGAGTCGGGAGGTGTTGCAGACAGGATTCATTCAGTGAACATCAGTACAACTTGAAAAGAAAAGGTTGTTTTTCAATAAACAGTGCAGCCATAGACAGGTTTTGAAGCCTGAAAGTTGCAGAAAGTAGCCATTGAAAATGTTTTCAATCAGAAGAACCAAAACATGATCTCTGTTGAAATAAGACAAATATACAAATCACAGTTTTTAGGAGATTTTATGGGGGTTTTACCCCATCATAACTTTCAGAACCATCTACTTCCTTTATGTTCATATTATGTTTATTAAAAAGGTTCAATCTGCCTTAATTCAGAGCTATTTTGATTGAATTTTTAAAATCCTTCTTTTCTTTCTTTTCTTTTCTTTTCTTTTCTTTTTTCTTTTCTTTTCTTTTCTTTTCTTTTCTTTTCTTTTCTTTTCTTTTCTTTTCTTTTCTTTTCTTTTCTTTTCTTTTCTTTTCTTTTCTTTTCTTTTCCTTTTCTTTTCTTTTCTCTTTTCTTCTCTTTTCTTTTCTCTTTTCTTCTCTTTTCTTTTCTCTTTTCTTTTCTCCTTTTTCTTTTTCTTTTTCTTCTCTTCTTCTCCTTCTTTTTTTCTTTCTTCTCTTCTGTGAAGCCAGGCTACAGCAGCTCATCTAAAGGAAGCAAGGTGGCCTAAATTTTCTCTTAGTTGTTATTGTGATCTATCTACAGCGGGCAATCTGATTTCATAATGAAACAACTGCAGTAAAGATAACTAAATGGATGTCAAAGCTCTGCTGAAATATAATAAAGTGAAATGAACCAAAACAAAAAAATTTTTCCAATACAAATCACATAGTTAAGTTGTAGTGAGTTGCAAACAGAATATGAGTAGTGGAGGAAGGAGATAAAGCCGGAAATGCCTGACTAACACTTTTATATTATTTTTAACACATTTGGGGAGTGCATAATTAAGGGATTTACATCATTAAAACCCGGAGGTGTTGTGCAGCACTGCACTAAATGAGATGATCAGTAACAAAGGGAAAGGGTGAATTACAGGACTTTTCCACTGCAGTTTGAACTACCGTCTTGTAAGATAAACACTACTGATTGCTTTCAAGCCTCCTCTCTCTTAGAAAGAGACTTCTAATTTTGGGAAATCAATAATAAAAGGTAGCAGAACTCGCACCCCACATTCCCCCCCCTCCCCACCCCCCGAGTCCCTGGCCTGATTCCCTTCACATAAGCCTGGAAACAGGAAAGGGCAGAACCACACATTAAATTGGAAGACCATCCCTGATGTGCAGGGTGGAGGATTTGCCCCTTGGGCTCCATTCTTCTTCAGCGCTGAATCTGCATGAGAATCAGCATCTACAAACTACTTTTCATTTCCTGACAGAAAAAAAAAATGTCTTGCCATGCTTGTTTTAACATATTTTTTCAATTTTTCATTTTTTGTATCTCAACTGCCTTCAGTGCCTGAAAATTAACTCCTTAAGTAGTTTAACAAATATCTTCTCTTTTTCAAGGCAAAGGCTTTTGTTAGAGGACAAAATAGCTCCAGCTTTCAAGCTGTGGGGTCCATGCTACTTCTTTTATCTGGCTCATGATTTTAGGGGCCAAAAGGCATCAATTTAATAGCAAAGGAATGGGAGGTGGTATTGAATTACCAAAGCTGGTGTGTTGGGAGGCTGTTTGGGTCTCTGCTTTCTGGTGGTTTTTTTTGGAAGAGGGCTGTTTTCCAAGGACTATACTATTAAAGCCCAACAGACTGCCAAATCTCTAAGAACAGATATACATGAAACACTTCATAAAGCATATTTAGGCAGATATTGTGCATAATATACCATGTAAGATGCCCAGTGAGCCATCCAAGAAAAACAGCAACACTGACTGAACCCAGGCCAAGGATTTTCTCGTTAGCATGAGCAAAGGTTAGGCAGGCATACAGCATTTTCCTGTCTGTTTCCATTTACAGAGGCGACCACTCCTAGGAATATTATACCTAATACACAGCTGGATAGTCTACAAAGAAATAGTTGTGGTTTTTTCCTGTCTTCTGCTGCTAAACTCCTGTCTGCTTGGTATTTACATGTTTTCCCCTGAAAGGGGTGAGGTTTACCCTAATATGACACTGCTTTTCTTACAGTCTGACAGGGAATGGTCATCCCAGGCTGGTATTAAAACAGCAGTTGCGCTGGTGACTCTCTTGTTAAAGAAATTACCTGTGGCCATTATCTGAATGCATCACTTAAGTCTTTGATGGCAAAATGTTTAAATAAATAAGAGGGAACAAAAATAGCTAGCAAATATGGGGAGATGATTATGTGGTTAAACCTATAAATGACGATGCTATGAAAACAGCCAGAAGTATTTTTAATAAAGTAATCACAAACAGATTAATAACTTGGAAAGCAACAGGGGATTTTTCTCTAAGAGTCTGAATTATTTTGAGGTTGACTCTAATCAGTCCTCATCTAAGTAGTGCTTATCTATATCCATCTCCCCTGGTTGCCTCACTTCTCAACATAAAGGGAAATAAATAAGAGGACTTGTTATTGAGAGGAATCTCAAGAGTCAGGCACTGTGATCACACCTCTAATCCTGCAGGAATCTATTTCCAACAACTACATCATCTCCAATGCAACTGGCACATTGTTTAGAGCTGCTCTGCAAAGCCTATAACGTAGGGAAGGAAATAAAACCAGATATGGGGTATCCAGGCTGACCTTCTGCTGCTGGGTCCGACTCAGTACCAAAGGTTATCGAACTAAAATAATGCTTTTGATTGCTTACATTTCTAGGTTGGAGACCACCCTTATTAGAGAAAACTCTTTGATTCTCTGCACAGTGCCTATGGATGGATTTGTCTGACGCTGATTTTGATGACCAGTTAAGTAAACAAGGGCAGTGGAAGGGTTAAGCATTGATCTCTGGGCTCCCCTGGCATGCCAGGGATCTGCTGCTAATAACACTGGTGGCAGTTTCCTGAGCTGTAACTCCCAGTGTGATAACAACTTCTGATCTGATGGAAATTCCTCCCTTGCTGCAGCAAAACACCCTATCGTTTAAAAGTTTTGAATGTGCTAAGAGCTAATTTATTAAAGGAACTCCTGCTGTGTCCATGTTTACAGGGCTCAGGCTGCATACAAAAGAAAAGACTATTGCAGGCACATAAGGAGAGCAGAGGAGAGCTGTATTTTTGGAAAGGCAGCACAATGTGCCAGAAGAAGGGCTGGACTGATGAAAAGAACAGCTATGATGTTGTGCTGAGACTTCTTTCAGCCCTGACTAATATGAGCACAATTACAGATTGGAAAAGATGAGAATTATATTAAATTATGAGAATTATATTAAATGAGAATATGATGTATTTTACAAATTGTGAAATAAAGTGAAACAAGTTCAGGCTACAAGTCCTGAAAAGCATGAAAGTTTCCTAGATGTTTATGTATGGTAACGAAGGCCAAGGGTACACTGTGGGCAGACAGACATTTAACCAGTGTCTTCTTGTAAAGTGTTGCCTCTTTTTAGAAAGGTTCATACTATAAATCACTATAAATCTCAAGCTAGAATTTCTCAGCCCAAAAACTAGTTTCTGCCCCCAAACCAGGGGCATAAAAAGACTGAGGAGAAATGGAGGCTGCATCTTCCAAAGAATTCTGCTTTTAACTAAGAAAATAAGATACCCTCCACAAATTTTTAACAAATTCCCCATCTTCTGCGCAAAAAATGCTGTAACAGACATTTTCAGGCATCTCCAAAAACAATCACATTCCAGATGTCTCTCTCTGACAAGGTGCTAGAATGCCAAAGCCTGAAAAGTCCAAGAAAGAAGTAGGTGTCCTCCACATCTAACAACATTACCTCATTATCTGCAGGTAAGTATTAGGCACACCCTGAGTTTAGAAAATAGGGTTAAGTCCAAGGAGCACCTGGTTAACAAACTAATAGGCTAAATAATTCTGTACAGTTTCCCTACACTAACACTTACGTGCTAAGATTTCTACCTCCTAGCTGTGCTCTCCTTTTACTGGGAAGTATTCATAAAATAATCTTAACATCTTTTAAAGAATATACACTTTAGCTTCCATTGTTTTAAACCAGCCACTTGATAGGTTGTCAAGTGACACTCTAATGAGGACAATTTCTAGTGGGCTATAAGTAGCTGAGGGGAAAGAAGTAAAAGCATGGATCAAACACCATGCTGAAGGTATGTTTATCTTTTTAAGGTACTGCCTTCTCCCTGGGCCTCAGATGTATGCTTTATGAAAATACATGTTTCTATAACGAGCCCACATAAATATGATAACATTACCTTTTCCTTACTTCATTCTGCCTCTAGTTGAAGTATCAACTTAAAATATATTCACAACATTTTTGGCTCTGTGAATAAATTTCCATGTTAAGTATCATTAATTGTAAGCAGCAATGCTCTGCTCCTTGCTATGCACGGTGGATAGGATCCACATATGTCTAGGTTAACAACTCCCTGCCTTGGCGTGAGCCTGAAACAAATGGCATCTGGTCCTTCCAGCACAGCACAGGCATGTGTGTGATGAGGCCGCCCTGTGCACGAGGTCTTCCTCATTCAGCTTTACCTTTTACCTATCCCTTACTCCTTCTAGCCCCCCAGGTCTCCTTGGAAGAAGAAATACTGTTCCTAAATCCTTGACTGTCTACTGTGATTAATCCTTTCTCTCTTCCAAGGAATCTGCTCACAGCACTACTCCATTCCCTAAAGTCTTGTTCCATCCCCGTTTGTCCTGCAATCCTGCCCCTGCCTTGTGACTCCCCAGACTTTTGAAGCAGTCAGACCTCAGTGTGTTGGCTACTTTCATCATCTGAAGTACTCTTAATATATCAATTTACCTCAAAATGCTTAACACTCATCTTCCATCTGTAATTTTCCTCCAAACTTGCCTTATAAACAAGGTTTATATGCAACTTCTCCACCAAGGACTCATTAATCTCCTGAAGTTGGTCACCCATCTTTCTAGTGCTTTAGCTCCTTGCACCCAGAGAGATGCCTAAACAACATTTTCCACCACCATTCTCCTCAAGGAGGCACAACAGGAGAGTGACCTAAGAGATGACCTTAATGCCCCACTTTGGATGTTCTGCTTGCTAAGCTTCCTTAGTGCCTGGTATGATGGACCACAGGCAGACGTGGCTCCACACCCCCATCAGGAAAGCCAAGTGGTGGTGTCCACAGTGGGGACATTGGGGAAAAAAAATCAAGTACAAGAAAAGGGGACAAGAAAAAAATTAGTCTGGAGGAACACACAGAAGAGGATTAAACGTTGGGGTTTAATCAGTAGGACACCAGTACACTCCTTACAGCAGTGCCAGGGCTGTGAAGTCACTTGAGGGCTTATTTTAATGCTCAGCCTATGAATCAGCTGTGCTTTTGCAGCTTTGGATGTATGTATCTCTCCCACCTTGTCTGCAGCTCGTTCTCTCTTATATTGGCTGGTAGCACTACTGGGCTCATCATCTCTTTGGTCATCACATTATTGTCCCTGTTAAAAAGCATCTCACATCACTCCTCTGAGGTTTCTTAGATTGCTCAGTTTCACTTATAAAAAAGTCTGTGATATTTGATGTGAAGTCATCCATGATTATAAGGTACCGAAAATACATCAAAAATAACCTGACGTGATTTTTGTGTCTGTACTCTTGCAATGCTGGTAACATGGATGCACTAGGTTGAGAGGCCAAAATATTTTCATATCCACTTGCAAGGGGCCAGAAAACACACCTCCTGAAGGTTAGGAATTAAATTAAATGAAGACCAATTCCTTATTTGTGGATGATACTCCAGTAGAAGTCACCACAAGGTTAAAGAAAGAGGGTACAAATATTTATACATCGCCCTTCTAGAGCATAGAGGAAAAAGGTGTTGTGAAGAAAAATAATTCTGTTGTCTCCTCTTTCTGCAGCACCTCTGAGGACTGTGGTGATTTCACCTGATATTCAAAAGAGTCTGAATTATTTTGAGGCACCTTTCTGAAGTGCTTTCAGAAATACTGCCACTAACAAGCTGCTTCCTTTGGTGTTTATAAATAGTTTTCCTAGGATGCTGGAGGTTTGGATGGCAGTCATGAACCAGTTTCCACAACCAAATTCAGTCCATAAAAGCAAATTAGGCAGAGAAGAATTCTCACAATTTCTTGGTACTGCATTTCCCTGGTTGTCCAACATATTCCAGGAAATTCTGGTCATCATATGAATCATAAAAGCTAAGCTCGTCACCATGTGAGGATGTAGACATCTGCCTCCCGTGTTGATAAGGAGCCATAATACCAAATCCAAACTGGTTAAAGGATGTTGGTTTGTGCTTGTGGTTGTTTTGGTTTTTTTTTTAATTTTTTTAAGTTCTAGCTTTTGTTAACCAAAAAATAAAAAAGAGGAAATCTCCTGTACTGATCAATTATCTCCAGAAGTATATTTAACTTCAAGAGTCAAAGCACTGATTTTTGACAGTCTCAAAAAATGTTACTGAAACAGAAATGGCAGAAGCACTATCCAGGGCAGCGTCACTGAAGAGACATGTCAGATTTGTTGACTGGCTAAGTCCAGCAAATTCTGCTATCATTTGGTACCACAGAAGTGTCTGTCTGCCTTTTCTCAACAGCTAAAGAACATTTAAAGATCTATCTTATGCTCTCTCTAATCGCCTGCTCTGAGCCTGTGGCTGGGGACTAATTACAGTAACTACTAAAAAACCCAAAACATACATTATGCTGTGTATTTTACTGAAAATATACTATAATGAATTCAATGGGCGAAGAAAAACTGGGTATTTAAATCTCCTGGCAGAAATGTGGATTTATGAAAATACGCCCCTAGGATGAGAAGAAAGTATTGATACCTTTATTCTAACAAGATTTCTGACATATATACCTCTGTGGATCGAATAACTGACCCCAAACTCCTCAGTCTTGGGACCAGACTTGCCCTTTAACATTCCACAAACTGTAGACTAGTTCCAACCCGACAAGTGGTGTTCAAGGCCAGGCTGGATGGTGCTCTGAGCAATCTGATCTAGTGGAAAGTGTCCCTGCCCAGGGCAGGGTGGTTGGAACTAGATGAGCTTTAAGGTCCCTTCCAACCCAAGCCATTCTCTGATTTCTGTAAGTACAAGCTGGATGGAACAATTATTCTCAGAGAACAAACTAAGAAGTTTCACACTGCTTTAAAGGACGCATATGAGCATGGACAGGCTTTTAAAATGTTTTCTCTAATTCTTTTTCATTCCATTTCTTCCCCTTAAACAAAAGCAGGATGTATTCCTGCAGTTCCCCTTGTTTTAGGCAGCTATAGCATTCTCTTGGATGTGATGGAAAGAAGAGAACTTGTAATTCTTAACATATTGATGTCAAAATCTTCATGTCATATCTGGTAGATGGCTTGATAAATAAACTAAGAACATCGATAAACACAGAAAAGAGCTGTTCTTTAAAGAGGCAGGTAGGGTCTCACTCTTTGCCAGTGTACATAGTGCAGCTCTGGCACACGCTGAGGACAACCGTGAGACGTTCTTGCTTGCTCCAGTGAGGAGCTTGGCTTGCTCATGGCTTCCTTCCCTCAGACCAGCTAAGGTGTTACTTGTGTAGGCAAGAAGAAAACTGTCATGAGACTGGGAGTCCTGGGGCACTTTGAACTTCTCTCTTTCCACAGAGGGATGTGTTCGTGAAGGACTGGGTTGCATGTGGTCCCTGAAAGAGCCAGGAGCCAGGGACTCACTGATGTGACTTGCATTGCCCTTATTTCCCTTTTCCATTGGGCAAGCTTCTTCGCATAACAGTGGTTTCTGTGCTTCTCTTCGAGCACCAGAATGGCCCCAGCTTGTAAGGAACTTTTACCACATACATTAGGGAAAACCTCTTCCTCTGCCTCCATGCCAAGCTGCCCAGAAAGGAAGGAAAATCTGCACCAGTGTCAGCCAGATGCAAAAGCAAAAAGACCCAGCAACTCTGAAGGGTGGATTTACAATCAGAAAATTCCCTCCTTTTACCTCACACATTAGAGAAAAAGGGAAAATCCGAGAATAAAGAAAGAATCATTTCTGCTTTCCTGCACGGAAGAGCGAAAAGCAGCTTCAGCTACCAACATCGTTCTTTTTGCATCCTTCCAAATTACATCTCAAATAAACTGCTCTCAGTTCTAACATTTGTTTCTGGTTTCAGACCAGTAGAAATCTAATTTCCCTCTCCCCAAGAGCAAATGTCAACACAAGTGGGATCTGAAATTTGTTGCTTGACACCTGCAGCAGAGAGCTAAATTGAGAGTAATATTTCAAAGAGGTAGTCAGGAGGTATGCGCTTAAATTTGCTTAGAAGACAAGCAGGCTTGCGTATGGTCCTCCTGCACACTGCCTCTAAAACATATCCCCTGCCCCCCTGGGCTGATCCAAGGCAAAGGAAAGGGAACTGCTAGAAATGCTTTGATTGGAACCTTATGGGCCAAATGTGGTGTTTTAGGAAACTTTGTAAGTCTGGCTCAGAAACAAGTATTATGATTTTACACTTCTAAACACATAGGCCAAAAGAGGCTGCCTAACTTTTACACAGAATCAAATGGTTTGGGCTGGAAGGGATATTAAAGAACATCTCGTTCCAACTCCCCTGCTATAGGCAGGGACACCTTCCACTAGGCCAGGCTGATCAGAGCCTCATAAAAACCAGTTGACAATTAAAATGAATTTCTGATATTTTGATTCAGAACCATTCCAAAATAAATTCCTGATAATGACACACAAACAGCAGCCTCAATCTTCCTAGCCTTGCTTTGGTGTCCAGATTCCAATGCCACTGCAAGCAATCTGCCTCTGAGTTTTCCAAGAAGAAATCAGCATCCAGGCTGTGAGCTACTAAATGCAACCCAGGGATTCTGGAAATTGTATGACGTTCAGCATCCTGTAAATTAGCATTCAGAAATTCAGTATTTAAATGTAGGAAATCAGAACATTTCTATAATGATATTTATCGATATTTACTCTAGTTCATCTGCAAAATGCACTATTTTAACCCAATAGTTGGGCAGTGGAACATGCGAGCTACCTGCAGTTTGGTATTCCAGGCTGAGAAAGCAGCTAAATCCTAGCCAGTTCTGATTCCATGTAACAAAGTGCATAAATTAAGTCTATTTTATCACTTAACTGCTATGGCTTGTATAATCCTTGTGGTACAATTTCTTGGCATAATTCCGAAATTTGCAGTGCAGTTTTCTCGTTTTGAGAATGGGTCCCTGAGCTTTAAACCACACTGGAAACTTCTGTTTGAAGACGTCAAAGTGCGTTTTCAATTGTCACATCAACCTAAACAGACACGTATCTTATTAATATAGAAATAAACACACAGTGAGGACAACTGAGTTACAGAAACGTAAGCACAGAACCAGGTAAGATTAAAAGTCAAATAAAAAAAGAGATTGCTTTTCTTTCTGTCCCCTGCTACAAACACAGAAGTGTAAGAATGTATACGGCATTTCAACTTACTAGAGCAGAAATATGCAAATTAGCATTGCTTCCACAATGCAAAAGGACAAAGCAAAACTAAAAGGATGCAACAGATTTTAAATGGATCTAAACTGGCATAGTTCCTATAAAGTCATAGGGATGAAGGCTGGAATCTAGTCATTTTCCATATAAAAATAGCAATATTTGGATAGGCTAACAGTTATCACAAATTCCACTGGCATGGAGCTGTTTAATCTTCAAATCAAGCCATGTCTCAGAGGTGCTAACTGGAAGATTGCCATTAGTTTCAGCACCCTCTTCTAAAGCCACTACAGAACCAATAATTAATGCAAAGGGCAGATTATGCACATGCAGTAGTACAAACATATTAAAAGTTCTGACTTCAGTAAGAAAAAAAAGATTGCCTGTAGCCTGCCACCCACAGGGGCCATTCTACTATTTTTAACTCAATTAGTTTAACTTCTCTCAAAAGTCAGCTCTCTCTATCCTCGTTAGTGGTGATGAACAGTTTACTGTACTTATTATTCTTTTAACAGCTCATTAGAACTGGAATTCATTGGTGCCAAAGAATCTAAAGGTCGTTTATCATCAATTTATTGAAATACAAAACAGAAGACAAAAGCCATCTAAAATATCCAGAAGGATTGCAATTACTGTAGGATACATTAGAAAACTGAAAGAGAAACCCAACAGCATCTGTATTTGTGGATCATTATTCAAGAGAAAGTGGAAATCACTGTTTCCTAGCTCCTACAGGAGAAAACCCAAATTATATTTTCCTAACTTTTAAAAGTGGAAACACATTCAAAATCCATTAGGATGATTCTCAGACACTGTATTAATGAAGAGCACTGATGTGCCAAGAGCAGGAAGCATTCGACCCACAGATACTATGTGATGCAGTATCCTCTTACAAAAGCAGCATTTAGAAAGTGCCATATTCACTATTAAATGTGGTTGTTTTTCAGGACAATGACTGCACAGATGTAGTAAATATCCACAGAAACCATGTATTTCATTATTACTCACTTGTACTGGTCTTTCCCAGAAATGCTGGATTCTGATAAAAATTATCAGATGCATTTTAGGAAAAAAAGTTAAGCATTCTGCATGAAAAATTATGTATAATTACAACATAGAAATTACCAGATAAATAATCTCATCAATTCCCATAAGGAAGATGCCTCTAGATGCCTTTAGCTGAAACTGAGTTGAATAGGAAAGTAGTCTGAAAAGATGAAGAATTTATCACAGAATGACAAGCTTTTTATACAGTTTTGAACCATCTTATAATTTCTATGCCAGGGACATAACACTTTTCCCTTCATTTTTTAAAAATACCTCTGCAGAAATGTTACCATTACTTCTTATATTTTACAGTGAGTTTTCATAAGGGAAATAGTTTCACATTTGGGGAAATATTTAGTACATATAAAATACTTAAATGCATATGCAATAGCCTGGGAAAAATAAATGAAACGGGTATTTAAAAAAGACGAGAATCAAAACAAATGGAAGTTCTTGAAGACATGGTGCAAACAAAAATCCTAACCAAAATGGATCAAGGAACATTGTCTATAGCCCACACCTGAGAGGCTATTAAAAATACAGCTATAAAGAGTGGATAAAGACATGCATGTAGACTAGCTCTAGCCTGCTTTTAAATCATGGGTCCAGCTTCTAATCATAGCTGACCTGCCAAGCTCAGAAGGGAGAGCTAAGGGAGGAATCCCAAATGCCAGCCCTAAGAAGGTCGAGTGCTCTCTCCCCTCAGTTAGCAGAGCAGTGATAGCTCAAGGGTCACAGCCACCATGTGAAAAGCTGGCAGGGGGCTGAAGTGAAGCAGAAAGGTGTCCTCTGAGAATCTGGGGACCTTGGAGGGCGTCACCATGTCCTGCTGAAGGCATTCTCTGCAGGTGAGAGGTAATTTACTACTGGGTTCCTTTCAGTCATAAAACACGATGCTTTTTGCTGAGGCTGTGATTTTACATTTTAAAATTTAGGTTAGAAGCAAAGAAAGGTGATCAAGGTAATGCAAGTTAACAACTTCCAGCTCCCCACCTGAGCACTTATCCCTCCCAGCAAGTGCAACAGTCACCGGCAGCAAAAGAACCCCATAACTTTTATTCAGGCCCACTTATTACACAGCATCATAAGCTATTTTAAATGGAGCATTACAGAAACACCTGCATTTTTTTTCTATATGGACAAGTCCGAAACAGTGACAGGAGCTTCTAATCATAGCTGAACCTAGGCAGGTCAAAAAGACAGTTTTATAAAAGCATTAATGCTTTAATGCTCAGAATTAGTGCGGAGAAGCTGCAATTAGTCAACTTCTTTCCTTAGGGAAATCTCTCCTCTCTATTTTAATTAAATACCAAACAATGTCACTAAAACACATCCCTGACACTGTGCGGGAAGCAAGGTAGTTAAAACAATTTTTTTTCTCTTTGAGGCTATAAAGACAAATGCACAGAGAAGGAGATAGCTGCTTTTAAAATGCAGCAGTGATATTCCCTACCTAACATAATAAATTGGAAAACACAAACACATCTAATACATATTTATGAAAGGCAGAGCATTTAACTGCTCTGTAAAACTGTGAATAAAATGCCACGGAAGGTCTGTGCAGCTCATTCTGGTGGTGATTCTGCGTGTACAGAAGTGCAAAGGTGCAGACACCTTTGGTCAGGTGTTGGGCACAAACCAACAGACCTCTCTGCTTGTTATGGAGTAATGATGAAGGATGGCAAAGGTCCCTGTGTCACCACCTGCCCCTGCACCCACGTGCACCCAGCTCGCCATGCTCAGCACCACATGTAAATGAGACCACACCAACAGGTACCTTATGTTTTACTGTCCTTTAATATTCCCTTTAACTTTATTTAAAAAAGGAGCTTTTGTTCTCAAAAATGGTTTGAAAAATCCACTTTTCAAGACAAGTAGCCTGAGATATTTCACAGGGCCCAAGTGTTCAGCATTATTAATGTTCTATAAGCTTTTTCATGGTGTTATTACTAAATAAAACATCAGCTGAACCCTTCTAAAGCTCAGTAGATATGAGGCAGTTGTTAACTATATTTATATAGGACATTTCTGCTTTGCTGCAATAAACTATTCTGACTGTAGCAGATTCTGATTCAGCACTTTCAGGTGTAAAACTCATGCAAAAAGGAGAAAGTATTGTTTGTTAACTTCCTGTGGAAACAGTAAGGAAAGTCATCCTTATTTAATTTGGGTGCAAACACATTTATTTGCTAAGAGCACACATCCATACCTGAGATATAGCTGTGCAGTGGCACCAGCCAATGTAATGAAAAAAAAGAGTCAAACCTCTCTTTCCATAAGGAGTATAATTAGTAAAAGGGGTCCCCTGTGGTTAAACCAAAATTACTGCAAGAGTTGTAAAGACAGCTACTATTCCCCATATATAAGCATATATACATGAAAAGGTTTATTTAAAATATAAAATATTGTATCTATATTTAATATATTATATAAAATTGATCATCTTTTATATTATTTATATTTTATAGAAGAGTATTTATATTTATTATATATATATATAAAATTTCTCTCTTTTTCTCTCTCCCTAACTGCATGAGGAAATGAAGATTATGGTTCTGTGCTGAATAATCTCCAGTGGAGCTTTGGCTGGAGGAGAAGGATGTACAGAGCTGGTGGCTGGGATGGGGTGCAGTTCCAGTCCAGCCTGTGCCTTCTGTGCAAGGGCATCTGGGAAGGACTTCCTTCCCTTCTACTTCTCTTCTCTAGGCTTTGAGCAATCTGGTCTAAGGGAAGATGTCCCTGTCCATGGCAGCAGGGGTTGGAACAAGGTGACCTTTAAGGTCCCCTCCAACCCAGAACATCCTGTGATTCTAAGAAATCCCAAACTCTGAATTATTTTCCCTGAGTTTAGTTCAAACCAGTTTTTGAACTAAGGCAGCTTTGCACTGAGCATTAATAGATGGCCACTGACCGTGGGCTCACATCCAAAATATGTGAATTTCAGCTCTGAAACACAGGAGCGGCTACATCAAAACAGACTGAGGGTCCAGCATCCTTTTCAGTACCAGATGCTTCAAAACAAGTCAGATTCAATTGTGCTGCTAGCAAGATTAATTCACGTCCTAATCAACTCAACTGAAACCATGACAGTGGTGAGCCCCAGACCAGATTTTGACCCTTACTGTACAATTGCCAGCATGAGAAATATGAAAGATTTCTTCTGACCACAACAGATGGTGCCCCAGAGCAAAAGTGACTTAAGAGAAGACTGGCATGCAGTGGTAATTTCATTTAAGCTGGTGTAACCAATTCGGGGTTTTGAGCTTTGACAGTAATGTTACAGGATAACATTTTCATAGGAGCCCAAGCAACCTTTGCCCTTCAGCTCCCCTGGCTCTCAGCAGGTTAATCCACTGAATCACCCAGGGATGTTTGAAAACTTTGCCAGTACACTTGAAGCTTTAGATGTGAACCAAGAGAGGCTGCTTGGCTTTGCACTGTGAGCTCCGTGGGACTTGTTTTGAAGGAGCAGAAGCAGCTTTTTGTTCCATCTGTGTCCCGCACCAATTTTTCACAGCCAGCAGAGTAGCAGTTCCCACACCTCCATAGCTTCACCCCATTGCATCAGGAAAAACATCAGAAATAGGGGTCTGCTGGAGGAAGAACAGACAAGCCCCCAGTTTGAGATTATCTGGCCAGCTGAAGCAAACACACTCTCCCTTCCCAAACTTAATGGGAACTTTCCCTAGGGCAGTCTGGTTTTTGTTTTCCCAGCTCCCCTCCTCGCATGAAAAGCTTTCACCAGGCACACTGCAGAGGCAGAGTATGTCTTGCTTACTGTGAGGGTAAGAAATGCATCAGAAATGCTAGGTGACTTATTTTGAACACTGTTTTAAATTACTGATACTTCATTATTTATTTTTCACCCTGAACATCTTATCAGGATGATCAATTCCTTGAAAGATTAATTAAATTCTGTTGGTGTAATGTCACATTTCAGACTTCTCTTTCTGCTCATTGTGTAGCCTCTTCTCTTTGAATCTTCATTTCCTTGGAATTACAGGCCGTTTTCTTTAATTCTCCCAGATTATGTTCTCTGAGTTTTCTTTTTACACTGAATGTTGAAATGACATATCCAGAACAACACCATCTATCACTCCTAGCTTGAAAGTGTATTCCAAGGTTTGATGGATGGGATAAAACTCTCTTTCAGGTGGGAACGTACTGCTAAGTCTATGCAGATGGACTATATTTCCTGTGGTAGAGCAATATGAATATGGATATCCAGCTGTAGTGCTTAGTTGTAATCAGGGAGGGAGATGCAAAAACACAGTGACAAGAAGGTCAATATATTTTGCTTAATAACAAATTCTACTGTTGGTGCAGCTGAAGGGAAAGGCAACCATTGAGAGAAATATGTTTCAATAATTATTTAATTTTGAAAAATGTGATAATTGCATAGGCACAAAGTACCCACCGGAGACCAACAGCAGAAGATATTTTGGTTGAAATGCATTAAAAAAACAGATAAATACAGAGCGAATAGTGAAAAGTATTTCACGTATTAAATGATGCATCCATTAAAAGAAATATGTAATTTATGTGCATCTAAGTATTCCTAAAATCGGGAAAAGCCTAGCATGTTCACATCCCTGGCTGCAAGTATACTCACAGCCAGCCTATGTATGCTGATACGCTAAATATTAAATGAGACTATAAAGCAAGCTCAGCATAGGAAGACTCAGCTGTGAACAGGCAAGTCTTGGGGTTGTGCAGCGAATGCCATGGTGTCCCCATTGCTGTGACCAGCAGTGCTCCTGGAATCAGCCCCACATTCCCTCTGCTATTGCTGAGATGCTGCCAGACAACTCCACGGCCTGTGGTGGACACTGGGAGCTCAGTCCTACCTCCTTCTCGCTGGAGCATCACACCCAACTCCGCAGGTTTCTGCACAGCAGAACTGGCTGGATGGGGCAGGAATTCCACTCCTGAATGCCCATCACACACAGAGGTACAGGGAGCCTGTGCCACTGCCTTTGCATCAGGGCTGAACAGCTCTGTGGCCACAGGGAAGAATGGGAGGCTTAAGAGCAAGGAAACACCTTATTTGCTTTTCCCCATGACTACTGCCACAACAACAGTAAAAACTGAGGCACTCCAAAGTACAAAAGAGCCACATAAAGTCTCTTCAAGCCTGCAGAGCCAATGAGAATGATACTACAGGAGCATAAGACACCATATTCCACATATTATCAATTTCTATGCTGTATCTGAAACCTGACAGCCAAAACATATGAAAAGATCTCATCAAAAGCTCAATTTCTTCTAAAACACTCAAAGAATTAGCAGCATGACTGGCCTGTGTAAATCTCCATGCCCATTCATGCCCCACTACACACAAAGTCTGCCTGCTAAGTGCAGCAAAAGGTAAAATTTGTGACGGCGGTTTACAATAAATCAATTAATTGATTTTTCCACTGTTTCCCCGTACAACTTCAATTAGCCCCACGAACAAAGTGACACCTGGCAAACAGAACCATAAATCACCCTTTGATGTTATCACATCCTAAGCCAAAGAACACAGGAGGTGTTTATTTTACTAGCAGGTCCACATTCCTTGGTATACTTTACAAGGAAAAAAGGCACTATTAACACCTTTGTCTAAGGGCTAATTCTATAGCTTTTATAAAGTCCCTAGCCCTTTCTTCCATAGAAAGAAAGAGAGCCATAAAGAGGTGTCACCTGAAAAGCCTGCCACTGGATGAGGTGTGGCAAATAGTCTAACATCATAAAATAACAGAAAATAAGGCAATACTGAGATGTTTTAATCAGCAAATACATAATGAAATGCAAAATAAAAACCCTCAAAACAAATAAACAAAAAAATCCAAAACAAAAACAACCAAAAAACCCCCCAGCCCAACAAAAAAACCTGCTGAATGAGGAGCATTTCAATTAAGGAAAGGCAGTGAAGCATGATAGCCAGGAGAGTCCTGGATTCTGCCACTAAATTGTTCTTGGGGAAAACAGTACTTAAGCGTCCATCTCTTTTTTTCTGCCAACTCTCATAATAGTAATTTGATTGAATTTAAAGTAAATCACTTAATATTCGAGAGATATAAAGTTCCCTAATAGTGTGAAGTAATCCCATAAAATATCACAGCTGCACAAACAGATCAATCACCTGAGTGAGGCAGAACAGCCAAGGACTGAACGGGGAGATGAGAGGTAGCGGTCCAACACAACAATATAAAATGCTCTATTGCTATTTCTTAAGTACTTATGTTCTGACAAACAATGGCCCAGAAGGTCTAAAAGTTGGGAGCTGACTTGAGCCTTTCACACTGAACGCCAAGCAAGCAAAGAAGTGATAAAGCCACGACTCAGCTTTTACAGTATTTTATCTGTGTTGAGCACCCTCAAACTAGCTTCTTAAATCATCCATGGGATTGCTCCCTAGCCAACATTTCATAACATTAAGTCATTTGGAGCAATTTTTTAAAAAAGCATATAACTGTTAGAAATTCCTGACCTATATCCAGACTTTTGTTCTCTTTCTGCTTTGTTTGGTCAAGTTCACTTCCAAGGAGCCTGAGACATCAGAGATCCCCATCAGAATCTGAGATGTCCTGGCTAGATTTTAAGTTTTTCCCTCTCAGTCAAAACATAGTCAGCCATAGTTTAGCATTAGATTAAGTGTATCTTGCAAGATAAACATAATGCACTCAATAATTGATAGCGTGTTATGCTAAATTTGTTAAAAGAAAAACAAGCAACTAAGTCATTAAACCCCACAATATACACTGAAGATGAATAAACAGAGAGAATAATTAACAGCATACTCTGCTAGATATATTCCAAGTTTAATCAACCCAGGGGACAAAGTAACAGACGCAGTATTTCACCCACACTTCAGAACCCAATTTCTCCTCCAGTGCAGTATATTCTGCAAAACTCAGTGCCAGTGAAAAGTATAACCTTTCTGGCTTTAAAGACTTAAGCTTGTTTTTTGAAAGCCCAACTCTTTTTTAGCTTCCAGCTGAAATGGGGCAGACCAGTCCCTCAGCTGCAGTTAATCAGTGTGCCTCCACCAAAATCAACAAATCTGTGCTATTTAACACTAGTCTAAGAACTGACCCTGTGTTATTTCCCAGCATACTGTCCTCAGCTGGGACTGCAGATATAATTATTTTGGTTCTGGCATCTGAAATATTTCATCAACAGTGAGTTAATTACGTTACTGCCAGCAGAGTGTTGTAAACTCCCATAATTTTTTGATGTTTGCTAGAACAATACATATTCTGCAGCTGAGTAAATATTTCTTTGGGGAACATAATGTAGGAATTGGTTCTCACTCCAGATGTAGACTGCATTTATAGAAATTTGCACTGTGGTTTTGATTTGAATTCTCTCATCCTCTGGTCCATGACAACTGAATGCCTGTAGGCTCACAGCTGTATCAGCAGTGATATTCCAACCTTCTACCGTGTGTGCCTTTCTCTGTTTAGTCCTTTACTTCCATTAATGACTAAGCCACAAGGATTCCCCCTGGGGTAATAATTATTCTACTCATTTTACGTATGGGAAATTTATTATGAGAAAGCTAAAGCCACTTGCCAAGGTTGTGTGAGAAACCTGGAGTAAAGCTAGAGAGAAGTGCAATCAACACAGGAAAAGTTTCAGGCTTATCACACAGGAATAAATGTTTGCAGAATTCAAGACACATTTTTAAAATATTGTTAGGTAGACAAATACCATCCAATAAAATAGAAAAAAAAGAAAAAAAAATTACCATGTAATTTTGCTGAATGATGACTAAATGCTGCGCATATTTACTTGAGAAGTTTTGGAGTTTTTTTCTGCAGGAAGTTGTTTGCCTAAAAGTTTTCAACTTATATATATTGGAATTTCCTTTGCGGGGGAAAAAGTATCCCTTACTGCATTCAGCAATAAAATAGCACAAGAAAGAATGATTCTGGGTGGAACTTGCTGGCATTCATTATCAGGACTGGCTCAGATGTGTGACATTTCTGGAGGTGCTGGAAACACAAAAGAGCGTTTCAATCCTGGCTTACCTGTCAGCAAAGGTAGACAAGTTCTGGGCTATTCTTATAATTCTGTTACCTGTTTTGACATGTTGAAGAACAACAAAAGCATGCTTCACCAATTGCCCCATAAGAAATCATATTTTGATGCTCAGATTGCTTTTTCAAGTTAAAAAGAATTGCATACAGAGGATTTTACAGGTCGCATAGCTCATGTCAGACAATGTTTTCAAATAACAATGGTTAAGTTGGCAGTGAGACAAATAACTGCCCGTGGCATTAATGGCTGCAGCAGCAGAATGAAGTGCTGGGGGACCAAACAGCCCTTGACTCTGGCATGGCCCTGACTTCAGAGTATTAGAGTGTTTGAGAATTGCTTCAGAAAGGACTACCCTGTCATTAGCCATACAGGTTTAGGCTCAGCCATCATATGGATGGCAGTGAAGATGCCAATCAGGAAAATTTCCTCCTTCAGGAGAGGGGAAAAACCCAAGTCAAACCTGTTTAAATCAATGGACCTCATCTTATACCTTTAAGGAACTTTTGGTGGGGATGCAGTAGGTGCCTATGTCCATGTTCTAACAATACAGAAGAAAATGACAACATCATTTATTTAAGGAGCAGTGAGATAAAGCAAAATAGACTTTCTAACAACTACCTTGCTCTACTGTACATAAAAAACCACCCCTCTGTAGATCAGGTTGAAGTAAAAAATCATTGAACATTTTAATTACTAGATAATATTCTCTTTTTAGTATGAAATTGTCTCTTCTCCTAGCTAATGTTCTCTATTTCCAGTGGAAATATGAAAATTTATTGAAAATGAGATTCTGGTCTTGTACATTTTCAGGTTTCAGAGGTCAACTGGCATACTAATCATGCTCCTCTTCTCTTTCATATTCCACAAGAGGAACACGTTCATTCACAAAATGTGGTACAAATTGTCAAGGCATAACAGCTTGTATCGAAAAACACAAATACATGAGCACTGTCAAGTTACAGCTTAAAGCAGATCTTTCTTTCTGGCAATGTCAATTTGCAAATCTGGTAGTCACAGGACTTCTGGAATTCATGGAGCAGACAGAATTCAGAGTGGAGAAATAAAGATGCTAGACAACATTAGAAAACAGGGAATGGCACAGTGAGAAAAAGATAGAGAGAAACCAGAAGTGGAAGAATGCTTGTTCTGTGGAGAAATGAAATGAAGGGGAATGGGATCAGAAACAAGGCTGATGCTAAGAATAGAAGAAAGTAACTCAGAAATAAAAGCTCTTTTTTTGGCTGCTAAATTTTGCTGTTAGGCAGAACCAAATAATTCGTGAACACTGTCTGCTCCAGAAATAACTACCTGCAAATGTGTCCTTTCATTTTATGCATTTACTTTTACTAGCTCTTCCACTGGTGATAAACACTGGATAATCACTGACTTTTCTAATGCTCTTTTCTGACAAAATTTTTTTTCTTCTTTACTCATTCTTCAGGGAAAAACAAAAAGACTAACTGCTCATAAAACCTTGGCAAGAAAGCATCACAGGAGAATTCCTGCATGGCTGAAAATAAAACCTAAAATCACTTCAAAAGTGTTGGCCCAAAGTCATTTTCAGTGAACCACAACTGTTATTTCTCATGCCAGCTGGGAACATAAAGAGCCTTTATTAATGCATGATTTCTGCATTTACCTCATATTTCTAACTTGGAATAAATTAGAAACAGACTTAAAGGCCCCATTCCACAGGACGAAGTAAACAAATGTGTTTCACCATTTATGCTTTTCAGAATGAATCAAATTCATGCAGCATTTGTTCAACTTGCTCACAGCAGACAGCTTTCATTCTGTACAAGGCTGTAAGAGGAACAGACAATACAGGGAAGGCTGCACTTGGCCTTCCAACAACAGCAGCCATAGACCATTCTGCCTCCTCCCCGCCACTGCTGCGTCGCTGCACTGAACAGCAAAGGAGATAAGTAGATTTTAAACAGTAAATACATGTGTCCGTGGCTGCTACCTGAAAATATAACTTCTATTCAGCATTGTGTTGCCAAGCAACAGCATTGATAACCCAAAATTTAACAATAATTTGATGCAGGAAGGAAGGTGAGAACTTAAACTTCATTCTCATCCCTGCCAAAAGTGCCGATGTAAGCAGAAGCAGCATGAGACTTGGGATGCACTGGCTCTGGAAAGTTGCTGGTTCCATCTCAGCCTTAAGTTTCCTCTCATAGCTTGCTCTCAGAAGGGCCAGCATAGACCACATATGATCTATTAACAACATCTAAGCAGAAGAGCTTCCACTTCCACTTGGCTTTTTTTTTTTTGTCTTTTCTAAGTTTAAGACTTAAAAAGAACACTGCTGTTCCCAAACCCAAACTAGTCAGATTCTTGTTTTTTTTTAATTTTTTTTTTTTTTTTTCAAAAGGGAATACCAAATTCTGCTCCAAATTCAACCCCATGGTTCTGAGATTGAACAGACAGGAAGGAAAGTTTGGTTAAGATCAGGCTGAAGCTTCAGCCTTTGCTTTGAAGAGAACCCAAAGAATCCCTGCACATGCTCTTCAGGCCACTTTTAGCAGCCTCTAGATCCACTATGAGACAGGTGCTGCATGAAAGCATAGCTCAGAAATGCAACAACTACTTTATAATAACATCTGAATTGCTTCTGTGAATGAAATCAGCAGGTTATGCTACATCAACTACACTTTTCCCAACTCAGACTTTCAGAACATATTTCTATCAGAGACTAAATGACGATGTCAACCTCTCACTGCAATCAAAAGCAAACACTGCAGTTCATACGCACAGAACATCTAGCTATCATTTAGGTAAATAACTTGAAAAAAATTTCATCATCAGAATGGAGTTTGGATTAAACCTTTAGAATTGAACTAGCAAATCATTACTACACACACCATGTTGGTATTTTTGCTGAACAGAACTTCCCTACTCCAAAAGACCCCAAAAAGTCGATAAAGTTGTACTAAACAATTTTTTAAAATAAACTTATAATCTTACAGCTGGGCCAGCACCACTAAGGCTAAATAAAGCCTCTGGAACATTGTTTACTTGAAAAGAGAGGCTAAAAGCACCATCAATGCTCAATTCTTTTCCTATTTGGTATGGTGGATACCCAAAATGTCTTGGTCCCCATCAACTGCAAATAAAAGAGCACTCTTAAGATAAGCATAAGAATTAGTTTCAACTCATAATTACCCCACTAATTTACAGTTTACCATGGGACCTTAAGAACACACACAATGAACAGTATGTTGCTTATATGGCAGTTACTATTAAGGAAAAAATGTATAGAAGAATTAATAATTCTGAAAAACAGCGGTGTTTGAAGTTAAATGCATAAGCAGTCCTTACAAAACGTATTTTCCAAGCTATTTTTATGACAAATTTTAAAGTCATATGGGTCTTTTAGTGGCATAAGCACAGATTTCCATAAAGAAATTTTTAATCGTATTTACTATGTCTTCATTTCTGTTTCATATCAGCTTAATATCAATTAAATTAATCTCGCTGTACTGGTGAAAGACTGGGTTCATAACCTGGGATGTCTGAATGAGAGTTATTAATTTATTTACAGTAATTTATGTTCCAAAGGAGACATACAACACATAATAAACATAATAAAATCAAATAAAATAAGACAAAACATTAAATCTTGGGTTAGTTCCTCTGTGATAAATATATTCAGACATTGTGAATGATTAATGAATTGGAGCATCCATATAAATCTCTCATTTCTTAAGTGGAGTGTCTGTTTAGGTCCCGTGTATGCTGCATTTATGGATAAGGGAAAGGATTGCACATCTTGTCCCTCCACACTGTGTCCAACCTGGTGTTTTCACACACAGGGTTTTTAGCTGTAATGAAAATAAGATACATCCCGAACACAAAAGCAAACACAGAAAAAAACTCCATCTATAAGCACAAATTGGAAGGAACAGTTATTCAGCAGGCACATCTTAAGGCCACTGAATTCATGTGGTAAGCGAACATTTTGAACAACTTTTCATTATCCTGTTGCACGTATCATCACTGGCGCTGGCAGGCTCCTAGGAGGGTTTAACTCATTTGCCCATCACTATTCAAAGTATTGTGAAAGTCTAATGCCACTCATTCTACAGTTCCCTCCAATCAACACCAGTTCCTTTACATTTCGCAGGCAGCACTATCAGTCACGGAGGAAAGGAGATGGCATGCTGCAGGTGTACATAACCTTTTGACAACTGTGTACATTAAAACAACCTGCTCAGCAATGCAATTGTATTAGTGAAGTGCTGTCAGTCAGAGAACATTCCTATATACAACCTGGGGGCAGGAGGATCAAGAGGTTTTAGGTACAAATTCTGGCTCCTGTTCAGGACAGCACTTTAGCAAACCCCTGAGCTAAGCACTGAGGGTCTTTAAAGCCAGTGGACCATAAGCAAATGCTTAATTACAGAATTAACTATGTTTGGAATTGAGTCACAACAGCTTAATCTTGCAGTAGATAAACACCATCAGCTGCCATTATATTGAGAGTTGCTAATGGTCGGTGCTGAGGTGACTGAAAAGTTTGGGTGTGAACATACCAGCTAGAATCCATTTCTCCAGCAATAAGGAAGAGAGGCAGACTTGTGATAAGGCTGAAGATCAGTTGTCCTTCCTTTAAAACAAATTCAGCACTTTGGAATATGGTACATCCCCTTTTTTATCCCATGAAGAAGAAAAACAAATCACTTCCAGGTTATATTTATTTTATATATCTATAGTATATATATTATTTCTTTAAACCTACAGAAGGATGAAAAACTCAGACAAAAATCCAAAAAAAGAGGAAAAAAGTTTAGGATGGGAAAGTACATTTGAAAGCATTATTCTCTACGGCCAGGGTATTTTGTCTAGGGTGACTTCTGCAAGCAAAGTGGATTTTAAGTGTTTTAAGTGAATTGTAATGAAAGACTCCTTTTCAGCCTTACTTTGCTTTTAGCAGCATTATTTCTTCCTTATTAGCATTCAAGTTTATTAATTACCCATTGCATGCCTAAAAGTATTTTTGGGAAGTGATAATAGCAGCACATTCTGTGATGGAGGGAAGACTTTGCTGGCACTTAGGCACTTGAAATGTGTGAAGTGGTTTGAGGGTGAGGGAACTTGAGCCCTGGGTGAAAGTGTAAGTAGATTTCAGAATATCTGACAAGTGGGATTTAGAGCCACAAGTGTAACAAGTACAGGCTAATGCAGCTGAATGTCAAAACAGAAAGAAGATATGTCACTCTCAAAATGGAATTTTTTTTAACTGCTTGAGACTTTAGGAATGCACATTTGATTGCTCATTAAAGCAACTATTATAGTTTCTTAAGCACATTTCACTATGTCTTTATGAGATTTTCTACCCAAACCATTCAACACTCTTTGTTTTCTGTTGAAAAAGAACATTTAGATTATTTAATAGACAACTGGTGCAGTCTGGTGACCAAAAGTTCAAAAAACGAAGTGGAAATTCTAATGAATAAATTGTGAAAGCTATTTGAAAATTGCAGGGCTTAAAGATTATCACAAGTCACATATGAAGAAAGAAAATCTCCTCAAAGAATACTGTTTATCATTTCGAACACATTTCCTTGCCTGCTGAGGAAGGAAGGAAGGAAGGGAAGAAGGAAGGAAGGAAGGAAGGAAGGAAGGAAGGAAGGAAGGAAGGAAGGAGGGGAGTCTGATTATGTTTAAGACTAAGCAAGTGGATGAGATTCTGTTATAAGAATAGATTGCACAATTGCAGGAGCCCCAGCTTCAACCTTCAAAGCTCAAATGTTTCTCGTTGACAATTTTTGTACATTAGAGAGGCCAAAAAAATAGTGCACAAGAAATAGGCCCAGAAATCCACTTTTTTGTGAGTATGTAAATGTCTTTCCCTTCTTCATACATACTGCTTATGCCATAAATGCATTAACTTGTAAGAAGATGCAGTCTCTACCCTATTTTAAAAAAACAATAAAGAATTTTGCCTATAAAAATAATGACACTTAAGAATTACATACTCAGCTCTTCATGCCTGACTCATAGACAAGTCAAAGAAAAGGTAAGGAACAACTGAAAGCTATCTGAGGATACTAATTTACAGAAGATGGTTTATATCTGTTTTCTCTCATGGATTTCTTGTTAATAATTTACAGGAGCTACAGCTGAAGTTCAGTGTGCAGTATATTACAAGCAGGTCTACAGCATCAAAAAATCTGCTTCCATTATGGGAAATACCAGTGAGGCCAGCAAAGGTCTGTCATTTTACACGCAAAAATTAGCTCTGAAATTACTGAGAAGTTTCAAAATAGAAGAAACTTTTGCAGTATGTTTACGTTTTCCTCCTAAAAATGCAGAATTACTTTTCCACAGAATTGTACTATCTTGAGTACTCCTCTGAAATTCAGCCATGGTGTTGAAATAGCTTTCCTAGTCAATGAAAGGTTACAATTTCTCAAAAAACGGCATTCACACAGATGGCAGGAAATAGGACATTTTCTTTTAGACCCCTAGTTTTTCAGCAATCTTAAGTACTGTAAACTTGGATTCACAAAGAGTAAGACACTCAGTTTTTCCTAATATTTCCCAAGGATATATAAAACAAGCAGTAGTATTGTTATGCTACCTGTCAAGTCCTTTGCAATGAAAAAGTTTAGTGTTTCCTCAGTTGTACAAAATAAGATTACACCAAAAATGTCTGTTCACATTTATCTTCCTCATGAATATGCATTTTTTATTTTTGTGATCTTACAGATTTTTAAGTTGCACAGAAATTAGAGGAAATCAAGTGCTATCTCCAGTCCTGTAAGTAGACATACAGCCACATGCTGAGAATGAATCCAGTGGTCTAGAGTATCTTCCTTACCCCTTATTCTCAACAGGCCTGTACGGATACAGCTGTAGGCAGATTTGTAGCAGCTAAGGATTTTTTGCTCACAAGTTAGTATTTACATTGTTTCTTCAGTTTTTACTATGCTATCACTTCTATGTTGGAAAACAAATCACCATCTAATTAAGTTTAGAGACTGTAGTCACCCATTCTAGCACTGTCACTACTACACCCAGAATGACATCATCACATTATTAGTCAAAGTATTACGTGAAATCTTCAATGTAATTGTTTGAAACCATTCATGCGAATAAAGCTTTTCTATGTGCATGTGATATCCAGGTCTGTTCACCCCTTTGCTGCTGACAAGCTGAGACATGGACATGACAGGCCCCCACTTTGCACCAGAATGGCACTGAGTCTTCCTTGTTTCTGTGTTTCTGCTTTGACGCCTGTGAAACAGCCATGCCATGAGCATCAGCCTTTCATGAGTCTCCCAACTGTGTCTGGGAAAACACAATAAAGATGCTCTCACACCTGCCAGGTTTAGCAGAAAGGAGGGAAAAGGCCACTTTATCTACATATGTCACATTCTTACAGAACTCTCAACTTCACAAGGGATTGGAGGACATGTTACTTCCTTTTCAATCCCACTGGAGAAAAAAGATGCTCATCAAAGTTCTCTTATCACAAAAGGAATGAAAAACAGAAAATACCGTTAAGTAAACATTGGCTATTATTTACATGAAACTGTGTGAGAAAGAATTCCGACTCCAAGGTTAAAACAGAAGGCTTTAGCAAAAACCAGGGCAACACCCAACTATTCAACTTTTTGTCTTCCAGGAGCCGTTTATTATTGCTGATCTATTCACTGTTGGTAGCAGCGTTCCCTCAAGTCTCCCCATGTGCCTCCCAGACCTGCCCCACGCCACTCTCCACAGCCAGCCCAGACACTGAGCACAGCGAATGGAAGCGAGGAACTGATCCATCACGAGACAGACACGGCAAAAAACTGTGCTTTCTCAGCTGTCAGGCATGCAGAGCATCTGTCGCAAGAGGCTGTGCTGGCCAAATGGGTTTTCCCTTTGGTTGTAAAGGTGAACTTTCCATCAAAAGTGGAGACCTTCTGTGAGGTATTCCCTGCAGAGTGCTGGCTCCAATCCCAGCTGCAAACAGCACTGCCTCTACACTCAGCCTGCTCTTTCACTTGGTAATACGTACAATCTGGGCAGATGGCTCTGAAGGAATAAAGAAAACTTGCCTAGCTAAGATCTGGCCTTTTCTTTCGTTATGTCACGCACTGTACAACAACAGCAGTTTTCACTATCAGCTGCCCTCCATCGGGGCTTGAACCTACCTCTGCAGATACCAGCAAATCTTCCATTTCACTTCCAGGGGAACTGCAGCAGCCAGCAAAGCCTACTGAAGCTTTTTATTTACACTTTTCCTGACATTAACTTATGAACACCACTGTTGCCCTGGTTTTTGCTAAAGCCTTCTGTTTTAACTTTGGAGTCAGAAATTCTTCACACAGTTTCATGTAAACAATAGCCGATGTTTATTTAACCATCTATTCTGTTTTTCGGTCCTTTTGTGATAAGAGAACTTTGATGAGCATCTTTTTTCTCCAGTGGGATTGAGAAGGAAGTGACATGTTCTCCAATCGCTTGTGGAGTTTAGAATTGTATAAGATGTGACATATGTAAATAAAGTTGCTCTTTTCCCTCCTTTCTGTTGAACCTAGCAGGTGTGAGAGCGTCTTTATTGTGTTTTCCCAGACACACACCACCACAAACTGCATGTGTGTATTTGAAAGGATGCTGCATCCCACTGCCCACTCCCCATCCCATTGCCCACAGCAAGGCCATTTCCCACAGGGAGCTCCGATACCGACCAGACACACAACAGGCAGTGGGTCAGAAATAGCACCAGTTTGTTGTCTCCTTTGCCTCTGTGCACTCACTTTCTTTCCACAGCTCTTAAACTCAAGCAAGGAATTGAAACTTCAGGTGACTATGTCAAACAAATCATTAAAAGACTTGTTACTGTATGGCATGATATTGATTCAGCAACGCTCCTCCAGCCCCTGCTTTGGGTAAATGAGACAGACTACCCACAGCTTCCCAGCACAAAAGCCAAACTCTTTCAAAGCCTAGGCTTGCAATGACTATAAAACACCCATCATGTAGATGCTGTTCATCCATGGGAAAGCCCTATAACCCCTTTTGCTTGGAGCAACTTGTATTTTAGACCCAGGGAAAAATCAAAAGTGGTGTTGCCTTGTTATTGCTCTTTGCTTTTTTTTTTGCTGGTACCTGGGTTTGCCTTTTGTATGATAGTATCAGCTGTAGAGACAGCCACAGCACTTACAGGCATCTTTACTCTCCTGGACATGAATACACACTAATAGCTTAAAACCACTTAGATCCTCTCAGATAAACCTGAGCCCCTGGAACATCCTTCTGTGCTCTTATCTACGGTCTATAACGTGGCTAAAATCAGGTACAACACCTCTCCATAACAACACATTCATGCTGCATATTTTTAAAAGTGGATTATGTGAATTTGGGAGCAGGCTGGTGATGATGGGATGGTGGGCATGGAAGCTAGCTCCTGCCCAGGGACTGGAGCTGAGCCAGGCTGTGCTTCCAGGGAAGGTAGCTCTGCTATACCTGCACATCAAGAAATGGAAAGTAACAAAAGCATATTAAAAAACGAGGAAAAGGTGGCATCTGCACCAATTCAAGTTCTCCATAATGGTGGTATCAGCTAACAGTCCCAGGATGGTCACATACAGAGATACAGGACTTGTCAGCCCACAAAGTGGGTTTAAAATGCCCCAAAATCACACATTTGAACCCCAGCAGGGCTGCCTCATGCCTGCAGCTCTCTAGGAAAAGCAAATTGCAGAGGGTGTTCTTTAGGGCATGGGGTCTCATCTCATTCCTTTGGCCCTGCATGCCCTAGGAGGAACGCTGACTCCTTTTCTCCTGGGTAATTCAAATGAAGATGGAGAAATTGTTAAAAGATGAGAGGGATGAGGGAATACATACATGTTATTACCAAATTCTATTCCGCAGTAAAGAAAAGAGATGAGTAAATCCGAAGGCTTTATGCACCTTTAAAGCCAACACTGGTATCCTCCATAAGCCAACAGTGATCTTTTAAACACAGTTATAATATACCTATACATCACCTCTCTGTTGCTTCATCCGAATCGTTAATGTCACTATGAAGAAAACAGTCTTACTTCCTAGATAATTACTGTCTATCTATTAAAATGAATTAAGTCTGTATTGAAAAGGCTTGTTTGTTCCATATCCATCCTGCTAATGTGTATCTTTTCCTTCATTATATCTGGTAAGCTGTCAAGCCCGCTATGTTGGGGAAATCAATAATTAAAAAGCTTTACAATAGTTACTCCAATAACACACATTCTTGCCACTTAAAATACAAATTAAATACACTAAATTAAAATTTACACTGTCAACAGACAAATATAGATATGTCAGGCAGTAGTCCTCAAAGAGTAGTGACACTGTTCAGAAAGTCATTACATTGAGCAACTAGTCTCCTGCAGAATATTTTACAGAGTATTTTATTTGCTCATTGGTGTTTATTGTCAGTGTGTTTCAAGATATGAGATGTGAGTCAATAGCAGAACCACAGCAAGCAAGGAAAAGACTGTGCTTTTCTCATACAGCACAAACAAATTAGTGTCATTTGCAAGCAATTTCAGTGCAACTGACCTCCCTGCATCTGATCCAGTATTTACAGCAAATGCCTACACGGATACATATACAATATGAACACAATTTTAAATATACACATACAAATACATATTTTCATGTATTTGTAAGTGTATATTCACTGTTTTGATAGCACGAATGTTCAGAAGCATAAGATATCAGGCTTTTTTTGTTGTTTCAGGAGGGTTTTTTTTTAAATGAACTGAATACAGGTCATTTCATTATTTTATAATCCAAAAATTAATATTTTGGTGTATTCTAATAAAAAAATCCCAATGTGTACAAACAAGTGTAGATGGGGACATGTAGGCATGTTCATCCCGAATTACACCAAATGCTTAAATTGCAATGGGAAACTTCACATTAGTAGTCCCCTAATTATAGGGGAGACCGATGACAAATTTTTAATAACATGGGTTCATGGATATGAGAGTTGCACAGCTAAAACAAGAGAGCCTGTCCTCTCACACCCACCCCAACTGCTGCTCTACTTTTGAGTCACTTTTACCCTGACACAACCTCATAGTAAAATTGATTTGGGATCAGAAGGGCTAATTCTCCTCTTCATCATTGTCATTCACCATTTCGCCAGGGCTGGAGTAAGGATGGAGTCACCACCCCTGGAAGCGATCCAAAGGCATGTGGATGTGGAGTTTGGGGATATGGTTTAGTGGTGAACACTGTGGTGCTGGGTTAATAACTGCGCTCAGTGATCTTAGAGGCCTTTTCTAACCTTAAGGATTCTATGGAGGTGGAGCAGGAGCCAGGAATAAGTGTCAAATTGCTGCTTTGCTGGGTGGAAGAGAAAGAAATAATGACCTGAAAATCATAAAACTGAGATATCTGGAAGTGTTGCTGAAGGACCAGCTCCAGCATTGTGTTTTCCTTTATGCCAAATTCTCTGTCAAGGCAGTAATTTTAATGGCTTAGGCATATCTGTTGAGATATGAACATTTCTTATTTTAGGTTCTTATTTTAGAATAGTGAATATTTTCATCTCACCTACCTCAAGCAAAACAGGTTGGTTTTTTTTCTAGAGGAAGAATAAAAATAAGCAATCCTAAACTCCATCTGAAGTCATGGCATAGGCAAAAATCATGAAATTACTTAAAAAAAGAAATAATCTGACATGAATATTCAAACCTAGTCTCATTCTAAGTATCTCTTCTTCACAGTTTGTGATAGGTGTCTGTGCCCCACATGTGGAATTTCCCAGCTGGGCTGCAGTATATATCAACATGATCTTGATTTTCCCATTATCGTATATATAGAACAATTTTCTGTATTGGACATCACTAGCCAGGCTTGAGGGATGTAGCAGTGACTTCAAGGTCCCTGTTTGAAGCCATGTTCCTCTCTGGGAAGATTTGCAATGTGCTTCTACAACAAACTGGAGATCAGGGCCCACAGAGGCATTTAGGCTTTTCTCTCATTTATGGAAAAGATGAGATTCTATCTTATTTTTTTGTTCAGATAAGCCACTGATATTCAATTTTTGCTGAGATAATCGCTTGACATTTCCCAAAATACCACAGTATTCTTCTTTACAAAATAAGCCTTCCTCATATGTTAGGTAAAGGAAATGGATGTACTAGACCAGTGTCACTGAAAGACTAAAATCTTCAGCCCATGCACCTTTTTGGGAGGCAACCACAACTCCTTCTAGTCTTATTGACATGACTCTTGATCTTATTGGCTGAACTTTCACCACCATGACTGAGTTAATTTCAAGGCCACTGGTTTATGCAGGCACATACAGGATTATTTCAGATGCTGACATGAAAAAGCTTTAGGTGAGATCAAGTGTGACACAGAGAGAGCAGGCAGAGCTGCTGTCTTACTGAAGAACAATAAAACAGTTTGGGTTGAAACGGATCTTCAAGACCATCTCATTCCAACCTCCCTGCCATGGGCAAGGACACATTCCACTAGACCAGGTGGCTCAGAGCTCCATCCAACCTGGCCTTAAACACTTCCAGGGATGGGGGAACCCATGACTTCTCTGAGCAACTCATGCCAGTGCCTCACCACCCTCCCGATAAGGAATTTCCTTCTAATACCCAAGTTTGAAGCCATCTTGTCTCTACCCCTACCTTGGCTACTCTGTGTGTTTCAATTTTCACTCTGTGTTGGGCTGCTCCTCATACTTAAAAATTGTGTTTTGACAGCAGGGAAGCGGTTCCACGGAAGAGCCTGAGCGTGATCTCTGCTGTCATTGAACCTGAACCTGCAGTGCTCTGCATTAGAGTGAGTGAACTTGAGATGAAGGCATTCCACATGCTCAATGTACTTTCACACAGGTCAGGAAAGGCTAAGAGGTGTGGAAGAGACCGGGGAGTGAGTAAAGTGTAATCAGAAGGAGAAAGTGGAAAAAAAAAAAGGGCAGGAAAAAGATCAGCTGTGAAAAAAGCTGCATCCACTGATGCTTAACAGAGCTATCACACAGCACTGCTTCTGTATTTTTTATAATACATATCTTTTTCTGCTTTGTATGCTCCTATTTATATTTAAGAAGATCTTTTATTCACCCTCTCTGCACCCAAATAATAAAAATAAAAAATCAGAAAGCAAGCCCCACTGGGACTCTAAGCTAACACACACTTCTGATGGCAGCATAAAGAGACCAGCGTCATCATGGTCTCTTGACCTACATGGGAAGCACTGCTATTGTGCTGAGGCAGCATAGAAAAGAGATAAAATGCTTTCCCTTGAAACAGCTATGAAATAATGCAGACTCTGCTGTGTGCTAAGTGTACAGCTACTGCTGCTCTGGCAAACGCTGGAGAGCTTTCTCCCCATGCACTGCTTCAGGAAATAAAAACTTAAAAATCCAAGAAAACACTTGAAATAGAGCTGCAGTTGATTTTTTTTCTGCCTTTTCAGTTTTGATACTAGATAGGTGTTTGACATCTCCCTTGACTACATCTGTGTTACTCTAATTCATTATTCTCTCCTAGACTTTAAACTGGGTGAGTATTATTAATTAAGAAGATACGGCAGCAGCTTCTGAACTGACGCCCTGCTTGTGTTACATCTGGGAAATGGGATTTATCAGCCTTCAAAAAATATAAATCGTGTGTGAGATTTGTAAGTTATGAATTATCCATGCCTACTAAATTAACAACAGATAAATGAAGTGTACCCTTTTCATCATATTAATCCAAAAAAAAAAAAAAAGATTGCCAAGCTGCCCTAAGTGGCATGATTTTCAAAAGAAAGCCGTACTTTCTGGATGTCTGATATTTCTGACACATCATGCTATTTGTAAGCTGTTGTGGTTTGTAGTTTCTGCGATGGTAGGCACGCCGCAGACCTTCCCGGAGAGCCCCGCACGGCGCTCCGGCAGCTGCCAGCTCCACAACGGCAGCGANNNNTTAGCAAGTAAAGGAGCGGGAAAACACAGCACCACAGTAAGCGATCTGTCATTTTGAGTTATGCTCTCCCCAGACTGGAATCTCCTCTGCCCTCTCTGCTTATTCTCCACAGAAGGGTCATTACTTTAGGAGGGTGAGATATCAGTTTTAATAATTTACGTTAATATTTCTGGCAGAAATGAGTAAAGACAACAATTGTATCTCATTAGCTCATTAGCTAATTATTCCAGAGCTGAGAATGTTTGTCGGCCCATTTCCCCGGTTTGTACTGAAATCTCAACCACTATCACTGAAACTGCAGTGCACCTCCTCTTTTTGGCTGAAAAGAACTTTTTCTAACAGTTTCTAAAAATACTATGGAAGCTATACCGAAAGTGAATATGCCTTGAAATATGCAGCATAGTAGTGAATGTGAAACTTCTTATTAAAAAAATATTTCCAGATTTTATGTGAATTTATTTAGGGTATGGATTTTCCAGGTGCCAAATCAAACACTAAATATAAATATTTATTAAACATTGTGGTGATCCTAACAACATAACAAATACAAATACCTGACACAACATGCTCCTAGTTTTTATATTGGTAAAGAAAACATTCATTTTTTAATTATACCATGTTGCTTATTTCAGTTTCAAAAAAAGAAAAGAATAATGAGTGTTCACAGAGGCACACCAAATTTACACATTTTCAGATCCTGAGCTGCTGGTTATGGCAGGTTCCCAGTAAAGGGGATTTGTGGGGTGATA
The DNA here is from genome assembly GCA_013397175.1 of Platysteira castanea. NCBI lineage: Eukaryota > Metazoa > Chordata > Aves > Passeriformes > Platysteira > Platysteira castanea. Next base: position 181,199 of record VYXC01007881.1, read on the forward strand.
GCCTTCCCAGCCACAATGTACAGCTATAAAGACCAATGAAAGAAATTCTTTGTTCAAGCCAGTTCTTAAAAGTAATGATTATTAAAAAAGCAACCTTGCTTTTTTACATTATTAAGTGGTCCCTTCAAGCAGTGAGATGGAGCTGTAATTTTTGCTAATTAAGATATCATTATTAACCTATGCATACTGCTCAAAGGAGCTTGAGGATGTTACAGTCTCCGAAGAGAATCCCTTACTCTCTCTGCCTACTGATTTTTTATATCTGCCTACATACCTTTTATATCACTAGTAAACACCAAGGATTCATTCAGTCCTAGTGAGNATGTGAATTTATTTAGGGTATGGACTTTCCAGGTGCCAAATCAAACACTAAATATAAATATTTATTAAACATTGTGGTGATCCTAACAACATAACAAATACAAATACCTGACACAACATGCTCCTAGTTTTTATATTGGTAAAGAAAACATTCATTTTTTAATTATACCATGTTGCTTATTTCAGTTTCAAAAAAAGAAAAGAATAATGAGTGTTCACAGAGGCACACCAAATTTACACATTTTCAGATCCTGAGCTGCTGGTTATGGCAGGTTCCCAGTAAAGGGGATTTGTGGGGTGATAGCCTTCCCAGCCACAATGTACAGCTATAAAGACCAATGAAAGAAATTCTTTGTTCAAGCCAGTTCTTAAAAGTAATGATTATTAAAAAAGCAACCTTGCTTTTTTACATTATTAAGTGGTCCCTTCAAGCAGTGAGATGGAGCTGTAATTTTTGCTAATTAAGATATCATTATTAACCTATGCATACTGCTCAAAGGAGCTTGAGGATGTTACAGTCTCCGAAGAGAATCCCTTACTCTCTCTGCCTACTGATTTTTTATATCTGCCTACATACCTTTTATATCACTAGTAAACACCAAGGATTCATTCAGTCCTAGTGAGCAGCAGGCTTATACTGACTGTCCAATTTTTATAGTTAGGTGAATATTTGGGTAGTAGAGTTTGTCTAAAGCCAAATTAGAAATCAAATAAATGATAGTATTACATGCAATCCCTTTCAGTGTCTGATAGCTTAATAGAAAGGACCCATTTTAATGCTATGCCAACTCCATAATCCCACAAAATTGAATACATTGAAATGCATACCTCCTGTATTATATTTAGTTAGTAACTTGCTAATATTATTCATCTGTTCCAGTATTTTCATAAAATCCTCCGCTTGGAATAGGACATTATTTTCTGATTGAAAAATCAGCAATAATAAAGTGAGCAGCTGTTAACCGTAGCAATCGCAGACCACATGCAACTATAAATGCATAAAGAACTCATTTTTCAAAACCTTTTTTTTTCTCTCTCCATTCGTTGAAATCCAAGTTTGGATACACCAATATGTTGCCAATTAATCTAACACACACAGCAGAATGATCGCTTATCTCTAAGCAAATTGTTCATATTGCACATTGCATCCCTGTTCATATTTACTTTACAGCTTTACATTTGGACATAGCCAATAACCTCCTCGGTAGTGTTAACTGCTCTGATATTTATAAATCCAGATCAAGCAGGGTGGACTGCAGTGAGAATCCATGGAACCCTTGAAACACCACTAGGCTTCACACTTCTACTATCAAATCTCTGCCAAGAATGTTTCTTCCAGATGTTGATTACTGAAGGATTTTCCAGTGTCAGAGTTACTGCCATAGAAATCACTCTAAAATAACTACTTGCCTCTCATTTTAAAGAGTGATTAAAAAAAATTGCTGATGAGAAACTAAAATAGAATGTGGAAAATGGGTCCATAAAAGAAGAGGGGGGAGGCAAACCTGTCAGGATAGCAGCTGGGAGAAGGGGGCTGGCCTTGCTCTGCATAAAAGGGTAAGCCCTTCATGGGTAAATGTAAACTGGGAGAGGAGAAAACCAGTTTAGACAGACTGGTATCATTAAAACTGGATGAAAATCGTGAGGCTGGAGAAGAAGACTAGGATTCCGTCTGGGTACCAAGACCATGAAGACAGTTGGGAGCCTCACTAGAAAAGACCTGGCTTCATTAGGCATCAGGAGAAACAACGGGACAGGAGTAATTAGGGGACACCAAAAATGACCAGGTTCAGGAAGCGGGCAGTTTCTCCTACAGGGTGCCTGGAGGAGGAGTCACTGTGGCATCTTGCCACGCTGTCTTCCAGCAAACATCCCCGAGAGGGTCTATGGTGCCTCTCAGGGACTGCAACTTCTGCCACCGGCTCCTCTCTCAGCCAAGGACAGAGTGCCCTGATGAGTGACAAAAGACATCAAGTGGATGCCTCATCACAATTTCTTGCTTTAAAATCATAGGCAGCTGCAATTCAAGACCTACACAAAAGAACATCAGGAAGGCTGTCATTGCTAAGAAGTTAAGAAATGCATGAAATGAATGGCTCATAAAACCTCCCTCCTCCATACACAGATGTGTTGTGGCAACCCAGAACACAAGCCACACAAGGCAGCAGGACTCATACTGGAAAAACACTTTCAAAATTACCATTTCTTAATTTTTGACTGTTTTGCAACCAGAAAAAAAATTGCTTCTTTAAACACTTGGTGCCATTTTTATGTTCTTTACTAGGGGATTTCTGAATGCCATAATTACAGTGGGGCACATGCAATATCACATTCTTTGTCCCTGCTCTCGGAGGCTCAGTATTGAAATTGAATCTCCTTAAGATCATCAACCCTTTTGTTCAATGTATGTAATCTTTTCTAATATGAACTTATATGTAGGTTTTGTAGCATAAAATTCCTTCAGGCACACACTAATGCTTTTTCCTCCTGGACTAAATGGTTGGAATGAGCTGCTTGGAAAGCTGTCACCATGACATAAAACACTCTATCTGCCTCTTCCTTCACTTCCAGTGGGCAATACTATTTCATAAAAAATCTAGTTCTAGGCTGATGTTGCCCACAGTTAAAAAAAAAAAGCCACAAAGCCGAAAGGTAATAATTTCAAAACATACATTTTAAGCATCCCGTAAGGCCTAACCAAATGTACAACGTCAGGTAAAAATAACTGGGAATATTTCCACACTACAAATTAAGTAGCTTGTGGAAGCAGAGGAGAAACAGTGGCAGAACAGCTGTGGCATCTTGCTAGAGATGCAGAGGGTTTTTCCAGACTCTTAGCAAAAATTCCCCTTACTGACACAGCTGTAATGGGCACACATGTCCATGGCCTCACAGAAATTGTAGCTTAACTCTGTGAGATGATCTAATGGCACCTCAGAGGCTTTGACCTTGATCATCAATGCATTCAGGGACCATTTATATTTCAGGTGGCACTCATCCTCAAATTAGAAAAATAGTTTCTTGCCAATTCAATGCTTCTCCAAAAGTAACTGCTCTGTAGATTTGCTCCACTTTTTGTGAGAAAGATTCTCCTGAGAGTAGAGTCAACCCAAATCAGCCATGGAGCACTGACCACTCCAGCACCTTAGGGGAGGAACTGCTCATCATCTCCTGATCTCATTCTTTGTTCTCTGGACTCCCAAACCAGAATAGAGCAGCCCTGGCACTTCAGGGCATTCCCTTTTTTTCCCAGCACACTATTAAAACGATGAGGCCATGGCATACAGTGGCATCTGAAGGAAAGTTATGAAAAGCATTAGGGAATTTTCAAACACAAAGCCTTTTCCCCCAGAGGTGTTGCCTTTTTAGCCAGAGAAAAGGAATATAGGAAGAACATAAACACAACCAAATAATAAATATTACCATTAATTTTTCCAACCTTAACGACTCTGTGATTCTGTACTTTCTCAGTAACTTCTACAGATGGATCTTTAACCAGAGCATCTGAAATGGGAAATCACAACTGAAATTTGAGAGTACTCTTGCTTTATGATAATATACCTATCTTTGACCTCTTGCTTATCAATGTAATATGTGCCTGCCTGCAACTGCACAGAAACAACCTAAAAAGCCAGTAATATATTGATCCTGCTTTACTCAAATGACTGCTGCAACTGAAAGTCAGAAGTAGATGAAAACCTATTTTCACTAATGCAATAACAATAATTCCATAAACATATTAACAATTTCCTGCCTCACTCTTAATTTTATTTTCTCTCCATTATATTCATTTAGAAAGATAATGATATCATTTTTTATTCTGTCTAATCTTTGTTAATCATCCAGGCTAGGAGTAAGACAAATGAGATTGTTGGCATTTAGACAAAAAGGCAGATACTGTGGGATGTAATTTGGGTATAACAAATTATTGGGTGGGTATGTACTTGTAATTGGTACTTAGTTCTGCAGGTTTATTACAAATATGGTACATTTTTAATAGGTCCACAAGGTGCTTCCAGATATTACTAGCAAGAGTAAATATTACTCAGGCAAGTTCAACAGGATACAGGGCAAATCCTCAATGATGAAAGCTCGCAGAAGCCAGTGCTGCATGAGTTGGGATTGATCAATATGTTCTGTGTAATTTATGGGGGTTTTTTTTTGATTTGTTCTGTTTTTGATTGGTTGGGTTTTGTTTGTTTGTTTGTTTGTTTTAACTTTATTACTTCAAATTAAATTTATCTCTAATTTCATTTGTAGGAAGTGGAGACAAACCATTCTAACAGCATGCTTTCAAATAAATCCTAATTATGTACAAATGCAAATGCATCAACAGGGCTTGGACATGCAATTAGATAGCTAATTATTATTTAAAAAAAGACTACTCCAGATTGTAATACACACAGTCAGGTCCCGCATTCACAAAATATAGTATCATCTTAAGCAGCCAGGGGAGAAGCTTCTGCTATTTTTCTTGGGACATAAGTGATGGATGGAGCCACCAGGAGGATTGATAAGAGCCTGCCACAGCAGGAGGTGTTGATGTGTCATCTCCTGCTTTCCTGGCAGGAGCTTACAAGAGAAATGGCAGGACTGGGAGGTTGGTTAGAAACATTCCTAAGTTGTGGCTTTCTCCTGGGTGCTGACAGCTGCACCTGGGCTCCCATAGGAGCAACAGAGAGATCATAGGAACTGGGCAAGAAGCATATTTACCTATTCCATCATTTCAGTTTTCCCCTAACTGCGGGATTTTGAATGAGGAGTTCCACTAAAATGAATGTATTTTTACAGTTCTGCTTGTCTGCAAAGAAATTTCTTCATGAAATCTTGCCTGTATAAGTTTTATTCAGGTCTATCCATAATCCTTTGGAAGCCTGATGTCTCTTACAAACACATAGCCTGACCCAGAGGCACCACTCCAACAACCACCCACCAGGAGCAAAGCTGGGAGAAAGGGAAACCAAAGTGCTCCAGAAAAAATTTCCATCCCCAGGCTGCTAAAGGAGTACAGAACTCATACAAAGAAAATAAAGAAGAAACTTTCCCTGCACAAGTCACCAATCAGCAGAATATAATTAGACCAAGATCATGATAAAAACAGATTTGCCCAAAAAGAGATCTGGAAAAAGCAGCAACTTGCTAATGATATACCTCATGAGCTTCTCACTTGCTGATGTGAAGGAGATCTTAATCCTCCTAAAAAAATCACCAGAGTTTAATAAAAAGCTGTGTTTATATATATTTAAGCATGTTCCTGTTGATGTCTCCATGTTTCCAGATGTTTTGGAGACTTTATATACCATGGCTCTGGTAGCAATTAAGAGAATGCAACACGAATCCATCTGACATAAGTAATCTTTTTGTACCATGATTTTGCCACATAATATTTCCAGCTGCATTCTTTTTGAAATGCTATTACTGCTTACAGAAATGCAAAACAAATCTGTCATTTACCTTTTTTCCCACTGTACCAAACACACAAAAAGAATAAAAAGACTGAAAGTATTTTACAGCATTCCTAATTCCCTTTGGCTACAAGGAGCAGAAACAGTTTTCCAGAACAGCCCATGAGTCGAGCATCATATGAAATGCAGATGGCAGCACTGCTCAGCATGCACTCATCCACACCAGCCAACTTCCCGCTGGACCACTCCATTCAGTGGTGTGAGATTGATTCAGCTGAAGGATTCAGCTCATTCCTAGAGTTACACATTAAAAATGGCAGTAACAGTAAAAAACATGAGCAGTAAAAAGCAGGAGCAGAGATGGGGGTAGAAGACAGGAGCCAGATGAGCCTTGGTTTAAGAGTAAATTTAGCCTAGCAATCTTGGGCAGCTGTGGCACAATGGGATTTGTCACAAGTACTTTTAGGTCTCATGTGACCAGCATGAGTGCACTCGGGAGAGAGAAAGGCCAACACTGTCACATGGCCTAGGTGGCACTCCACGTACCTGACTCTGCTTCTGCCCTCTGGGATTTTTTTAAAAAGCACTCTCCAGAATTTTTCTGTATATATAAATCCCTCACAACTCACTTGTGTTTTTTAAGGCTATCCTTTGAAGCAGCTACTCAAAATAAATAATATCCTAGTATACTGTGAGCAGCCCTGTTGTAAGCAGGGACACAATACTTAAGGTGAAGTTGACCACAGGGATTAAAGGATTGCAGCACTCTCTCTTTAATCAGCACATCTCATTTTTATTCCAGGTACACAGTACCACGGTGTTGTCCTGTTTTTTGCTAAGCCTTCTGTTTTAACCTTGGAGTCAGAGAATTTCACACAGTTTCATGTCAATAATAGCCAATGTTTACTTAACGGTATTTTCTGTTTTTCATTCCTTTTGTGAGAAGAGAAAGTTTGATGAGCATCCTTTTTCTCCAGTGGGATTGAGGAGGAAGTGACATGTCCTCCAATCCCTGGCAGAATTGAGAACCCTATAAAGTATGATAAATGTAAATAAACTCTCTCTTTTCCCTCTTTTCTGCTGAACCTAGCAGGTGTGAGAGTTTCCTTTGTTGTGTCCTTACCGGCACCCCATGGTTACTCTAACTACAGTCTGAGATACTTTTCCTCTCAAAAGCTGCTTCTGTTTACCCTTTTTTCTCACTCATATACTTCCACATTATTTCTGTTTTCACAAAGTTTAACTTGGCTGTAAGAATAACTTCTGTTCTTATTCCAGTATTCTGGGGACTTCTATGATTTTTGTTTTTCAACAAAGGAACGAAGTGAAACCATACCAATTGCAGACACCAAAAACATAGACTAGGAAAATGCTTATAGTCAGAGCCACAAGGAAAAAACCCTCAAGTTGCTTAAACACTACACAAACTGGATATATACATTGTATACCCAGTGTCCTATTCCTGCTGATATCTTTGATTGTTCAGGCAACAGTCTATGTCAAAATCCATTTCAATAATACCCTAACTGGCACAGCAGCCTTCTCTTATTTAGTAGGTTCAATCACTACTTGCTGATGGAAGGCAGAAATCACAGCTAAAAGACACCATTTACAGTACATTTCTCCCATGACTGTAATGTTTTTATCACTTACAATCTTTTGGACAAGATTTCATATCTTTCTCAGTGTATCACAAAAGGGAAAACAAATGTGAGGCAGCAGCAACAGCTTTGTCACATCTTTACTGAAGTCATTAATCAATATTTGTACCATTAGTGAACCAAAAACTACGCTGGACAGCAAAAAACCCAGAATAGTGCCTGCAGCCTTGGGCCTTTTTTTTCTCCCACACAAATAATTTGCCTGTATTTCACATTGCTAGAAGTCACATCCATTATTCAATTATTCAAAATACTTTGGCATAATTCATACTTTATGAGCGCAGAGTAAAAACAGGTTAATTGGTGTGTGTCAGATTATAAATCTAATCTGGGTACTCAAAGCACTCAAGTCAGATTAGCAGTATTTCATTCTTTTCTCAGAAAAATCCATTACATTGAAAAGTCCTCATGACGTCAAGTTGAAAAGTGTGGGAGAACTGTCATTAAATGAATTGTGTTGGTTTAGCATGGCCTCGTTTTTGGTAGAAGGGGGGGCACAGAGGTGGCTTCTGTGAGAAGCTGCTGGAAGCTTCCAGCATGTCCAGCAGAGCCAATCCCTGATGGCTCTGAAAGATGGACATCATCTCACTGGCTCAGTGAGAGAGGCTGGTAACGCCTCTGTGACAACATATTTAAGAAGAAAATCAAAGCAAAGCACTCACAGATTTTTCTTCTAGTCAGAGAAGAGGAGGAGGTGAGAACATGTGAAGGAAACAACATGGAGACACCAAGGTCAGTGGAGAAGGAAGGGGAAGAGGTGGTCCAGGCGCCAGAGCCGAGGTTGCTCTGCAGGCCGTGGTGCAGACCATGGTGAAGCAGCTGGGCCCCTGCAGCCCATGGGGATCCCCGGGGAATGCAGAGATCCACCCGCAGCCTGTGGGGATCCACGGGGAATGCAGAGATCCACCCACAGCCCATGGATCCATGGGGAATGCAGAGATCCACCCGCAGCCCATGGGGATCCACGGGGAATGCAGAGATCCACCCGCAGCCCNGGGCAGCAGAACTGGGATACATTTCAATAACAGAACAGGGCATGCTGGGGGAGGCTTTTCAGTCACTTTAACCTGGGGAGCTCTCTCGGGGTCTGTCCCTTTCACTGGTTCCCAAACCACACTGGAGAAGTTCACAGAGAATTGTCTCCTGTAGGAGGGATTCCATGGTCTCACAGGGGAAGGACTCTCCCTGAGCAGCGAAGAAAATCTCGGTGGTGAACTGACCAAAACTCCCCTGCCCTGTCTCCCTGCGCTGTTGGTGGGAAGGAGCAAGGGGCTGGCAGGAAAAAGATGTTTTAAGGCCTTATTTTATTCTCATTATCCTCCTCTGATTCTGTTAGTAATAAATTCACTTTGCAACTTTAAGTTGAGCCTGTTTTGCCCTTGAAGTGTTTTTCTCCCGGTCCTTATCTCAGTTCATGAACCCTCTGTTAATTTTTTTTCTCTCCGCTGCCCAGCTGTGGTGGGGGGAGGGTGAGCGAGCGACTCGCGGGTGGCTGGCGTTGGGCCAGTGTCAAACCATGACATGAATGAAAACACTCTCAAATAAGACCCATCCAATCTTTGTTGCAGGAGGAAAGAAAAATATATAATCAAAAGTAATATAAGCGTTTCACATATCTCTTTTCCTACAAAACAAAAAAAACAACTTAAAAATATCTGGGAAACACTCATTTATAACAGAAAACATTCATTTTCAGAGTTCTTTGGGGTTATATATATTTCTGGCTGGGTAAGTAGATTATCTAAAGTAATTTTCTTTCCCTGCACATTCTGTACACCGAATTGAGGAGGAAGGAGATGTGGTAGGTTTTTGCAGTGAGAAACATTGGCTTGAGGAATTCCCTCTGATGTGTTTCTCTGATGTGTTATTGACAGCATTAACTAATGACTATTCATTATATCAAGTGAACATCTTTACAGCTTGCTCCCTGGTCTGCCGAAAAGAGCAACAACAAAGCCATTAGGAATCATCTAAAAATCCTGCAAGGATACCCTTTCTGGAAAGCCCCAAATAATCTTGTCTTCCCAGATGGTCTCCTCATTTCACATGGGGAAAGGCCCTGATTCTAAGAGATGTTAAAGAATATATCAGTCAATAATATTTCACCTATAGGCTCAAAACTGAGAACTCGTTTTGCAAAACTATTAAAGCTCCGTAATATTCAGTCTGCAAAGACTGCTTTTCTTGTTACCATGTTATATCTTCAATTTCCATGGCAAAAATGCAAACAACACATAAAGGGTGCAATGGATTTAGGTAATATCTTCCGAGGAGGCTACCTGGCAGTAAAATGCAGAGCTGGATGCTGCTTATTCGTTGAGCATGCACAGTGACTGTGGTTTGTTTCCTTCAACCTTCCCTTCTCAACTTCACCTCAGCTCTGCTTTGCCCTTTTTGCACCTGATTTCCTGCTTACCTATTACATTGCCTATGTCCTCTGCACTAAGGTTGTAGAAGCCAAAAAAGAGATGTTTTAAAGAAATTGTCTTCAACCTTTTCTTTCAAGGATAAGAACTCCCTATTCACTCTGCATAAAGACTGTAAGTACTTAGCCTGTCTTTGAGGAACTAGAAAGACTTTGAAATTTCACAAGAAAAATATCAGATTCTCATTATTGCTGTGAATCTTATTCATATTTAGATAAGCAGTTAAACTAGAAATGGCAATTATTGTCATCAACTTTTCTACTTACACCTAAGGCAAAACTCATTGGATCATTGATGATCCTCAGTATCCTCATCTCTTAACCTGACTTTCAGTGACTAAACTTATTCGTTCAGAAGTCTCAGGGAACATTATTTATTACTGTTTCATCAACTGTACCTGACTCTCTATCATCTTCATGGATCAGGTAAACCAAATAATAAGTTCGTGTTAAAGGCTGATGGTCATGAAGGAACAGACATTTCCAAACAGAATCTTCCATCATCATTTACATTTTTAATTGGCATAAATGGAAACAAGACCAAATGCTTGAGGTAGAGTCACTCTTTCAGAAAGGAAACAAAAGAAGTATCTTGTCGTCCGTGCATTTTGGTGTTGCCAGATGAAAGCGGACAAGCACCCAGTAACAGCCAACCACACACCCTGTGTTTGCTTCAAGTAAATAATTGACCTGCAGACATGACATGCCAAAATCAGAAAGTGCACCTGTAGGGGCTCTGTAATTTACCCTGCTGCAAGACTGAGAGTACAGGGCAACTGGTTATCCACAAAGGGTATGATTACCCAGCATGGAAAGGAATTTAACGACCTTGCAATGCCCTCCCTTTGATAACCACTTACTCCATGTGATCAACAGTACAAGGCTGCATAATACACTGTGGAGTTAATAAACAGTTTCTCCAGGAAATCTCTTCCAAACTACCAAGTGACTACACACCTCTACACGTACAGATGACCTCTATATAACAGTAAATTCTCATGTGGTATCCAAAAATGACGGACCTAGCTGTAAAATCATTCTTTCATCAGTTTAAACATTTGACAGCATCCAGCAGATTTAACTTTCACCTAAGCAGAGATATAGTAACTTGCACCATTTTCAGCAGTGTGAAAGTTGAAGGTGAACACAGATTAATTATCTCTTTTCTTAAGCCATTGCCATTTTTAAGATAGAGTTTCAGCTATCTAGCAGAGAATATGCCTATAAAGTAAGGATTAAACAAACTCAGAATTGAGTAGGTGCTTTATTCGAGATCAAAAGATAGGCAGGTGTCAAAATTCATCTTTGATAACATACCATCCATCAGCTTTGATTCTCCTCCTAAAGTTTACATTTTTCTTCCCAGTGCTACAGTAATGACATTTCACACAACACATCAAGCTACACTTTATTGTCTCCTATAAAGGTGATTTTCATTCTTGTTTCTAAGCTTGTAGCCAAGCTTAACTCAAGCTTTGCATTTTTGATAAAGTAAATCATATAAAAAAATATAACTGGCAAAAATGCATTATTTCCTCTTTTAGACTCCCCAGGGATTACTAGCAAAAGGCTCTGTATACCCTATTAAGAAACATTATGCTTCTATATAGAAACTTTCCTCCTAATGGCTTGTTCTTTCAGAATAAGATTACCTCATTAGCATGGTAGAATGAGTTTGGGTAAACAAATGGTACCTATATTGTCAGTAAAGCTGAAATGCTATTACATACATACTTCTCTGGGGAGATTCAAGTAAGATTTAAATCAATTCACCGCACATTTTTTATTATATAAGAAGGGGAAGAAAACTAGTACATCTGGTGTGAGCTGACCTTCCCTTGGGACAAAAAACTATTGATCCCGTTTTGTCCAGCATCTGCTAGATGTCATGGTAAATGCAATTAAATATGTGGTATGCTGTAATTCTCATTTGTCATGCTTTCCTGCAGGTAGAAAGAACTTTCCTAATTCTAATATTTTATCCTTATAATATATGAGCCCACTGTCAAGTAACAACAGCTGGACCTTACTAATCATGAGGAAAGTTCACTTTACATTCCCTTCTGAACTCAGACCTGTGATGTTTCTCTAACAAACAGGTGACAAATTCCTCTCTTTTTCATCATCTGATTTCTTTATCCTGTATAGGGCACCATCTACTACATATATAACATCACAACAGAGCAATTTAAATAAACAAAGCACTCTAACACAGAGAAATGGATGTTATTAATATGTTGGAAGAATACCTGCATTCACTAGTATTTCATATGGTGCCTTTCTGGATTTAAAATAAACTCGGTATCACAGATCCAAGTGATTTTAAATGCAAACTTTGCTTCACTAACCAATTCAATGATGTGTGCATTATACTGATAACAGCTGGTCTTTTATCTGTGTTCCAAACAGAGATCATGCACCAGATAACTTCATTCTTAGCCAACAATATCACACTGAGCTTTCTGTCTTTTTTAAACAGATGTAAGATTGAGACCTGTGCATTATATCCATGGCACTCAGAGACCATAACCTCCATCCATTCATGTTTTTTGCTCACTTCTTAATATTTGGCAGCCATACAGTCCTGAATGGACTGAAAATCAACCCCTACCTTTCCTGTACCAGCCACCTCATCACAAATTAAAAAGATTTTTAATAAAATGTCTGATTTTTTTTTTTTTTGGATGCAATTTTGAAGTAATTCACGTAACAGTAGAAAATCAAGTCAGTAGGAGGGAGCTTTAGAAGATTCAGTCTGGTCAGTTTTTGAAAGAGCTGTTAGTCATTGTGAAGAACTAGAGCTCAGAAAAGTGTTTCAAATTTAAAAAATAAGGTTTTTTGTCTGTGTAACACACATATCACTCGCATGAGGGTTTTAGCATAATCTTCATTGAATTCTGACTGCAGCAATTACAAAGCAATTGCTTTTACAGGTGAATTGCTTAAGATTTTGACTAAAAACATGCCAAACAACTCCTCCTGCAAGTCCTCAGCCTCAGAAACTTTACAGAAAGTCTATACTTTGGTATCACCATGCACCACAGCGTTACAAGCCAAAAACCAAACTCCACACTGCTAAACTGAAGCAATCCATCTCTGAAATTTCATCAGGAGCCTCAATCTGCATTTCTTTGAGCACTGGAATAAAGGTGGGAAAGCCGGGCCACATAGGTGGCATAAGAAATCTTCAGAAACACACTGACTTGCTCTAGGGCAACCTTCTAGTAAAACACCATAACTCTTTCAAAGCAAGAGCTGTTAATCACAACAGCTTTGCTCAACTTCAGGATGAACTTTCGGAGAGATTTACCTATAAAGAAAAATTTATAGATTTTCCTGTAGAGAAAAAAGCCAGACTTCAACCTAAAAATTCCAGTTCCCAGACATGCTGGATTTTAAGATGCACCTTTCCTTCATATTTTAATAGACAGATTTAATAAATCTCAGACAGACTGCTGAATGACTGCATGTGAAGTACAGCACCACACAGTAGGAATAAAGCTGACACTTAGCAATCTCTAATGTAAAAACTCTCAGACTTCACAGGTTTTTACTAAATCTTCAGCCTAAATTACTTTGTTCATCAGAGCTACAGGGAGATTAATATGGCCTTAGAGTGCTGGAGACAGCTTAATTGGGTACTACAATCTGTGCTGGCTAGTTAAATGGTTTTCAGTAGATCTTCTCTTCCCATGCCTTGCAGATGCTCAGACCACCATGGGAACCTGAGCAGGATGACTACTTCTGTCAATTAAAAGTGCAGAAAGACATTACATTTCTTTTGGTGGACATGAAAATCAGAATTCATCATTATTAGGAAGAAATTCTTCACTATGAGGGTGGTGAGATACTGGCACAGGCTGCCCAGAGAAGCTGTGGATGCCTCATCCCTGGAAGTGTTCAAGGCCAGGTTGGATGGGGCTCTGAGTAACCTGGTCTGGTGGAAGGTGTCCCCACCATGGCAGAGGGATTGGAACCAACTGAGCTTTAAGGTGCCTTCCAACCCAAACCATTCTACGATTCTATTTGAGAAAATGTCTCCATCAACTGAATTAAGACTTATCCCGTTTTCCATTATTTTTGGGACAAAGACACAAAAGAAGTTGGGTGAAATTACTCCTTTTGGAGAAAGGTTGCAAGTAAATACTTCTGGTGCAGGGGCAGCTGATTTTATCCATCCAATCAGACCAATGCAATGACCATACATCTAATACATGTGCTAGAACTAATTTTCTCATCTAAAGAGCCATCCCTCCATCCTCTTTCCTTCTGCAGCAAAAATGTTTGAGAATTTATCACATTTGGAGCACACATTGGAGCAACTTCTTGCTAGTCACACAGGTTCTGAGAAGCAAATTGAACATGATGAAGGAGTAGCCCCTAACCCAAGAAAACCCTTAAATGTGTGCTTACTCCACAGTAGCAATCTGAGTAGTTCAGTTTCAGTAAGGAAACACTTCACTATTAAGCCACACCTATTTCAGAGAATGCAAAAATACTGAAAGTGCCTTTGTGAATCTGTGTTTGTCTTTGCAAGGGGTTGGGGAACTTTTTTCCTTTGATGATTTCACAGCTCAGAAGAAGGAGGAAGACCTCTTGACTGAAGATGATGGCCAGCAACTTTGCATGTAGAAAAACATAAGGTGCTCTTTGCTGCTCAACATGAGTTTTCAAAATAGGTAAAAAGACTGGAAAAAGATGGTTTGGTATGAAACACTGAGGTTTTATTCTCAATCACCAAGTTGAGTTTTTGACAGGAGATGGAAAAGGTAGACTAGCAGCCCCAAAAGTGAGAAACAAGTGAGAAACTCCTCAGGACAGCTGACTTTAAGTACAAAAACAGGCTTGACTGTAATCTCTGGGGATCCTGATCAAAGCAGGTCACCTGCCTTTGCCAAATAGACCATCTGATCTCCATTTTATATCAACAACAGATGAACTGACTAACTAGCCACAAGTCTGACATAAAAAAGGTGAAAAGCTGACAGCCTACAAGAAACGTAACTTGAGGCTATAAGAACATCATCTTTGGATGTTTTCTGGCATTATTTGATCTGTCTCACCCAATTAATACTAATATAGTACCCAGCTAATACAAGGACTTCAAGGATTTGTTGCCCACCATCATGATGGTGATGGAACATTCAGCACAAGATAAGAGTTGTAAGGTGGTTTTGTTCTGGTTTTAAAAATATATTCAGTGAAGTGAAATTCCAGTATTATGTTGCAGTATACCTTTATGAGGTGGAGGTTTATAAATTCTTCTCCAGCATCCTGTGGCTCTAAGCTTCTTAAAAATGTTATTAAAAAAATATTAAAAACTCACCTACCATTCAACATCTTCTTTAGGAAACTCAGTTTCAGATACATGTGTGCACACACACACGTATATATACACACATAAAAGAATATACTTATAAATATATATTCAATATGTATTCAAATGGTTTATAATTGCCAATATTTCTACCAGCACTAATGCAAGTAAGACATTCTAAACAGATTCTTTCTGGAAAGAAAAAGGGTTTTTTTCTTCTGTATGAGAGAATGTAAGACTTTCAAACTTCTTCAGAAACGTGCATGCTACATTGGCATAAAGGTTCATTTACCTTGATGAAAACCAGGATAGGGAAATTTAAGCAGAGCCTCCATACACTTCTAGGGCTAAATAGCTCCTCTAAAGCTTTTATCTAGACTGAACTCCCACTGGGAGTGTCAACATACCTTGATCTCTTTGTACTCTATTCCCCATCTATAAAATGAGGATTAGTCTATGCCAAAAACGAGCTCTGCAATATATTAGAGAGTGTCAGGTTCTTCAATCACATGAATCACAAATTCCTAAGTACCACTGCAAATAAGCTCACTTCAGTCCAATGCAAAAAAGGTTTGGCCTTTAATTCAGTATTACATTTTAACATCTCTTTTTAAAACACAAAATCTATCTCTTTTGCAGAATCTGAACAAAAATAATCTCCTGAACTAGCTGCAATCTCAGCATAATAAGTACTCTATCTCTTAATATGCTGATTTTAAAAAGCACACTTACTGAGAAAGGAAATATATGATTCCCTGCGTTTGGCAGTACCATGAACTAAAAAATAGTGATAAGGAGTCTACAAATGCATTTTATGGCCGGAAAGCAACATATTCCAGATAGGTTTATCTTATTATTTTGCATATCTCTAGACACTGGATCTAGAGATCCGTCATAAATGCTCTTAACTGCCAGTTAACCTTTGATTTTAACAGGCAGGCAATGCCCGACATTTAATTAGTAACCCAGTTAAATATTTTGCTGTTCTCAGCTTATTTTATCATTTAGAAGCAAGAGAAACAAATCAAGACAGACTTCCACGAGGAAGAATTTACAAGTGTCTTTATTAGCTGTTAGAACAGTCATTCTGGCAGTGTAATGAGATAAGGACTTGGACCATTTCCTTAATATTGAGATGTTTGTCCTAGATCTTTAAAACCATTCCCAGGGATGCTTTCAGTAGTTTTATGGGAATGACACAATTGTGAAAAAGAGAAGTATCAAAGTTTTATGTACTGGGTGTAATAGTACTACAATATTAACACATGGTTCTCCTGCCAAAGTATGACAGAAAGGTGTCCATGGGGACAATGGGCTGTAGTGAATGGATAGTGAGAACCTAAGCAATGATCTGTAGATTTTTGTGTCCTCTCTTCAGTTGAATTTTACCCACCCTACAATGATTTCACCATTATATACTTATATATTATGAAGTTGTTAAGGCACCTGCTCAGGGTGGTTACATTATGTTTATTTTACAGTTAACTAGTGATCCTCCATCTCTGAAAAATTATTGAGCTCCTTTCCCTCTTCCCAGCCCAGGAGAGGATGGTTTTTTCTGTCCAGCTGTTCTCTTTTTAGATAACTTTTCCACGGTGTTTTGTTTCTGGAAAGATGCTTCCATAGAAAAAAGACTTCTGGAAGTTAGAACTTTTATGGAGAAGTCATTAAGAAGGTGCTGATGCACTCCCTAGCTGTCTGCCTGCCACCTGCTGGCCGACTGCTCTTCGGACAGTCCTGAGAATCACTCCATCCAAATGAGCAAACCCTAATTCCCTTAAATCTCTCCGGTTGTCACTGTTTTGCACTGTGCCTGTATATCATCCTTTATATGGATTCCATCACGGTTGCCCCAAAATGCAGTGAACATCAGAGACCTCCAGGAATTGAAACCCTTCTGCATTTTGAGGCTAAAGGGGGCAATCTGAAGTTCCGCAAGTCCAAATTCAGCATCACCCAGTTTTACTCTTAGTGCCCATCAAGTGTGTTCACACGACAGTTAAAGCAGCGTAGGCAATGTTCTGTGCTCAATCCCATCTTGAGCTACTGCACATAACCATCCTATGCTGACCAACCTGATCAAGGGCAACTGAAATCAATAATCTGCCCTTGCTAGTAACAGATCTGGCATCTAAGACTGATGTGCATCTTCAGCAGGAAGGAGATCCAGGCAGGAAAACTTTGTATCCAACGCCACTTGATTCAGGTTTTATTTATGCCATTGTATTTATTTAGAAATCAAGAAGAATTTTCTTTTTTTTAAATAACTAATTACGGAATTGTTGAGGCAACAGTCGGAAATGTCATCAGTAAAAGTCTCTACTAAGGGTGTCCTATTAGAAGATCTGTTTATAGATTTTTGAAAATTATTTATTTATTGTTCTTTAAATCAATTTGAAAGTGACTAGCACCACATAATTTTCTATTTGTACTAATTCCAACTAAAGAACAGTATTAGAATAAGATGGTTATAAATAAAGCTTGTTGAGCAGCATATTGATGTTATTTTATAAAGCTTAAATTGTGCCAAGTTAATAATGGAACTTGGAGCACGTGTATAAAGAAACAGGTTTGGTTAACCCTTGCTGTGCTAGTAGCTGAAGACCATTTCTATTTCATTAAAAAGTGCTGTGCTACATTAGTATTTATATCATTCTTTTGCTGGTAGTCAAGGAGTTAACAAACATCTGGAATGTGCCTTTTAAAAGATCATGAACACATTCGAACTACTTTTATCTTGGAAGTGATTTGATGTATCTGATCTACTGTGGTATAAAACTGGAAGGGCTGTCACATACAGTAACCAAGCAGTTTGAAGGGAAAAGCATTTCCAGCTGGACCATACAAGTTTCCATATAACTCGGAATACATCTAGTAAATGATCTTTTCATGAAAAAGGGGCTAAGCTGTATCACAGAATTGAAGGAGAGCCAATGAATATACACTTAAACTAGGATTTTCAATTTATTACTGAGTATTTGACAGCAGGATTTTCTGAATTATGAGCTCTGTCCTCCAATTACTGAACTAACTCCTTTTCCTTTCTGTATCTTGAGAAGTAATACAGTTTTGAGTTTGAGTGAAAGTTTTGTTTGATTAGTTTTCCTGTTGCCAACTATACTTACTATGCTTTGGGCAGATTCCAACAGGCAACTGGCTAGATGATGGTGAATTCACCTGCACAAGTTAACAAAATCTGAGTAAAGCACAAGGCGTCCAGCACTGAAATGAGCTGAATGGTGCAGAAATACATCAGCAGATTCACAGCACTGCAGCACTTCAATCACAGTCCAGTGAATTTCTGGCTGTCAGATTTCCCTGTGGGTTAAACACTGCAGTCCTTGACAAAGTGTCAAAGAATTTTGACTTCATATTGGTGGTCCATGCACACACCTCCTTTGCCTATCAGGCATATTTACAATCTGCAGTTGAGTTGCAAAACCAGAAAATGACTTTCTTCTCATCATTTAGTTTCTCACATTTGCACAGTGACACACATCTGCCTGTGCAGTCCTGCCCCTTGCTCCAGTGCTGTTGTCCAAACTTTCCTCCCTTTCTCAGATACTTCCTGCAGACCAACAGAGCTCATTTATAACTCCAACTTTCAGAGGAAAAATATCTTCCATTCAAAACTAAGGTATCTATTAAATAAGTTAAATAATTCCTCCTTATCTATCATTACCTATTAAGCCTTGAGTTATATTATTCCAAACTTCTACATCCAGGAAATATACTCATTGATTTTCCAGGAGTTTATTCCATCTTCTTCCTCCTTACTTAAGACTTCATCTTTCTCTTTCTTTTTCCTTTGAGGAGGGAGCAAAAGAGGGGAGGCAGCCTGTCAGCCCCTCCATGCCAGGGAATCATCTGCCACATGTGTTTTTGGTTTCTGAAGCTTTGCTCTGTTAACCAGGCACTGAGTGAGCTATGAAACCCCAAGGTAGCAGCTGCTGTATCTAGAGAACATCGTTCTCTGGCAGGCAGTATGACAAGCTTTCAAGTCCACTGGAGTAATGAAAAAACTCTTGAGCACGTTTTGGCCCATGCCCTCTAATAATTAAAGTCACTGTACACTTTCCCATTTGCCTTCCATGATTATTAAGAAAGAAGCAGTATCATGTGCCGGTTCACAAGGCAAAAGGATGCACAGGGAGGAAATACTAACTCCATCTTACCTGCTGTAAAACCAGCATTTTTACCCTTAATTCCTCACTAAAGGTGAGGAATATTCTTTTAAACAGAAGCTCTCTGTACTCTGTACACACAGAATTAACACGAGTTTCCAACATAATCAATGCTGGCAGAGCAAAGAGGAGATCTCTGTCCTCACCAGTGTGCCAACATCAGAAAGAACCTTTCATGTTTTAATCTTAAATGAAAACTTTCAACAGTCCACAGGCTTATTCCAAAACTCTTCTAAAGAACAACAAAATTTGTCTTTCAAAGGTCATTTGTTTTCAAAATACTCCATAATAACAAAAAGTAACTTAAATCTATGCATGAAATTAAATTTCCCTGAAACAGGAAATAAAAGGAAATAGTTAATTTTTCAAAGGGCTCCCATTTCTGGCTGGCCTGATTTCTAAATGGTGCTTGTACCACAGATGCATTTTGCTATCTAAATTTGAGCACAAAATGATCTCCGGCTATTCCCAGGAACCAGCTGGGTCACTGGGCCTGTAGTGCTCCATTGTGTGACTTTCCTTTGCAGCCTTGAGAAACATTTCTCAGTGGTCAGATTTCTCCCCTTTCTTCCTAATTATCACAGAGATACCAAAGCTAAATCAAGGTCCTTAATGTTAAGGATACTTGAAGTTATAATGTTCCACAAGAACAAAATATATTTTGAGGAATTAGCAATGCTGTCACAAATAGACATCTTCAACTACATTTGGAACATCTTATAGGTACTGAGGAACATAAAATTAAATTGAGGCAGTCTAAAATAAGGATAAAAAGAAAGTAAATTATTATCCAAAATAAAATGCAACGGACAAGAGATTTACCCAATATATGCTTACACTGCAGTTCTTTAGGTCAATTTTGCACCTATAGATGATTGACACCATTAACTTTAGGAAAAGGCAAGATAAAAATGAGGACATTTAATGTATATTAAAAAAATAAAATTGAAGGACTTGGATTAATTAAGCATTTTCTAAGCACCTGCTTGTAAGGGATTGACCAAAAACTATTTTAAGGCAGACAGTGCCAAAAAATACTACTAGTCTCTTTTGGGATATACTTGATAAACAACTTGTCAGATGTCACAATCAATAAGATACGTCTTATTTTAATATGTTACACGCTAGTGTTTAAAAATATAATCTTTTACTGCCTCTCTGGAAAGAGACTTGACAGAGGTAGCATTACACCATACTGCAGAAACCAGAATAAACTTGGTCTTCAGATCCAGCTGAAATGAAAACACTGGCAAAAATATCCTTTAAAAAAAAGCAATGTGCAAGTCCACCCACAAGAAAAAATACTCAAATGTCTTATTGTCATTGAGAGGAACAGCAAGTCTGCCTACACAGAGCTAATGAAAGGATTGCTCAATTTATCCGAGCAGAAGTGCTTTTAAAACCTTGATAGAACGTGCAGATACTCATTAAACATTGTGAGCTGCTCACAGGCAAATGGGCATAACTTTCTCCCATGGGAACATGCAGCAGATGATCAAAGACAAGCAATGAAGAATAAAACTTGCTAATATGACAGTCAAGGCTGGAAGGATTTGCTGAGATAAGAAATGGTTCTCAGCATTCTGGCAAGGGTATTGTTGTCAGACGTTCCGCAATTTCCATTTACAGAGAGTTTCATTGCTCTTTTTTATTTCCAGAATTAGCATATCAGAAGATGAAGCCTGGAGCTTTAAGGTTGGTTTTTTTTGCTTATTAACTACTCAAAAGCATGTGTTTTATACCTTTTGATTTAGAGTACAAAGAAAAAATGAAGAACAGAATTCTGTCCATCTTTCAAATTTCTTGCTTCCCTGAAAAATACTTACAGGCTATCTTAGCTGATGCAATGACATAAACACTGCTCAGATCATCAGAGATGGTGCAATGGTGAGCACCAAGGAATTTAATTTCACAACTAATATTACACAGTGGATTTGTGATAATTTTTTCAATGGAGCCATAAATTGTAGGAACAATTTCCTCAGAATTTCAAAAATTTGAAAAGTTCTGAAAGCCTATACAAAGATAAATTCAGCATTAGATATGAACAGGATAAATAAAAACAGATTGACCACATTTAAAAATCTTAAGTGCCTTCATGGAAGTGACCTAGACATGGTTATTTTCATTGTACAAAGAAAATAATCTGTATTAGTCTGAGGCTTCTTAAGAAAACTGATTTCACCAAAATCAAAAATGTTTATGTACCAAAAAACAAAGAATAAGGAGACTGAATAAGAACTATGTCAGATGATTAAAAACTGTTTAAATATAGAACCGACTGCCTCATAACTCACAATTAAGAAAGATAGCTATCGATATACAGAAAAAAATTGGCATAAGAAAGAGGGAAAATAGCTTTCCATGAATAAACAGGCACATATACTCAGTGAATGGTTTCAACAGTGAAAAAAGAGATGTCTATTAAAAACATGAAGGAAAAATAAAGATTCGGTCTATGGATATGCATCACCCTGCAATGTAAATGCGTGGAGATCAGCACAGAAATACATCCCATTACTTTTGCTACATGCTAAGTAAGGCACTTAACAGAGGTGGTGATGCACTGCAAGTAGGAATAAACGGGAAGGTAAGAGGAAACAGAAGAAATTGTCAATCTTTGGAAACATGAGTAATAAAAGGGGTTTTTTATGAACTGTGTTAGGAACAAAACAAGTCACAGCAATTTTTCTTGTTGATTTGCAAACAAAAATGATTAGTCGTTAATAATGCTGTACAAGGTAGAAGTAGTCAATAAATCTCTCTCCTGTATCTGGAAAAAAAGGCAGTAGATACAGTCATACCACTTAATGATAACATTTATCTTTCATTCCGAAAGTAACCAAGGCTGATGTTTAAATGAAGCTTCTAAAGTTAGACCTTTTTACAGCAGCAGGCCTGCATAAGCTTCAGGGCAACACCTTCAAAGAGTCGTTTTCAAGGAGCAGTTTTTACCATCAACATCAATTTTGAATAACTCTTTGAACAGTACAAAAATTCAAGAGGTTTGGAAAAAAGCAAATATGCTAATAGAGCACAAAGTATGTAGGTAGAGACCTGTCACCTGAAATCAGTCCTGGGCAAAATTATGGAACAAGCAACTCAACTGTTTTTTAAGCAATTAAAGAAGGACTATATAAATCAGAAGTGTTTATGGCCTTGTCAATCTAACTCAAGATCTGTGGCAATGACATTATACACTATAAGGTTAATAAAGTTAAAGGTGCTGAGATGATAGATTTTCCTGAGGTATGCAATTCAGTGCCATGTAGTATTTTGTTTAAGAAATAGGGAAACTACAAATTTAATGCAATACATTAAATATATCAAAGATCAGCTAACTGACAGGTTTTAAAATTGAATTGGATGTTTTCCAAGCAGAGGCCAGAAAGGACCAAACATCTACCCAACTGCTACTGAACATAAATCCAGAAAGAAAGAAAAAAGACCATATTTAAGGAGTGAGGACTTCATCCTAGAAAGCAGCAAGTGAAAAGGACATGCTGCTCATGATGACTAAGGGTGTCGAGTAGCCACTTGATGCTACTGCATCTTCAAAAACTTCTGACAATTGTCCCCTTGTCCAAGACAGGAGAAGGTTACAAGAAACAACAGGCCAGTCAACCTCACCTCATTTCCTGGGGAAATTATGGAGCAAATTCTCCCAAAGCCACCTCCATGCACACGAAGGACAAGAAGAGGACAGGAGAAAACATCAGGGAAGCACCAAGGTCAAATCTTGCCTGACAAACCTGCTTGTCTTCCATGATTTGGAGGATAAAGGAGGACTAGAAAGAGAACTGGGGACCTCCATTCCAGTAAGGCTACACTCACCACAGTACCCCATATAATTGGATAAAAGATTTATAATGTGGGATTTTGAACCTTGGAGAGATTCAAAACCCAACTGGACACAGCCCACAGCAGAGCTTTGAGCAAGGAAATTGGAGAACATGCCTCCAGAGCTTCTTGACAATCTGAATTACTCTGATTCAGCTCTACAATCAACCAAGCATGAGCTCCTAATACAACACTATAGAGTCTTTAACCTTGCAGATTAAAGAAAATGGGTAAAAAAAAAAGAAGTTCACTAAATTCGGGCTAGAAATAAGGGGCAAAAGTTAACAGCAACGTAATTAGAACTTTAGTGACCTTACCAGTGATGGATTTTCTAAGATGTATTCAAAAATTAAGACATTTAAGTCAGAGTACTTTCATATCTTGCATGTTTCAGAAAGCCTTTGAATTCATCACCATTCTCTCCTCCAGCCTTATAATCTACGCATCTCTGACAAGAAAGTGGTGGGTTTTTTTCCCCCATTTTAATTCTTAGGAGAATTATACTCCATTATCCCATAGATGGAAGGAAGAAATAATAAGGGAAGGTGAAACAACTGCAGCACAAATAAACCAAGAGTAATGTTCCAGCATTCAAGAATTCAAACACTGAAATTAGTCCCGGCAGAACATTAAATCACTGCTCCAGGATGCCATCAGAAGTATAAAGCTGGGTAAACTATTAGGAACTCTACAATTACAAGTATCACTTGGGGAGAAATTGTGACAAAAAGAAGTGATAGACACATCATGTTGTGAATATACAGCATTACTTCTTAAATGTTTATATGCCCATAGTGTTTAGAAAACAAATGCTTTGTGCATAAAGCTACATAATAAAAATTCTTTCTACTTCACGAGACCTCACTTTTAGTGAAAATATTTTTCCCTATAAACGTTTGATGTACACATCTGCTAGAGTTAAAAAAGTTAGACTTAAAAAAAAAAGTCACCAGTAGAAAAACCTGCAGAACACACAGAATGTAGTCAGAGCATAAAACTTTGCCTGTAATGTTTATATGGACCTGAAAGACAAAATTTACAGGATCCCTTTTGCAACCTTCTCCACTGAAAACAATATTTTGAAAATTTTACTTTTGATTACGATGTTATTCAATGCACTGAACTGCATGGATGCAATTTCAAAATAAAATTAATTATGATTGGTCATAGCATCACAGGCAATTTGAAGAAGCTAATTACACATTCAAAGTGCTTCTGTCTTCAAATTAAAAACAGAACTGACACCAGCATTACTTAACATAATTATATCCTTTTATTCATGCATTTTGACCAGTGTGTAAGTTAGTTCTTGCCATCGTGACAGTTCTATTGTAAGATTCTGTTGTTTTTTCTCCCCAAATAACAAATGCTAAGCCCAATGGATTTGAGGTATGAAAATCCAAGATATTGCCAGATTCTGAGAAAAGAGTGCCACAAATGCTGATGCAGCTTCAGCAGTTCACCCCTATTTGGATCTGCCCTCTCCTACTTGACACTTAGGGACACACATTTTCCACTTTAAATATAGGTAAAGACTCAAGTGCCACTTACCCTTATCTGTTATCCTCCCTCTGCTATCAGATCCTACTTTCATCTCTGACCACCCACACAGCCTCATGGTTTGAATTTCAGTGGAACAGACATTCTGTGATGTCCACAATATATACAATTCTTGCCATTTGCACTTCTGTTACCACTTTCTAAGGACTTTTCTAACACCACTTCATGACACTAGGGCCAAATGTTTCCCCATCCACAGAGAAAAACAAAGAGGAAGGGAAGGTTCGGGAAGGTTCGGGAAGGTTCGGGAAGG
>VYXC01007881.1:207043-259621 GCA_013397175.1 Platysteira castanea
TGAAGGGAAGGGAAGGGAAGGGAAGGGAAGGTGCTTTACTTATAAATGGTAAATGGAGAAATGGAAACAACTGATGCATTCAATGCCTTTTTGCTTCACTCTTTACAGAAGTGTTCCATTGTGAGCAAACCCTTAAGCATAATCAATTTCAACAAAGAAAAGGGATGAAAAAACTGAGAAAGAGTGCATTTGGACATATGTAAGCAAAAAAAATTGACACTGAAACCTGTTGAAATCAGTCCAGAGACTCCAGAGGAATACTGATGATTCTCCTGAAAAATTCATGGTTGATGGGAGAAATCCCAAAGGATAGGTAGGAAATAAGTAAGGGAAAACTCGAGAGAATGACGATTTAGGAAATTACAGTGCAATACATCACATTAGAAAGGTTCTAATCTAGAACCTAATCTAGAAAATACATTTAACCATCCCCAAGTAAACATCTAGAGGATCACAGAATGTCTGAGTATGGCCAGCACAGAACTGCTAAAGACAAATGCTGTCAAAACAACCTAATTTCCTCAAGTGGACTAGAGAGAAAGCATTGAATGGGATCTACCGTGGCTTCACTCCTATTCCTGACATATTCCACATGACATGCTCCAAAGCAAACCACAGAAATGTAGGTTAACATGAAACCACAACAGAACAGATGCAGGTCCATCTGAAAACATACTCCCAGGGACAGTTACCAGTGATTTCCTGGCAAAACTAGAAAATGTATCAAAACATTGATACAACATCAATGGCTCTGTTCTGGGCTCTGATGCTTGACAATTGATACCATTAATGATGGAATGAATACACATACAAAACTTGCCAGTGAAAAAACAGACAAGAAGAGCAATTTATTTTGAGTATGAAGTTAGAAAACAAATCTTGCTGAAATTGAGAAGCAGTCTGAGATCAAAGACAATGAGGAGCACTTCACCTACAACACACAAGTCACAAATAAAAATGGTTAGCGCCAGCCTATGAAAACAGGATTTGAGGAATTTGACATGCATCACATTAGATAACTGACTAAACACTGTGATGCAAAATTTGCCACAAAGGATGAAAAAGATTCTAGGAATGCAATAAAAATAGTGTCACTTGTAATGGCCAGAGCAACTGGTCTATTGCTATCAACGGTTCAAAAACAATGAGGTCTCATGTGGAGTATGAAAAAGGTAAACTGGTGAAAGTCCAGAAAAGACCACGAAGGAAATGTTTAGAAAAGTGCTTTTAGAAAGGCCTGAAATAAATATGTGTGTTCAGACTATAAGAGATGACTGAAGAACACACTGAGACATGGCTGAGTGGACAGTGACCATCAAATGCTCTGTGCATCTGGCTGGGGATAAAAGAGCTCATGCCCTCAACTTGGAGCAACATAAATTTAAGGTACTAGAACAAATTACCTCACTGTACATTCAGTTAAGCACTGGAACAGAGCAACCAAAAGAAACAGCAGAATCCACAGAAGTGGGAGGCTGTTTCAAGATAATGTTAGATCTGAGTCTCAGGATTAAGTGCCATTTCTCAAGACAAGCTAGGTCTCAGTATTTACTAATATGGTGCTTTCTGCTTAAGCTGACACAGATTGAGTGGCTGGAATGTTCCAGCTTATTCCCTGCTTCAATGGGGCAAACACACCAACCACAACGTACCTGGCAAGAGCTCAACACCAACAAGGCTGATCAAAAGAAAAAGCTCAGTGAGGAAGATGCAGGGCTGTCAATATGAATGTATGGCAGTAACTACTAGATGTTTGAACTTCTCCTGTTTGAGTCACAAATTGAGCCAGCAAAATCAGTGTACAGATAGTCTCTCTCCTAAGGGTGAGAGCTTGTAAACTCTGCCTGCTTGGGCTAAAGGCAACAATATAGAGTAATGGTTTTTTCTGCTCAAAACTTTCTAGGGCTCCTCGTTTTTTGGCCTTTTTTTTTTTTTTAGATTCCAGAACTACAAAGCTAAAATGAGCATGTGCCTTAAGCAAAATAGGATCTCTCAACCAGTAATTTATATTATATCAATCTTCTGCAAGGGATGTAAACAAAATATAAAGTGCTATTTTAGCATACACGCAGCCTCTAGCATTTGTTTGTAAAACGTTCTGGACCAGATTTCCAGTATCAGATGCATAAGTTATGCCAGGAGAAAAATGCTGAATGCAAAGCAGACTTCACTGCACGTAGCTGTCCCTTCCAGGCAGAAAGTGGATCCCGCCACACGCAGCGACCTGTCTTCAGCATGTCATTCTCTGTTTCTCACAATTAGCAGGGCAGCAGGCCAGAAAAACACAAAAATGTGAGGTTCATCCCATTGCCTTTGTATTTTCATATATTAGGCTGGTGAATTTGAAAATCTTCATGCTTAATTCTAAGTACATGCTGCCACAGATAAACTGGCCAAAGAATGAAATGCAAAGTGAAACCCTCCTCGAGCCCCAGGAATGACAGAGAATGTGTACACTAACTTTACGTTTCAAAAAGAAGAGCAATTGTAATTAATTTCTCTTCCTCCATGAAAAATTCTGTTTATACAGATCTTAAACACCAAACACTTGATCTTCACAATCATTTGTGAGAGAGGCAAATATCCCATTTCTTTTTATGGAAGCAAGTGGCGACAACTCAAGGTCCAGGTTGGAAGTATTTCAGTCCCCTAGAATCATTGCATTGTTTCAGTACTAATTCTGTGAAGTAACTGCTCTGATATGGAAGGAAAGGTTCACAAGTGGGCTTTAAATTAATTCTCTTAAGTTCACAGTACAAATCATTATCAGAAATTCAATTTTATCGCAAGTGTTTTATATGCTCAAACCATTACAGTAAGCTACTGCGAAGAACAATGAGAAGGTAATAAAGGGGCACCTGAAAAACTTATTTAATGTGCTTTTTATATTAAAGATACCCACGGAGATGACTGAGTTTTTCAAAATCTTGACATTCTACAGGTTGATTTACACAGACAGGGTCACAAATCTACTTCAGCCCTTTAGCTTTGTGTCTATAAACAATTTGAAGAGAAAGGTTTCATTCTGGTATTATGGTCATCAGGGACAAGGCTATGTAGAACGACTCTCAGGCCTGCAGAAAGCAAACAATAAAGGAAATGCCACATGTGAGGGGCAAAAGCTGAAAATATACAGGGAAAGGGCTGGCTCATAGAGACCACATTATGTGCATACCTCATATGGCGTCCATTTGGAAAAGAGAGCAGGCTGCAGTAAGGCCAAATTGCAGCAGACAGGAAAAGAAAGAGACACAAGAAGACTCACGGCCCAAAGAAAATTTAGACATAATTCTTGTGCTAGCATTTAGATGAGATGTAATGTTTCCTCCTGAGCCAGGAAACCCTGAAGAGGTTGTAGGTGCAAAGTAGAAAGAAGTGTTATATATACAAACAATTGTTCCATATTTTCATAACCTTCATAGCACATACCTAACAACATCCCCAGCCTTCAGTGCTTGTACCAGGGAGGGCAACTTTTTCCCTCATTTTTAATACCATCCTCATAATAATTTCAGCTTGCTACACCCCAGCATATGTTCAAAACCAAGAGCCTGGGTAACCAGCCAAGGTAATAGTTCCTGAGAGCCACTGGTGTCCCCAGGTGTGTATATATGTATCTTTTTTTGCTAGGAAATCTGCTGTTTCTTTGGATGTAGCTCTTGACAGCATTGCCGCACCTGAGAGAGGGGTTTTTATCAGGCGGTGTGACACTAACCAAATGGAAAAGGTTGCCAACAATTTACCCAATTTCGCTTAAAATAATTAGCTACAAAGTTATTAAAAAACTATCACTACAACTCATGTAGAAAATGGACAGTAGTTTGGAAATTTTAGAAATAGCAAACATGCTATTTCATACCCTCTCAGGGCAGCTATTTTCTGTCTCTGTCACAGGTGTAGATTAACGTGTTTGAGAAGCATTAGAAGCACCCGAATTTAAACACGTAGTAGGATCTCAGGAGCTGAGTATCCATAGTACCAGATTCAGTCTATTTCAGCAGCTAGGATGTTCTCTCACAGAGAAGGAATCTGCAGAAGTGCTCAGGGCAGGTCCTTGCTCTGAACCACCACAAAAACCTCACTACCTTCTAAAAAAAGTGCCTGGGCAAGCAGGTCCATGCCACAGGGCAGTAGAGAGCTGTTAATAATCTATATGTTCACATTTCCAGTCTGACCCTCTTTATACCCTTAAGCAGAAAAGGGTGTTAGAACAAAAAGCTTTTAGGCAAATAAAAGCCCCTCACAGAGGGAGGATTTGTATAAAGATTTTATTTTTCCTGTGGCCTGATGTCTTACTTATGTCATGCTGTCTTGTCTGTGCTGCATATACCTCTCTAAAGGCACCCACAATATTTAAGTCTTGTAAAAAAAGCTGTGAAACAGGGATTCCAGATGTTATTGTTTTTTAAATCCTTGGCAGCATACTCCCCCCATTCTTTTGAACATTTCATTCCCAAGTTATGTATGCACTAAAACAACTTCTTAAATCTGTTGCCAACCATTACAATACAAAATTACTCTCAGGGAAGCTCTGCACTTTATGATAAATGCTGAGAGGAGATTAAGTGCTGCTGCAGCATCGCTCCTGCCTGAAAAATCATGGAGAAAACCATTAATTTATTCTTGTCATTTTAACTAATGCTTATCATGGTGTTCAATAAATTCAATACTAGTTTTCAAGGCAAGCAAAGCCAGTGACTTCTAAATATTATATAAGCTATCAATTAAAATACCGTGGATAAGCTGTTCATTTATGATGAGTTTTATTATTATTCTTCAAAATCAATTAATTTTTGTCAACACTGGTCACTTTTAGAAGGAAAGATACAATAGGTTAGCAATGGGACATCAAGATACTAACAAGAAAGCACTGATTTATGGGCTTTAAATCAGATGAATAATGTGGATTAGCAGCAAGACTTAGAACAGTTGGCAATGATGGACCTTGTAAAATTTAATACCTTTCAATTTAGATGTGCTTATTACAAAATAATGATCTCTTCTGAACACGTCACTAGGTACGAGGGCCAGCACACCCTCTGCTACACAAACTCCACTGACACAACCAGGGAAGGCTACACAGGAAAGGTTTCTGACAGTAAAATATGACAAGCAAATTTTTCAGCTTATTGCTTACAGTAGCTCAAAACTATCCCGGACAGTGAAGTCCCAGGCGGAATTAATGAGACATCAGTCCTTGGACTACAAACAGCAAATGTCAGATAGGCACTTGCAGTTTCTTACAAATATGTTGCAGGTGAAGCAGACATCTTACAGAGTTTAGACAAGTCCTTTTGCTGTGTTGCTACTGGCAACACTAGACCTATATCTATATGTTCTTGAATTTCATCCCATATGAATACAAAAGATTTAGTCAATACAATTTTATGAATCTGGAAGTGTTATGCTAGACGTGATGCCACTGAATCTTATTGCTTACGAAACCAGACTGTGAGATACTGTTTTAACTCTTGGGAATGCCAAGCTGAGAAAATAACATACTTTCTGTTGCAAAATGTCAAAATCTCAAAGCAGACAACATTTCTTTCTGTCATTAATATAAGTGGTCTGCACGAATCACACAGAATGAGATTTTATTAGTTTTCCGTATTTTTTTCCTCCTCCCAACAAAACTAGTGCATTTACATGCCTATAAAAAAAAAATGTTTGTATCAATCCCAGATAATTTGCTGATTATTTCGTACTTTTCTGTATTTACCCATCTTTATTTTAAACAAAGTAAAAATATAATTTCCAGTCATTATACCCTGGAAACGTCAGGGTGAGAGACATTGATTGGAAACATTAGTTTTGTGATACAAATCATTGCTGCAGACTATTGTCAGTCATCTTCCCTCTCCTCCCTTTCCTCAAACTGCAGTTAATCCTCCAAATCATTTCCTACATCCATCCATTCCCTCTTCCTGCCCTGGGGATAAATGTCCTAAACTCCTTCTAATCATTCATCATCAAACTCCTTCACTTGGCTATTTTGTACTGAACCATCCCCTACACAAAATGATTTTATCTGATTTTTCACTCTTACTCAAGACTTCCTAGACATTGACTGCTATTTCTCTATCTATATTTTATAGGTTCAAGTAAAGCTATGACCAGTAAAAGATTAAATTCTGTTTTGTCCTATCAATTTACTACTCAAAATGGAGACTGGAACTTTAAAGTAAACAAATTTGATGGGTTGGGGGTTTTTTCCCCCCTCCATCTCTAACATCTCTGCCAGTGCCAGAAATGGTGGCAGCCACGCATGTAGGGGGAAAATCAGGGAAAAATACAAGCAGTGCAGTTTTAGAAAGCATGATAAGCGGTGGAGAGATGAGATGTAAAGGGCTTTCGCTGAGATCTGAAAATTATACTGAGGTCCCAGTGACCTTTCACGTGCTGACACTAACAGCAGATTGCTGGGTGTAAGGGATGAAATCTGAGCCCATTCCACTGGTGCCTCCTGTCAGGTGCAGGGTGATGCCTTTCCCCAGCCACCTAGAAACAGAGACTAGACAGGAGTAAGGGAATAANAGAGCAGCAATAGCAAAGCTGCTCCGCTTCTCTCAATCTGCCACATCTATCAACCAGTACTTTAGCAAATTCAACCCATTACTTCTTTTCTCTCTTTCAGATACTCAAAAATTATGAAGCAACTTTAGACAGCAGAGTATTTTCCATATAAACCATGTCCATGACCACTTCATGGAATTAATACGATCCAATGACCAAGCCCCAGCCGTGCACAAATAGCAGAGAACAGTAGAGAGACACATGGCCCTATCATGCCACTGATTTTTAAAATAAACTCTCAACTGGAGTCAGTAATGAAATACGCTCAAAAATCAATGACATGACTGCTACGTGGTGATTAAATCTGTAAAATGAAGAAAATCCATTAAAACTTTGATACTTAAACACTCCCAAGTTACTCACATCTCTGTATCTGAAATTCGATTGCATGCCAAGACAATATATTTGACTCAAATGCAGCAGTAAGAATTCATATTACAGCTCTCAAAAATCCCCCAAAGCAATTTGTACCAAAATCTGCAACATAGAAAGGCGGTGTATAAGTGGTTTCAAAGTGCCTCAAGGCTACCATTCATACTTCAAAAGAAAATCCTTGTTGTGATGTTAAAATGCAAGCGCAGATGACACCTGTGATGATTTCTCAGGCTGAAACTGTTGACTGATTAATATTAGTTGCATCTCTCTGTCTAATATCCATTTTTTATTTCATTATAACAAAAATTCACAGCAACCTTCAGTCTTCCCCCACGAGGTTGTTAGTACAAATTGTTGAGGTTAGACTGAAACGGCACACAAAAATCTTATCACTGAAAAAAAAAAAAAAACCCCAGGTCCTGGCTACACCATCTGCAGGAAAGCAGCACTGAGAAACACTGGGTATTAGCCAAGGTTAGGGATGAAGTGATTAGTTTGCGCTGATGTCCCAATGCTTAAAAAGAGAAACAATCCTTAGTTTCAGGTTCTGCAGCTGTCAGGGATGAAAGTGAGATAAGATGGACTATTGCTTTGGTCCAGATGGCAATCTCTGTTCCTGTGGTCTTCAGAACATCACTGAAAATGATACTGCATTGTTCTCTTCTTAGTAAAAACGAGGGTAAGAAGTATGGCACAACAGTGATTTACTATACACAACTGTACAGCCACCCTCAGTTACCATTATCACTGGTTCTTCCAGGTGCAGTCAGTAGCAAAAAGAATGATTTTCAATTATCCATGGATTCCCCTTTAAAAGTTAAATACCACCACCCAGGTCCCCACCCAGAAATGTGGAAAACCTTGATAACTTCCCTTGAGCAAACTCTATAGGAAACATTTTTTCCTGAATTGTAGGGTTGCTTTATTGAATTGCAGGGTTTAAAACACTGAGAATTCTGCTGGTAAGCGGGAAAGGAAGAAACATGAGGAAAAAGAGAAGAATATTAGTAAGCAGTAAATCAGCCTAAGTCTTTCAAGTGAGATTCCAGTCCCCAAGGGCATCTGGCAATTGCCTTTAGCTTCAGCTCTCCTCCAATGACTTTGGGTGGTTGATGATGCAAAGCTTACCAATGTTAGCCACTTGTCACCACTTTTTCCATGTCCAGGTACACATGCAGGTTGGCAGAAGCTGAGACTGTTAGAGAAGCCCAGAATTTCAACAGATAACTCTGGCCCTAAGGGATGTGCAGCTTGCGCAGCTTCTTTACCACCTCACCAAGGGAGTCAACTATGGGACTGAATATCCCATGCCAGAACAGCTCAGATATACCTCTGTTTGTAGATCTAACCTTATACTTCAGAGAATACTTGAGTATTTTATGAGACTTTATCCTAAACTCCAAGCTACCTCAACACTTTGCCCTCTCCTGCCAGGACTGAAAACATAGCAGTTTCTGGGGAAGAAAATGCAACAGGTGAAAGCACTGACAGTGGAAGCCTTTGCCACCATGGAAACCATCAAAACATAAAAAAACATGCACGCTTTTAGTCAGTCATTTTCTTGCCATCTTCTTGACTTGCAGTGGTTACAGTCATGGGCATCCAACCTTGGATCTTCACCTACCAATGCTGCATACTCTACTTTGATACTTCCCTTTGATCTTGAACCTGCTCCATCAAGAAACTGATTCTGCACTTACAAAGCCAACAGACACATTGAATCCTTTCCAGGTCATACACAGTTGAAGATAGACAGAAAATTAAGCCCTGGGTTAAGTTTCATTCAAACAAAACAGATTTGTATATTGCTGTAAACATCACATTCTTAACAGACATCAGACGCCAAAATATTGCCATCACAGAGCACGATTTGACTTGGCTGTAATGTTTCCATGCATGTTGCTTGAAAAGAAAAGATATCATGTATTCTACAGAGTATTTCTACGTCTTCACAGTGACTGGCTGATTGGGGATTGGAACTAGATGATCTTAAAGGTCCCTTCCAACCCGAACCATTCTATGTTTTCAGGATCTTTTTTTCAACAACTTTTAAGTAATGGAATGGCATAGTCTTTCCTCAAGTTTGCCACAAAGCAATGCATCAGGAAAGGGATGTTTACCTCTTTAACTGGTTTTATCCCCATGCTTACCTGCTTGCATCATAACCATCTAAAAGCACACACAGAAACTGCAGCAACTGAGATGTTGTTTCAAGAAAAACAGAAAATCTGCTTAAATACAAGCTGTGACTAATGGCATGCATAAAGCTGAGTAATGTTGAAGTGTTTGCATAAAAGTGCCACCTACAGGTACAAACAATAGATTCACATCCTCCTCTTCCAGTCATCAGATATACCCACTTACCACTGGTGGCCCTGAAAAGAAAGGGGCCTTTGCAAAGTGCCTCCAAGGTCAGTGTATAGATAACAGGGGGTGAATTATAAATGGCATGCTTTACAACGAGCTGTTAAAACACCCCCTCACCATCTCCTGACTTAGTTTAAATGACTTGTGAGGTCTCTAACGTTAAAACTTATATACGTGTTAAAGCATTCAAAACTCAGTTAACATGAAACTTTGGGGTTGGCAGTGATACTGCGTTTTCACTTGGACCACTCTAAAAGTATGGCACAAATCAATAATTCAATTATGCAAATAGTGAGTAGAAGTATTTTTATATTTATATTTTTTATATTTAAGGTACTTCACCCCTCATCTTTGTAAGACAGACATATATTTGAGATGCATCAGCTGACTAGGAAAACATCCAAAGTTAGGCAGTTTTGTTGGCATTAACCAGAAAGTTTGGGTAAATTATGGAACCAATAAAACTGCCAAGATTTGTACTTTTCTCAACTACTTGCTGCATTCCTGATTTACTAGTGAGAACTTCAAAGGTTTGTCATAAAGATAAATAAAAGCACATGGACAGGAGCATAATACACAGACTCGACAGCTCTAAAATACACTGTTTACAGTGAACTGAGAGAGAGCAACATTTCAGGTCATACTTTACATCTAGCAGAGCAAACCATCAGAACCGATATGACTGATAACCACTGTAAAGAGTGCAAACCCATTTTCCTAAAGATGGAAAACCTTTAGATACAGCTGACCGGTGTCCAGCTTTAAAAAACTAATGTTCCCTGTGATCCCAGACCTTTCTCAACTAAAATCAACGGCCCTTTGGGAAGGGGAAGAAAGCAAAATCTCTCTCCTGCAATATGACAAACAGAATGTAAAATGTGAAAAGTAGGACAGTAAACTGATTAGGAAGATCTGTGCATCATTAGAATAATGCCCCTGGGCCATCACCTCAATAAATCCAGGACAACAAAGATGATGATACTTTATCCTTCAAAACCCTCTCCCTGTGACTCATATGCTGCAATAGATAGTATTTAGGGAGCTGTGAGAGCAGGGAACAGACATATGCAACAAGAGAAGCAGTTCAACCAGTTTTATTTCATGAAGAACAGAATGCACAGAGACAGCAGCTTACAAACGACATTCCGGCAGCCTGGTAAGGCCAGTGCCAACTCTGCCATTCAATTTGCTGCGGTCAGTCTTTCACCGTGTCCCATCACATCATTTCTAGGCCATACGTGCCAAATACTTTTTCACTTTGAGGACTGAGATGTCATTTTTCACTTTGTTACCCTGCCCTTTAACTGCCACTAAAGTGACACTGATCTATATCCCAGGAAAAGGAAGGAGAATTCTTTAAATTATCACATGCCAGGAACTCATTCCCTTTAAAATATTACAGTTGCTGAGTTGCTATTGCCTTGTACCCTATTAAGGCTAACACTGACAATGTTTGTGGGTACACAGTGCACTCATTAACTGGTTTTGCAGTTAGAGCATCTGAAGTTAGTATCTAATTGCCTGGGAACACTGTTTTTTAATTCAAGTTCTTCTCTATTCATTCTACACATACTTAAAAAAGAGTATGTTCAGTATCCATAAGCTGTTTCACAAGCATGATCTTTTGTTTTGGTTTAGTTTTTTAAAATCACTATAAGCAATTAACTGGGGATATATAAACAAATACTGAATTTTTAAATTAATGACTAAAAGTGAAATTTCCCCAAACTTAAAAAAAACCCAAAAAAACCATCTCAAGAAACTCATCTTTGATGTAACAGAAAAACTATTGCTAAATACAGTGAAGCCTTGGCATGCCAGAGTTGATTTCTGGATAGAAATAATAAACAATACCCCTGAAATGATAAAAATCACTGGCAGAAAAAATACGTATTAATTAATTTAATGGAGGTTTATCCTTCAAGGCATCAGATTCCAAGGAGTGATAGCCTTGTCTTGGGAGCAGAGAGCAGCACAAGGCTCTTGCAGGCAGTAGGGATGGGTGGGGATGGTGAGGACAGCAGACGATGGTGACTGCAGGTAGCACCTGCATAGAGCTTTCCATTTGCATGGGCACAGCTCTTTAGGATCACGTTCTCCAGCTCTTAAGATCAATTCCCAGTTAGCCATCCCCTGCCAGGTGTGTAACACCGTTAACGATGATGTTAATAAGGCACCAAAGGTCATATCCTAGAATTCACGCTCTAGGGGATCCAACCTCTAAACTCCTTGGCACCACACTAGGTATTTTCTTGGGGAACAGTGCTCTCTACCTGCTTTTAGGCATCAGTAAAGCCTCCTATACCTTTCACAGAAGGACGAACATCTGCCAGCAACTTGGTGGTATTTCTAACAACATTTTCATTCTCTTTAAAGTCTTTCTGTGCCCCTAGTTTCCAAATTGCTGCTTGTTCTTTCTCTGAATCGTACAACAGGATTCTACAGGATGAGAGGAAATGGCCTTCAGTTGAAACAGGGGATGTTTAGATTGGATATTAGGAAAAATTTCCTGACTGAATGGGTGGTAAGTCATTGAAACAGGCTGCAGAGGGAAGTGGTTCCAGGGAATCAGCATCCCTGGACATGTTCAGAAGGTGTGTAGATGTGGCACTTTGGGACACGGTTTGGTGGTGGACTTGGCAGGGCTGGGTCAACAGGTGGACTTGATGATCTTAGAGGTCTTTCCCAGCCTTAACAATTCTATGATTCCATGACATAACCTCAATACTTACTGCAGGAAGAATTTTCGTACCTGTTATTGTTGTACATCAGCAAAAAATCTGGTACAGTGAGTTCTCTTAGAGGTGGTCAGAGAGCTCCTGTGCGTGTCATGGACTTTCAGCCTCTGTGGCAGAGCACAGGGAAAAACAGGCTCCAGCCGTGGTCCTGGGAGGGCTTCCTTCAGTCAGAGCTCCTTCAGTCAGAAAGCTATAAATAGGAAGTGCCCACAGGAGTTAAGAACATTCCCGGGGAAATTCAGTCCCTCCCCATGCTGCAGGCACCAAGGACTCACTGAAGAGTGATGCTTCCTCAGGCTCCCTCTTAAATTCCCCCTTATATCAAGTACATTTTGGGCTCTACAAAGGAAAACCAACTTCCTGGCTCCAGCCTGTGTTCTAACAGTTCATTTCCACATCAATTTTGACAATTCACAAGGAGATTTGGAATCCAACCCTGCACACTTCCTATATTCTCCATATTTTAGTTTAATGGGGACTTTAAAAAAAAAAAAAAGCTTTCAGTGACTCTTTTATTTGAATAATGATGGAAATGGCATGTTATCATTCTGGGTAATATTTGGAATGAATAATGGTGCATTTACTTGGCCAGAACCTCACTATAACCCAAAGATCTGATGTTTTCAAACTTCAGAGTCAATAAACATGTGCAGATATTCTCAAAGGCCGTTAGAATAGCCAGGCTGAGGTCACGGTGCAAACAAAAGCCAAAGCTCAAAAAGTTCTATGTAACTGCTCAGATACTATAAACCGTATAAACTCCTACAAACTTCTCTTAGAATAATGCCTCAATTTGAAAAGTTTTCCCTGTGACCAACTCAGTGAAAACTAAAAAAAAAAAATCTCTTCCAGCTCTTAGTCTTGCTTTTATCCCCCTCCTTTTCCTTTACACTTTTAAAATGTCACTGCTCAGAAAAGCCAAGTTAATGGTCCCAGATCCTGAAATCTGCCCAAACCTTCTAGAAAGGCCACCACCTTTCAGACTAAAGAGAGCTATCAGATTTTCTGCCCATTTCACCACGGACCTCTGTCAAATCCATGCATTAGGGAAACACAGAAAATCAGGGAAAAAAGTGTGCATACTCCCCAACAGACTGTTCACTTCATAAAATTGGCCATCCAACCATATAACAACTTTCTCTAATTTCCTGCCCACACTCAAGTTCAAGTGGTGGAGCCTAAAGCCTCTAAACGTTTAGCATTTCCCCTGCATGTCTAAGACTAAACATACCATATAAAACAAACTTTTAAAATTCAAAGATAGTCTTTGGCTGTGATTAATAAAACAAAATAAATATTTTCTGAGCAACCTTATAGAGTAACAGTCCCAACTGAAGCTTTATTTTAAAAAGCTGAAGTATCTCTTTACAATTTTTTTCACAGAAGAGTAAACATTCAGTGACTGGTTCTTTGCTACAATAAAATTAACACTCTCCAGAAACAGCAAGTTTGCTTCTAAGAAGTCTGAGGTGTTTTGTAACACAGAACAGTGTGTTGCTTCAACTTGAATGCTGTACTGAGAACCACAGGTATTTTAGAAAAAGCAGAAAAGGAACTGAATTAAACAAAAGGATAGAAGTAGGTAGTGAGGAAATCCATTGCTCGGAAACCAGCAATACCAAATTACTGGATAAGCAATACCAAAACCGTAGTCACATCTAAACTTCTAATAGAATTCTAATACTTTATTTCTTGATACGTAGTACAATATTCTGTAGCTTATTCCACTCAGAAAAGCCAGAAGCAGAAGAAACAAATCCTTGATAATCGCATAGAAGCCCTGTATAATTTTCTCCTGTAGCTTTGTCCCCAGGTAATGAAGTAGGATGACACCATGACGGTTTCCTGCCTGTCATTGTTGCTGAGCAATGCATTGTTCTTCTAATGGCTAATATGCCTGTGTCCCTAAACAAAGTGAATATACTGACACTTACTGCAGAAATGTATATTTTCTTGAAACTGAGCCAGTTTGCTGTCTCTCAACCTTACAAGCTATATCATTAGTTATTTTCAAAGACACAGGGCGAAGAGATTTAGGTAACTTGGAGAAACTTGAGCTAGACATGATGCATTTCAGGGAATTGCCTGCCGTGCTCTTCTCCTCTTGGTAAGCAATACTCATAAAAGTTCCATTTCATGACATGTTAAGCACATTCCCTCTAGTAAGTTGGAAGATTGAAATCTACCTAAATATCCAATTCTCAGCCAAAAAATTACATTCTGCCCCGAAGTTTAACATGGTTAACAAAGTAAACACCATAAATATGGTATGAAGATGTTGCAAAAATTTATGAACGTATCACCAGCTACAGATGCCAAAGGCACTTTTGGTCAGCTGACTTTGGAATCAGTTGAACCCAAAGATTTACTTGTTGCCTCCTCCCACAGCAATCCTACTGCAGTCTGTTAGGACGCCACACGATCAAGTTGCCTATGCAAATTAGCACATCCTAATTGGCAGCAGTTGAGCTTAACTTCTAATGAGCCCATCCAATTGTATAAGTAAATGCTGGGATTGAACATTGGAACTAATAGCATTTGAAGTTTGGGTGGCCTGTTTGCTTTCCCCTGCCCAGAGAGATTTAAGATAGCCTCGAAGTAAGCAACATCAACTCAATTCGACTACAAGCTGTTTTAACATTAACCTTGTATTAGAAATACTTTATTTGTACAGTTCTGCATTCTGATTTACACATGTATTAAAGAGAACAACCATGTGGGAGCACTTTATAATTATATTTATAAAATATACTAATGCCCTTCTGAAGAATCATCCGTTCTTACAACCAAATTGACTATCTGTCCTTGATCCATGATCTATCTCATTTTTTATGGAAAAGGTTAAAGAAAGCATCAGAATTTCTGTCCTCTATGTAATAGCCCACAGTCTAGCCTGGCCTAGAGCATGTGGCTTCTGTACCCGATGGCACCGCTGTGAATGAAGCGATTATTATCCTTTGTGTCAACTTTGGCCTCCTAACCTGTATTGAGCAGGCAGTTATTCACATCTAGCTCAGAGTGGAAACAGTCTTCAGCATGAAGTGAAAACTGCTTTTCCAAAATGCCCTAAAATCCTTCCCACTTTTGGGGAAGCACATAGGAACAGGTTCATTTTTGGTCCTAGACAGGCAGTAAAAAAAAATTTCAAGAAAGGTTTTAATATATGTATTTATATCTGTACCTGTGCTGTTTTTACACATATAAAATTAAGTCTAATAGAAAAAATGCAGAATTTTGAACTTTGATTGTATGCATTTTGGCATAACCCTGCACCGAAGTCTTTGCAAATAAACCCGTAACTCCAACATAGCAGCAGTTATACTGGACTAAGACAGAGACCTACCAGGGGCCCAATCAATTGCCTGTACAAGAGAGGATGAACTGGGCATGCAAATAATGGTACCTCCCCTGAACACCATTTCCTCAGCGGGAAGAAAGCATTTCTAAAGGCCAAGGACCTTCAGGTGATGTGGCAGCAGCAGCAGCAGCTGAACGTGCCGACAGTCAAAGTGGTGATGGCTCACCCATGGAAGTGATCATCTGCAACCACATCTTGAGGCCACCAAACCCTGACTCCTTTTTAGAGTACACTGCGAGCTGCACGCAAATCTTTCCACTAAACAGTATTTTACTGCCTCTCCAGGACCAAAAATGAACCTGTTCCCATGTGCTTCCCCACAAGTGGGAAGGACTTTGCAATCTGCCGGGTGGCATTAAATTAATCCAAACGATGTTGCCTATACAGCACTTATAAGCTGAACAGTGAAATGAGTCATTCATTCTTTCAAGAAGGAATTTCACAGTCTGTAAGTCAAAAGCTCTGTTTGTTATGAACCTTCACTTTCTCATGCTAAGAATTTGGAATAATAGAAAACTCAGATCGACTGGCCCCTGGAGGAGAAAAATGTCTAATGCAACACTGGTAAATGGACCGTGGGTATGGGTACAAACATCTGTTACTTGAGCAACTTGGGATTTATTTTTCCTTCAACATGGTAATATGAAGCACCAAAGAGAAATGACACCTTGCACAGAATTTCATTGTCAGCAGACCTTTTGTGCCTTGCAAATGCACTTAAAAACTGGGAACGCAGAAAACAAAACTAACACATTTTCTACAGTGAAAGCACTGAGTGGAAAACAGATCAAGATATAGGTATCATGATTTTATTTTCCTCTTTTTCCCCTTTAAAAAGAAAAATGTCTTTCTCCTTCCATACTCTGAATGCAAAATTTAAAATATTCTGAAAATAAAAACAATCCTGATGAATTTTTTTTGTGGAAGTGGAATAGGCAAACATAAAGTGACAGCTGGCACCTGAAATTTTGTAGAAAATACCAATACTATCAGTCTCCCGTATTGTTACTGACCAGATGGTTATTTATGGGCCTTTTGACCTCAACTTTTTTTAAACTAGAATAGCAGAGCTGAACAGAATAGAAGATTAGGGTAATTGTTTTTAAAGAACTGCAGTGCAAGACTAGTGCATTATTTCCTTCCAGACTGACATCAACTTCTATACAAACAAAAGGCAAATGGTCTGGCAGGAAATGGGACCTAATTTTAGCTGCTGATTCCAACTTTTACTTCACATTTTTTATTTCCCTAGGTAGAATATATCAACTATATAAATCATCACCAAAATTTGCTAGAAATTACCCCAGAGAGTATCCAGTCTACATAGAGAAGTAAAAGATTTATCTTGATATTATTTTGAAACCACATGTAAATGTATCATTAAAATGCAACTTCTGCTAAAGGTGTGTTTCAAATCACCTCCATGCAATAGACATTCTAATAACAGAATGCGAGTAACTATGTTTTCTTAATTAACAAAAGCAGAGTTGAGGTTATAATCTTTCTAAAACTACCTTTTTAGAGACACTCAAAGCCTGGTGCTTTTAAAAAAGGAGAAAAAATAGTTCAAAACAGATTGAAATTAAGCTAGATAGTAAAGTCTGCCTGGATATCTTATCTTTTTTAAGCAAGAAAGGAAAAAATTGGTCCTGAACACACATGCCACTAGAATTACAAATATGAACACCTACACAGCTACAGGTCCACTAAGACCATGAATATTGTTACTAGAAGTTGATCTTATGACATTTCATAATTTCTTTTGAAGAATTCCAGACTTCACTGTATCCCATACAGCCTTATCCCAGTCTTTCAGTTCTGTCTGCAGTAGTATTTTGCTATTTGTTCTGTAAATGCAGCACAGACAACCTGTCAGGTTCCAGCTCCCTGAAGATGTTACTCTGCATGATCATATTCCTAAAAAAAGTGATGTTTGGATCACACTCACTCTAAAGGAGGCCAAAACTGTCATTTCTGTTTCATTCTGAAAGAGGAGTGGCTGAAACTATTTTAATGGTTTCTTACATCATAGCATGGTTTGGGTTAGGAAGGACCTTAAAACTCATGTAATTCCAAGCCCCCTGTCATGGGCAGGGACACCCTCCCCTAGATCAGGTTGCTCAGAGCCCCATCTAACCCGGCCTTGAACACTTCGAGGAACGGGGCATCCACAGCTTCTCTGGGCAACCAGAGAACAAAACTGTTCTAGTGCCTCACCACCCTCACAGTAAAGAATTTCTCCCTGACACTTAATCTAAACCTTCCCTCGTTCAGCCATTCCCTCTTGCCCTATCACTGCATGCCCTTGTAAAAAGTCCCTCTCAGGCCTTTTTGTTTAGTTAAAATACTGTAAAGACGTATAGAAAGCTTGATGGATGAAGGTGTCAGTTCTGTGCTGCCTGGGCTCGGCAGAGGTCAGGGATGCAGCACATGCTCTGATGTATCTTCATAGGTCACACGCATCCACGTTTTCTGATTGAAAGTGCCAGTGTACAACACTATCCAAAGCCATGAATAATTGGTATGGCACCCCTCTCCTACAACCTGCCGGATGAGCAGGAATAGACAGGTGTGGGAAAATTTACCCTGCTACTGATGTAGCAAGTGAAATATCTAAGGAAAGGATAACACACCGTGCCCGCGTCTATGGAACAATTTGTTGCAGGAATGGGTGCACTGTAGCTGGAATGGCAATTACAGCAAACACACATCCACTGAAACAATCTGGGACTGCTACTCTGCTTTT
Organism: Platysteira castanea; assembly: GCA_013397175.1. Taxonomy (NCBI): domain Eukaryota; kingdom Metazoa; phylum Chordata; class Aves; order Passeriformes; genus Platysteira; species Platysteira castanea. Next base: position 225,201 of record VYXC01007881.1, read on the forward strand.
GGTGGCTCCATTCCCTATGTTGTTAATGAGGAAAGGAGCGCTCCATCTGACATATAAACAAGAGGACACAATAGGAGCAAGTAATGCCCTGTGTGGCTTGTAATTAGGTGCCCCCCAAATGTTGTCAGCATTGCAAAAAACCCATTGAAAGAAAACATAAAATTAGTGGAGGACATGAAATCACAGAGAGGTATGGATAAAACACAGGAAACTTGTATAACAACTTGTCCTGTTTTTTGCTAAGCCTTCTGTTTTAACCTTAGAGTCAAAGAATTTTCACACAGTTTCATCTAAATAATGGCCAATGTTTATTTGACCATCTTTTCTGTTTTTCTTTCCTTTTGTGATAAGAGAAAGTTTGATGAGCATCCTTTTTCTCCAGTGGGATTGAGGAGGAAGTGACATGTCCTCCAATCCCTTGTGGAGTTGAGAATTCTATAAAGCATGCTAAGTGTAAATAAACTCTCTCTTTTCCCTCCTTTCTGCTGAACCTAGCAGGTGTGAGAGTGTCCTTTATTGTGCTTTCACCGGCACAACAACTAATGAAAACAGCCTCCAAAGATAGGGAGGATAGGTGTTAAAGAAACACAGCAACGAAGAAAAAAAAGCACAGTGCAAGACCACAAATAAAACTGCTGTAGTTAACGTTATCATGTTTACATGGGATGTTGGCTTGAGTTTAAAGGAAACATTCACTATACTGTATATAGTAGGCAAGAAAAAAAGTTCTCTCCAAAGCTTTTGGGAGCATATGTTTTATGAATACATGGAATAAAAGCAGTTATTTGCACCACTGGAATATATATCCTTCTAAAATATGTCTGCATGGCTCAATCAGATTTCTTCATTTAAAAATATAATGCAATATAATTTTGTTCAACTTTTTAGAAGTGATATACAACCCATGAATAACCTCTTTCAAATCTCTGCCAGGAGAGCAAATTCTCTAAATGTTATTCTGAAGCACCACGTAATGACTCCCAGCATCTAAACCCCAAACCACTTGTGAAAATTCAGCCTTTCAAAGTGCTCTAGCTCTATTGCTTCCAGCTGCTTACATCTGCCTAGATGTACTGAATCTTACACACAAAGTCTGTAAATCAAAGGAGGAAAGTGGTGGAAAGCGAGAGCAACAGAACTCTAAAAGATACAGACTGAAAAATAATTTGCTGCTATTAGAGTCTATTGAATTTGACAAATTTTCAAAAACACCACCAGCACTGAAGTTCCTAAACAGCTCTTTCCACAAAAGGAGCCATTTCAATCTTAGATACCTGATACTTGAAAGTAATTTCTCCTCTAAAACCTGTCTAATACCACAGTCAAGAATGATTCTCAGAGAAATCTCATAGCAAACATATATCCTTGTATACAATGTTTAGAATATCTTTATATACAGAGTAAGTACCATGACAGCTGAAACTCCCTTTCTTTTACAGTACAAAGACCATACTTTTAATAAAGGAATCTAATATACTTACATAGCCAGTTCCAGTAACCTGCACACTCTTCATGAGATGTAAAGGGCTCAGAAAAAATTAATGTCAGTTTTTGGTAACTTTGAATACAAATAGCTTAACAAATGGGTAAAAGATCTGATACTTCATGATTTTAAGTATCAAAAACAGAGTGGCAAAAGCTCATGAATCTGGTAAAACATTTAACAAAGGTTTTTTAAAATGTTACAGCACTCTTGATTTTTTTCTTGAAAATACTTTTCTAGCTTTCCAGCTTATTTGGACTGCTAGAAATCGTGATGGCAGTATTTCTTTTTGAAGAAATATGTAACTGAGACGAAGTTCATAGGCAAATGCAATCACTGATGTAGTCACCAGAACTGGACTCTTTATCTTTTAGCTCCAAAACATTTGTCTGTTCATCAACAGAGCTAAAGGACATTTGCTCCATGTAGTGATAATGGCAGTACCCTCACCCCTGGCCACTGAAGAACAACACATTCACACACACATTAGAGTTCAACATGCCTCTCCCTACCACTAAACTGTACAGTCCTTTTTGTATCCCTTTCCAGTTTTTCAGTGGAACTTCATCTTGGACTTCAGTTGAAGGAAAACCTCAATTACAGCAAAATACAAAGCTGCAAACAGCTTTTTAAGGTAAACATCTTCATAGGTCTAATTTAAAAAATCTTCATTGTACTCAAATTCGTAATTTTAAATGTACAACTGTATTCAGGTGGGAGGCATGTATGTCCATTATCTAGATAAATCATATACATGATCTAGTTTTTACTTTATTTTTAATTTTCCTATATTTCGCCAAAATTGTCACCATGCTTTAAAGCACAGCTAAATACAGGAAATAAAAGCAGTTTCACTGAAACCAGAAAATTTTCTACAAAATTCAACAGGAATAAGATTTACGTTTAAGGGCAGGCCTTGAACTGAGAACAACTTAAAACCATAGAAAGATTTAAGACTAAACCAAGCTGAGAACAAAACAGAATATGCTTAAAATGACCAACCTCCTTTGAGAATACACCACCAGACTTTGCCAGACTTCACTGCTAGCTCCTGTGTCTCTATCTACAGTGTGTACACATGAACACAGCACCCCTTTCAGATGCTCATCCCAGTCAGAAATTAGATCATTTCACACACAAAAGGTGGTTGATGAGGTGAGGAGCTTTTCTGGTGGGATTTGTAATAAAAGATGAAGTGTCTCACCTAGTCTTACACCCCAGTCACTCAAACCTAGGGCTAAACCAAGGTTCTTTTGCTCTGAGTAGGCACAAAGGAGAAAATTCCAACTAAATATTCTCAAGAGGTAAAAATACACAAAAGTTTACTGGCAAACTAGAAACTTAAGGAACACTGGAAAAAGAGTAAATAGTGCATAACATCACTTAGCACAGCACAGACTTAGCCCGCTGAACACAGAAAACCTTATAACCCATCCGATGTTATGTTCCGTGAGAAGAGAGTTAGAAGACGAAGAAGGGGAGAAAAACAGAAAGACAGGAAAGATACAGAAAGACTGACGTATAGCTCCTGGGTTCCAGTGCTGTAAGGCTCCAAGATGAAGGTAGGGTTAAAGAACCTCATGGCCAGCCTTCTTAAAGGCTTGGCCCATGCTGGGCCTTCTTGCCAGGTGGGATTTCTGGTCTCTCGGCCACTCAGGGGTGGCTTAGGTGACACTGGGGGGCTGCCTGCAGTGAGCCATGATGGACAGACACCGTACAGCTGGGGGTGTCAGGGGCAGTGCACCACCTCACCAGAGCAAGGTCTGACCCACCCCCACCACACATCCCAAGCTCCCCAGATGTCTTGAAACAGATCACCTTTTCCAGTCTGACACCTAGGTAAACTAGACGGTAAAGCCTAAGTAGACCAGACTAAGAGGTGCAAAGAAAGTTCCAAAGACACGGAAAAATGGTATAGCCAATACGATAGAAGGCTTTCACTAGAAATTCTGAGAGTAATGCTGGTGCAAAAATTGACTTTCAGAGTTATTCCATTGAAATGGAGGTTGTCCACTACACTGTGCTAATAGAGGGAAGGATAAATATTTTCAGGGGTCACTGACTGACAGAAAATGGAGAAATCATTTTTCATCCTGGTAGAAGTATTGAGAAAGGAAGTATCTGGAAGGGTGAAATGGATGAGGGATGCAGTGTGTGCTAAAATGGTTGGAAAAGAGAGACCTTCTCCAGAACTTGGATGAGAAAGCACGTGTTAGGAGGAGAGTTCCTGGGAGTATGCCAACAAAGAAATGGTTTCCTCAAAGATATAACAGTTTAAACTACTGTTTGAGTGTTCAAGACTTGGACAGATGGGGCTCAATGAGCAACCTGGTTGATGAGCAACCTGCTTGGATGAGCAACCTGGTCTTGTAGAAGGTGTCCCTAAGCATGGCAGGGGAGTTGGAACGAGATGATCTTTAAGGTCCTTCCAACCCAAACCATCCTGTGATTCTAGGATTAAACATTTTACATAATACTGAACTTGAAGCATTAGTACTGTGTGGAACAAACATTGACTTAACTAAATCAGCACTCAGTTGGTTTTGAAAAAAGTTTACATACTTGAGCTTAAATACTTGTTCCTCTTCTCATGCTCTCTGACCCTCATATTACTCACAGTGTTGTTACTTAGTAGATAGGACATCCTTTTCTCCACTCCCTCTGTTTTTTTTTAAATGCCAAATGAAATACATAAAAGGTACACTTCATTGAGTCAAGTTGTGTCTTACCCTTGGCTAACATTCAAAATATAGAGAACTTCTGTCTAAAAGAAAAAAGACAAATAGCATCAAGTGAAGCCTAAAATGTCATTGTGAAGCATGAAATCAACTTCTTTTTCACACACCTTTAACCATATCAATATCTGCAAAACTTGTTATTTCAAATGAAAAAACAAAGGATTAGAGCCACATGGTAGCCAACTAAATTCTTCACTTGCAATCTGCTTCTCTGCTTGGGATCTCAGGCTTCAAGTGCATGTGTGGGCAACATAAACAAGTTCCTACAGGGTGGGAAAAGCCCACATTGCACTGCAGAGCGTGTTCTTTATTTCACTTCAAATGTAATGCAGATAAATATTTACAATATTTACAAATTTAAATAAATTTACAAATATTTACAATACTTGGCACAGTTAGCACAAGACTTGTGGAAATTTTGTAAATTTAAAGGCAGAGTTGTCACTCTGGACAAAGAATTCCTGAAGTGCAGGTGAATTAAGAGAGTCTTCTCAATCTCTATTAGCAGATTGCATGGTGTGCTCATGGCATACTTGCTCTAAGTTCCAGATTCACTCTGAGTTAAACTAGGGCTTTATTCAGACTTTATTCAGCCTCTAAAATCCTTTTCAACCATATACATATCCAGCCAAACATCTAATTATATTTTGCCATACAAAGTAGTATGAAATAAACACTCGCTTTAAATGTTATTATCTTAATTATGGTAATGGCTTCAGGAGAAACCCACAGAATTATGGCTGATGATATTAGTCTTCTCAGCCTTTGAAAATAATACACACCCAACAGCTACATAAATCTGATAATGACAAGAAACAGCAGAGCACAAAAGGTATTGCTGAAACCAGGCTAACAGTGTATGCTGCTAAAATCAGTGGAAAAAAGATGGATAAAGATGCCCTGTTTTCAAAGGAACCAGAGTTCAGCCTAGCTTTTCAAGTTCAGCCAAAAGAAGAATTCTCCCTTTTATCCTGTTAATACAGACGTTGGTTTCCCAGCTAGTAACACACCCTCTGCCTGAGAGGGATGGCTCTTTATGGAATGAGGCAGATTCCCAGAAACTAAAAATTCAGAAATACTTTCCAAGAGCTCTCCAGCCTGTATGCAATTGGCTGCCACCATGAAGGATGATGGAAGAGGAAACGCCAACAGGAGAGGGAGAAGATGGAAAAATTGAGCACAGTCATACACATAAAGGATCTATTACTAGAGGAAAGTGAGGGGAAAAGAGAATTAGGAATGCCTTTACTCTGTGTTGATGCTGTTGTTTTGCCCCTAATTGGCCACTGTGTTGTGCCTGTGGGAAATGTCACCTTGAGACAACAAAGCATAAACACCATGAATGATGCAATAACACCTCATTTATTTTAGACTCCAGCCTAAGACTTGATTTTTTTTCTTTTAAGAACTATGCCAGAATAAGCTGCAGAAATAGGTTTTAATGAATTAATTCCAGTTCACTTAAAATCCATAATGATTTCTTTGCAGCAGTGCTACAGGAACCACTGTCTGCATACTGTGCACCACTGAGGGACATGGTCTGGACACCAGGGCATCTCCATCCAGGTTGTCCCATACCTACTGAGTAAATCTGATTTCCTCAGGATGCCTTGAATGTGTTCTGTTATAAGAGAATTAAAGAAAAGATGCAGATATAGCTCTTGCTAGTAGAAGGCCCTTGATCATATTGTACAAATGGATGGCACTGTTGTCACATTTTAGAGGAAGATGTCAGCAGTTCTTATGCCATAGGGTTTTCTGAATCTGAGAGGATCACCACTGTTGTGTAAAGACCTTGATTTCAGTGTCACCTGCAACTGCTAAATGCCTGCTTAGCATTAAAAGGGCACAATTGCTGCTAAATATACGTAAAAATTGGGGGTTTTTTTGTTCACACAATGATGAATCTCCATCAAACCCACACTACTTCCTTCTCTTCCTTCTGAGGACTTACACTGAAATGCTGAAAGCAGACAAGACTGTGCCTCATACAGTTAATGATGAGATTTGATACTTCCAGCAGCAGAACCTGTTCTCAGAATGAAGAACAGCTGGTTATCTACGAGGTGAACTTTTTGGATTGCCAGGGACGTTACCTATAGCACACTTCAGCAAAGCATAAGGAAATAGAGTCTTCTCACCATCTGGGAACATCCCCCCGATGTCACGCAAAAACAGGTTACACAAAGGGCACGCTGAGGGCAAAGACCGTGATAATAACGCACAGAGAGAAACCCCTTCAGTCACCAACAGCCCGTCAGGCCCTGACAGCAGTTCCTGCTGCAGTTTGTCAGAGGTCACTGGAACGGCAAGGCTCACTTAAGAAATATTGTGTGAACAAGAAAAAAATAGTCCTGAATTTTACTGCCTCATTATAAGAGACAACAGATGGATGCAGAGAGATGTCAACTACTTTGTGATTATTATGCCAAGGGATATTTTAAGGAAGGAATTCAAGGATTTAACAAATTTTAACAAATGTTTTCGGGGAGAACAAGGGGAATAATTAGCAGGGTGCACAAAAGGTCTCATCTCAGAATATAACTGAGAAGCTGGCCTAGCTGAGGAGGTGACTTCACAGTGTGGAATCATAAGGAAGAAAAGCCACAGAAGTGAACACATCCATCTGTTGTGCTAGAAAAAGGCACTGAAAAAAACAAAATTAAAAAAAAATGAGTAAAATGGCCAAGGCAAGAGAGAAGGATATGGCCCTTACAGCAGCATCTCAAACAGGTAAGAAGAGGCCACAAATGAATTTGGGAAATCCAAAGAAAAAAAATAGATAGATGGAACCAAAATGTGAGATGATGTTTGGACCAGAGTTTCAGTTCTGTAGTTAGCTAATTAAAAAAAAAAAAANAAAAAAAAAAAAGGTTTATTTAAAAAATCTTCCAGCCTCAGACACATGAGTGTGAGGCCCTAGTGAAGGTCTAGTGAAGCAGCAGCAGCCACTCATTACAGGCTAAGGGGTAGCAATTTAGGTTGCAGTGATAAGTAAAGAAGACAGGGAATTATTTCGGGAAATGGGACTGCTTAAGAGCTGAGACAAGGATTGAAAACCCACATGCTTGGGTAAGAGAGTTCAGCCTCCCTTCTGTATGTGCTTTAAACAGGTTTCTGAATAACAAAAACCCCACAACTGTAGAAAATCACTTCTTCCTCTCCCTCCCAGACAGCCCTAAAGAACTAACTGGGCTGACAGCACTAGTGTAGCTTTCCAAATATCCAGAATTGTAATACTTTATATTGTTAGGAGAAATGGCTTTCTGAAAGAAACTCCCTTAATGCATTAAGCCTTATGTGTTCAATCATAAAGATGCACAAAGACCGTGAGGGGAGAGCAATGCATTTCAGGCAATTAGACATGAGATGACATAGCTGTCATTGCTCACTGACTGCCTTTGACAATATCTACTGCAAATGGCACAGATCCCTATGGAAGTCTTTCAAAAGCTCAAAGCATTTAATCTGCAGGCATTTTAATTTGAAATCAAAGTGATATTTTCTTCAAACAGAATGAGAACAGGGTGAACAACAATGATCCAGACAACCTTAAAGCACTCCAGGGTAAGGCTGTCAACAGGTGATACACCTTGTGCATGCTCACAAGCCGTGTACCTAGCTTGATTTTCAGAAGACTAAGTGGCAAATTCACAAATATGTTTCTAATGCCACAAGAAGAAGGTGTTTGATTAATCTGCCAAAGAATCTGAATATCTTGTTTAGCTCAGGGCGGGGGGCGGGAATACCATATTAAAAAACCCCAAACCAACAAAAACCCCTTTCCAGGACGTGTTTAGAACAAAAAATCCTGTCTGGCATATGTTATAGTGGAACAGAAACACACTGTGTCAACATGTAGGTTACAGAGATGACCCCACCACTCATTTTGGAGTAGTTTTGCCATCCTGTGGAAGAGCTCTGAGAAATCGGCTTTAGGCAAACAGCTAACAGGAGGGGAGGGTGGAACCAACAGAGAAAGCTCTACCCTACAGCACTCGGTACTCAGTAAATGGATTCTCTAGGCTGAGGATAAAACAAGCCCTCATCTTCCTCCCACATCAGCAGCCACAGTCCAGCACCGTGCTGTTTACGACACCAAGCACCGCCTTGGGTGTTCAGCCACGGTCCCACTTCCTGCTCAGTCACCCCTCATGCCTGCAGAAATCACTTGCCACTGTTTTAAAAAGGGATGTGCTAACTGGGATGTACTGACTGTGATCTATTTCCATGTTGATCCAGGTTTCACTTCATCCAGGCTACCCCATCCTGCTGCCCTCTGAGAGCACAGTGTTGATTGCCTTAGGTGGATTTTCCCCACAACTCACAGCTTCAACAGCAAAGGGGATGCGGCTCTGCCATACTGAGACATTACTCCTCCATCATTAGTTGTCACCTGCCCCCCCTTTTTATAACAAATTCCAGATGAATTCCATATTGCATATCAAGCAAAGACACAATTTATGCAAATCACTATTTTTATTCCAGCTGTGTCTCCTCTAGGAAAGGAAATTCCTCACTTCTGAACAAGGGATCAAGTGAATACTGACAGCATTAGTGTTATGAAAGTAAACAACATGCAAAAACATGCATGAAGACAGGAAGGCATTGTAGTATTGATTGGTATCAAATTTTCAATCAACTGTGCACTGCAAGATGAACCAAGGGAACCATGTAGTTGTCATAAATAGGGGAATTTTTTGTGGTAAACTAGAAGCTAAATTAAAGGATTAAATGACAGGACCAGGTTGTTCCTATAACAGCCCAGGTGTGAAATTTTTGCAGACTCCACTTCCAGCCCAGCCGAATACTCATTTCAAACAGAACAACACTGCAGAAAGGGATGCAGGCTGAACAGCTGAATTGCGGGCACGGCAGAACTCTTTGGGATTGGTTTTTGTCTCAAGCTTCTGCTTGTTCAACAATTTTCAGTTCACCACTCTGTGCTGTGTTTCTCAGCAGCGCAAGCCTCAAGATTTTTCCTCTGGAGAAATCTTGCACAGATTGCTCGTACCAGTCCAGCCACAGGCTGAGCAATCTGTTCTGGGTTTCTGTTTTGTTTTGTTTTTTTCTTTCTTGGCTTTACTGCAAAGAGCTCCTTTAAAGGTACCACAAGCTGTTCCTTTCTCTATCAGAAAACAAAAAATTATCTTGAATTTTAATGTCTTCTACCAAGAAGTATACCCTCTAAGTGGATGTTTAGCTGGGCAGAAATTCAGTAGCAAATATAAATTGCTACCAGCATTTTGATCATTTATCATTTTTGACACAAGACCTTGCACAGGTTACAGCCGTACAGGAGTATAATTCTGATAATAAATTGCAAAGTGAATTTCTGTAAACATCTTTTCCTCTGTTATAGACCCCAGACATTTTAGCAATTTTAGGCACTTGTACCAGGTATCTTCATGCAGTCCAACGACAAGTATGTTTAAGTCATGTATTTTCTTAGGTTTACCAACCAACACAGTTTGGTTTTGGTACTTTAAAGAGATCAACAAAGAGGTTTGTCCTCCTGTAGCACTCAAAACCACCAAACCATTGTATTACATGGAATGCAGAGAACTTTCCATTCATTTGCATAAGAGAGACATGAAAGACAGAAACTGCCTCACAGGTTTCTAGAGAAGACCTGAAAGTTAATGCATACCAGCTTGCTAATGGATGTGAGACTCAATACTGTTGAAAGAGAAAAGGATTTTGACCACCTTTGGCTTGACCAAGTCTAAACGATTTCCCTGTTTTAAAGACAAGAATGATTACCTCATTTAGAAACCCCAGGAAATTTGGGAGAGAATCAGAAAGGACCTGAACCTGCTGGTGTCACTGCCCCTCATATTGATCAGGAACCTTTCCTTGCCATCATCTGCTGCCTCTCAGGACTGAGCTCCCAACACATGGTCACAGAATCTGTTTCATGCCACTAAAAAGTATATTGTTGTTTTTAGGGGCTAACTCTTAAAAAATTTAAGGATGAAAAATTAGGTTGCAAGAGCTCAAATGACATTTCTAAGTATAGATGGCTTGTTCCTAATCCCAAGTAGGACAATCTAACATTTATGTGTGCCAAAAGTGGGGAGAGAGTTGCTCCAATTTTGTTCATAATTAGCGTTAAGTTCATTTTCCAGAGAATCACAGAATGGTTTGGGTTTGAAGTGACCTTAGAGATGGTCTTGTTCCAGCCGCCCTGCCACAGGCAGGGACACTTTCCAACAGACCTGGTTGCTTCCAACAGACCTGTAGCCCTGGCCTATCGTTTTTCATGTAGAATCACAGAGAAAAAAGAATTGTCTTGACTAAATTACGTTAACTTCAGATAACGACATGCTCATCAGGCAATTTTCAAAGCCACTAATTACAGTCTTTTAAAATTCTTTATATGCTTATTGGTATGTCTCTGAGCATGTGCTTTCCATGCTGTATGTTGCAAATGGGACATTACTTCACAAGACAAAATTTATTTCTTTCCGTCCTGTAAAAGGGAAGGGCCAGTGACTGACCATCACTCCAGATTAGGATAATTAGAAAGCTCACTTGTACAAAAGGGTTTTCTTGGTGTTTTTTTTCTTTGGTGGCTTATTTTTTTCAGTGGGTTTTTTTTTGGTTGTGGGGTTTTTGGGGTTTGAGGTTCTTTTTGGGTGTGCTTTTTGCTTGTTTGTTTTTGTTTGGTTGGTTGGTTAGTTTGGGGGTTTTTTTAATGTGTGTGTTGACTTTTTTGTTTGTTTGTTTTCTCCTTGAGGCAGAAAAAGGATATGCTCTTAATGGAAATTAAATTAAAGTGAACATGGATTTAATAATGAGAAAGAGCAGAGGGAGAAATTCACATAATTCAAAATTCATTTTGGGATATCCGAAATGTTTGGAAAATGTTTTATCTACATTACAGAACTTCAAGTTGTACGAAGTTCCCCTGTCCCTAACTTCAATTGTTAGCTCACTAAACATTTTCCCAGCAGGAATATGGATTAAACATTATAGGAAAAAATCCACTGAATACAGACTTGCTTTCTGAATACAGAAAGCATGTGCAGCTCTTAGAAAGTGCCTGGCTTCAGTTCAACTCAATGGCGTAAATTACATCGCCAACATCCCCGTTGTTAGCATTAGAGTACATTACAAGCGGATTCTACAACATCCAAAGTGTTATGCTGATGTAAAAATACGGTAAGAGAAGGGAGAGCTGGGAGTGGAGAAAGAATGATGAGAAAAACTGAGTAAGTGTGGCAGAGTAATGTGATGTATACGAACAAACAACACCCGTATGAGTTATAGGCTCCATTAATTCCTTTCCTCCTTATATTTACTTTTTTGCCTAGAGGGAATGTAACATAAAGGAGAATTCCTTGTTTCAGATTATGCTTCTACTATCAAAAAAAAAGTAAACTCCAGAACCAACATGAGTGTGGAGACTTCAGTAATTGGACCCATACATCACAACAGGTTGTCAAAACAAACTTTTATTCTGCTTTGCAGAAGCGGTTGTTTCAGAAGCGAAGACCTAGGAAGACACTGATGCTAAACAGTGCTGAATGCCCCCTGCAAGGTGCTAAGTGCCTCGAATGTCCATTTAATAAGTGTGAATTGAGAGCAGCCAGCAGTTCACAAGAGATGCTAAAATGCTCTGCAACACAGAGCGACAGATATGTCAGACCCTTTTTTTGATGGCTTTTTTTTTTTTTTTCCCTTTTTAACAAGGTCTGCATGATGCCACTTTCAACCGCGTTCTTTAGAGGTGAAGACAGCAGTGGAAATGTGCTTGTATGCAGCACTTCCCCATCTCGCAATCCCTCATGATTTGGTTCTTAGTGGCACACACTGGCGTGCAGGAGCAGGGCTCCCCTGTCTTCACCACTGATTCGCTCCTTGGTAAGCCGCTGAGCTGCAGTGCCAGCCAGAGCAGGGCTGGGCACCCTCTGCAAGGGCACCTGTGACACACACTCTCCTTCTCCCTGCACAAGCAGCGAGTGGTGATGACCTGCTGCATCCATCCATCAGTGTCAGGCTGAGAGGCACTCGGCTGAACACATCTGGGACATACCCACCGAGTTTACGCCATGGCAGACAGCGTGGGAAGGATGATCTGCATTAAAACCCAGATATCCAGGAACATCCTACGCGTGAGCAAGTTCCCGTTGTGACATAGGACAACTTAAATTACTGGGTGGTGGTTCCTTACCAGTCCAAACATACAAATCAGCAAACAAATAAATTTACTATACTCCGACAGAAATGCCTGGCTATGATGGAGTGGGGGATTTTTCCAAGGAAATGCAGAAACAGACATTGGCTGTGGTAGATGGCATAATGCAAGTAACTTTCATCTTGTATTATCACATCTTGTCACATTAACAGAAGTACTTATTTCAATTTCCATGGTTTGGAGCAGCCAAAGCGGAACTTGCAGCTGATCTAAAACCATGAAGCACTCTGCGTAGCTTTAGAGCAGGCACAGTATTTTCACAAAACAAGTACAAGTGCTTTTTGTGAATAGAAGAAATACTGTTGTGACATGACTGACCAGATGTTTAATTGCTCTGTTCAGTACAAGAGCATTTGTCTGACATACCGAACATAAGGAATAAAGCAAAGAGGAGATCCTGTGAAACAAGGGATAGACACAAAAACTACTTTAACATGAATAAATGGACTTCGAACAATTTCTTGCCCATTGGTATTATAACAATCAATTAGGCATTTCCTGTAGGATGCTGCAGTACACAAAACAAATACTGCAGCAATCAGGTTCAGTAGAAGAAACAGACCTTTAAAAAAAAAGAAGTGACAAAATCTGTTCCCTGAAAACCCAGGAGGAGGGAGGAGAAGGAACAGAAAGGAAAGAGGGAGAAGGAATAGAGAGGAAATGGGGAGAAGAGAATGATCTCCCTTTAATTTGACAACATTTTATTTACATGAAGTTAGATCTAAAGAAAATGTAGGACGGTATGACTTCAGCCTGTGATTCCAAATCATAGGCTGCCTGATGTAAAGTGATGGGGCATTGAAAACATCCCTTCCTAAAGCATTGATTCTAATTAATTTACTGCTTGCTGATACAAAGCTTTGTTAAATCTCTTCCCCCTTCAGACATCTGTCAAGGAACAAAAATCTGCCCTTATGCTTTTGTTTCTCCAGAAACATCTGACTTAGAGTAGAAAATGGGGACTGGTGAGACAAGTGCAAGAATAATTGGGACCTGCGTGATCTCTGCTGGCATGAACAGCCCAAACCACAACCCAACCATTAATAATGTAAACTGCAAGGCTTTGGGAGGCCAAGAGCACCTCCTAGGAAATGTCTGGGTGTACAGTCATGGCCATTTTGGAGACAAGTACAATCAGGAATGTCTCCATTCAGGAGGGGCACAAGCACCAAGGCTGCCTGAGTCTGCTTGAGTTTGGCAAGTGACGTTAGGCAAGTGCAAACTTGCAAAGGGGAAATATGGTGCAAACCTGCAAGGAGGAAATATGGTGCAAACAGAGAGAAGCTGAACAGGATCTGACGGGAATGGGTTTATAATGCTTGACTGTCATATTAAAACAACATGCCAGGAAAAGGATTTGTTAAAACAAAGACTCTGAACATTCATTGGGGAATTGGAACTAGATGATCTTCCATTGCAGAGTTAGATTCTGTGATAACCAGATTTTAAGTAACCAGAATGTAATTGCCTACAGCACATCAACCCTAACAGTTTACCCACCATAATAGTGCTAAAATTAAAAGTCCTAAGGTGCATTTAAAAAATTCTACCTACTAAAATCTAATTCTCTTTAAGTCAGAATTTTGTACCTGACATCACATCTGTAAAGGTGATTACGGCTGTAACAAATACACCTTGGACCTTTGGAAAGGGTCTGTGAACCCTTGGAAAGTCACATGCAGCTCTTCAGCACCAGAGCATGACTTGGCTGTGTTCCTCCTTTCTCCCCCACAGCTAAGAGAGGAGAGGCACAGGTTTCTAAACCTACGTTATCAAAATAAATTAAAGCTCTAGAGGGCAATTCAACAGCCAGATTCTGGCCAAACAGTTGGAGACAGACAGACATGGGAAGAAAAATGCTGCGAGCTTACTGCCTGATTTTCTCCACTAACCCAAAGCAGTATGGAGAAAGTTCTGATAAATAAAAAAAAAAAAAAGGAGAGAGAAACAACCTAGCTGCATGGGTCTAAAAAGTGTATTTTGCAAAGTGCTCCATCTGCTTTACATTGGCCTTGAGCACTGGGAGCTGAAGAAAGAAGAAGGATTTTTAGGAGTAAACACAGTGCAGTGCTGTGGAAGACGAGGAGGTGTTCCACAAACCTGATGGAGTTATCTATGGTTTTGAGGGTAATTATTAAGCAGCTACCTGAACAGTGGATCATATCCCATCTCAATCACAATGCAGCACAAGAAAGATCTCTCTCAGGCTCCAGAGATGAACTAATAAAAATGAAAGCAAAATCCCATTTTTTTCTTCCGTGATTTATTTTTAATTACCATGAAGTCAGGCTATCTCCAGATGTGTGAAAATAAGATCCAGGTATAAAATACACTGAATGCAGGATGAATGTCAGGAACCATCCACATGCTAAGTCTGTTTATGACAAGCAGCATAAGAAAAAAGCATTTTAAGCAATTTCTGCCATACCCAAGTCAATCACAGACTGCATTTACTATTATGGGGCAGGTGTCCTCCTATCAGTGTGGCAGATATGACTATACATGTACACCAGAAGCGTAGAAAATTCTACATATTGGTATAGTGTTATTGAGATTGCACTGTTGATCAGTGACTCAAGAGCACAGCAAAGTTTAGGAAGTAAATCCTGACCTACAGAAGCTACTGACTTCTCCCACTCTCACTGGAGTCAAAAGAGCTGGAGTCAGCCTACAACCCCTGCTGCAAAGAGCTTTTGAATTTATATTCTAGCAACAGCAGAGATAGAGCAGCATAACAATGGTTGCACAGTCAGATAAGTTGAATGCAACTGCATAAACCATGGGAATTTGAAGAGACTGAACCAGCAATTTTCAGAGTACTAATATTCTATAAATCTTCCAGGTGGGTCAAGCTCAATGGATATTTTACCTCCTAAGCAAGGAAAGATAAGTAAAGGATTATGATGATATTAGAGATTTTCAGTTCACTTAAATTCATTGTGTGATAAGGTTAAAGAAAGAGTTCAATTACAGTGTGACATTCAAGTTAACATGGAGATAACAATGGGCAGGTACTTGTTACCTGATTAGCTGAACAAACAAAAAATGAATATTTGCAAGGCAAAAAAAAAAGATTTTATAAAAAATAATTAATCTAGAATATCTGTGCAAGTCTAGATGACATTTGATAAGCTCAGTCATTAGAACTGCAGAAGCGTTCTTTTTTAAGAAATTTACTTCCCTGGGATTTCTAGACTCATACATTCCTTATTCTCCCTTTCCCTTAAAGGAATGTGAGATTTTTCACAAATTTCAATCTCCTCAGTAATGAGAATTTAATGATTTAATATTATTAGTTGTTTGAGACTGCTCTAATAAAAAAAGGATAGTAGCAAATCTAATGTAGAAAATAACTGCTAAATTCCTTTGCATGTTACCTGTCAGTCTTTTCACTCTGATTGGTAGGAAGTAAGAAAATATAACTAATTCTCACAATATACATAAAAATGTACATATAATATACATATAAATGAAATATTTATGGGTGGTGTTCATATTTCTCTGATAATTTCTCTGATAAAAGGCAAATGTCTCTTTTCAGAATGGCCATGCAGCAGTGAAACCATAATCACTATTATATAGCCCCAAAAATAGAAATATCTCTTACACTGAATTACATTGTTCCCAAGTAATAGTAGTTTCACTCCTCAAATAAGTGTAGGAGTATGTCACATTCTTCTGGGTATTTAAAGAAATGTATGTCATGTGCAAACAAACCCAGTGTTGATAAATATGGTTCTACAGGAAAGGGTGTTTCTAGGAAAAATGTTTTACTCAAACTACCATCTCTGCCACTGTAAACCTGAGATAATACTGATCACGCAGTACAATCTAAGCTTTTTAGCAGAGAGGAATGCTACAAAACCAGCATAGTAGTCTACCATCTCCCAGTAAAGCTCTATCACTTGGGTTCTTACAAAGTTCAATGTATTTCCACAGTTGCAAGGAGATGGATTTTTAAAATTGGATGCTCTTGTCAGGTGACTTAAAGCTCAGTCAGGTGGAGCTGGAGAGCAGGAAACTGTGCCAAGTACTGGGTTATTATCAGAGAGAAAACCTTGTGTGTCCTGTTTACAGTTACATTCAAAATTGCCTGCACAGACTTTTGTTACAGATTTCCAGCATTCACTTACAACAGTCTTACTCCTCTTCTTAAAAAGCAGACAATAAAATTCTAGTGTCAGAGTCATCACCCAACACATTTGTTAAAACAGCAATTTCAGGAGCTGCTGTCCAAATCAAAATTCATGAAACATGTCAGGATTTTCTTTACTCTGTACTTTGGGTGTCGGAGTGCTGCCTTGCAAGAAACCCAGTGTTCCCAGAGTCTCTGACCACTTACCAGCCATTAAAACCTCCACTTCTCTGTGCTTCACCTCTATTTGCTAAATTTTGGAGTAGAGCAGTAAGAATAGAATATCAATCACAGTTAGAGTTGCTTCCCTTCATCAGCAATGGAAAATCAGGTAATAAAAGGTCACTCCTACATGGCTTGACTTTGGAAAAATTTCCTCAAGGGCAGTGGCCCGATACTGACGTAAAATATCTTCAATATTAAGGATCAGTCCTGAATAAATACCTGGAAAACTATTCCAGCTCAGGTGATATCATATTCAGCTGAAATTTATTTGATACTATCTTCTCAGTTCTTGGTGCTGCTAAGCGTGCCCATGACAGGAGCTGCTGAGCTAACCCTGCACACAAAATTAACTGATAATTCCAAACATGGGTAGGATAGAGAGCTAATTGGAAAGTCCTCTAGCATTAAATAATTCCCATCTGTCTTCAAAAGCATAGCATCAATCATAGCGATTGCAGCACTGGCCTTACTTTTCTGGCATTCTCCAAAGAGGAAATGGGAAAGGTACAGAACGTATAAATCATTTTGATATAAAAAGAAAGTACTTAGGCAGCCATGTAATGAATCCCCAGCACTGTCATCTATGTTAAAGACCATGAAAAGTTTTGTAAGGTCCTGAGTATAAACAGCAGAGAATAGTGGGAAAGTGGCTTACAGCTTCACAGAGCAGTATAAAACTCTATTTTAAACAAGCACACAAGCTAAAATCTAAATGAACCCATAAACTATTTACCAAAGGAAGGTAGGGACTAAGCTGTGTGTCTCATTCTGAATCTTTGGGTCTTACATTTTAGGAGCAAATATTGGATTGCCACTTAGACTAGCCATTTTTGATTATTTCCGTATTTTGAAAAATGCCTGGGTTATATTCAAACAATGCTTCTTGCTTTCCTAGTTATTAGAAAGCAGAAACTCAGGCATTCAGTGGGACTCAGAATCTGAAGGTGATGCTATCTCACACAGTACAGGATTGCAGGTTAGCATTAATCATGGAAACCATACAGAACAATTATCAGATAAAGAACAAAATGGCTTGCGCCTGGTTCCGAACAGAAGCATGCACTCCAATGATAATAAAATGAAGTTAAATAAAATAACAACCAGGTAGGGCTGGTTTTAAAAATGAACAGGCTTTCTCCATCCTACTCAACATACGCCATCCTGGACAACCACTCTGTCATGCTAGCAAATGTTTGCTGTAAGCTCTACAATGCATAGTCTGTGCCTACTATCGTATCCTGATTATTTGTGTTTGTGGTTTCTATACTTATGTTTCTCTAGAACCAGCACCTCTTAATGTGAACTTAGAGATCACAGATATACTAAAATATACACGACCTTGAAGAAAAAAAAAAAATTAGGTTTTGTTTGAGACTTTTTTAAAGAACTGATGTCAAATGAGATTCTGAAGAGATGTGCAGATTTGAGGTGGGTCCCACCCTCCCACCTGCAGCCCCTGTGCTGGGCCTGTCCCCAGTAAGTGAAGGAATGGGCATCTTCAAACTGTCCAGACTGGTGGTTTATTCCTGTATGCATCAAGGTGGATGTATGGAGGCAAGGTGGAACTAGAGGATCTTTAAGGTCCCTTCTAACCAAAATCATTCTATGATAATGACATACATTCATGTATTGGCAGCTATGATGTCCTCAGTATAATGGCTTGATATTTGCCAATAAAATTAAAATACAAGTTTGCGTATTAGTAATAAAGTAATGTAAAATAACGTTTGGATGTTGGCTTGTAGAGCCCTTGGAAAATTCCTTGGCCAAAATATGATGCAGAACAATAAACAATTTCAATAAGCATGAGCATATGAAGAACATTTTGAAAGATAAAATAATTTGACTTTACATAAAATTATCATGATACTAAGCACTGATTAGCTTTTTAAATTTAATATAACGATCCTGATTTCTAATATACTTTCCATCAACCTGATAAATATTCATGTTACTTTAGTGCTGTCACACAGAGACGAGCAAACATGACATGCGCCTCACCAAGATGCAAAGTCTGAGCATTAAGTGTATGCATTAGAGAAAGGGCATTCAACCATGACTGGATAACTCTGAGCTCTGTTTTGTGTGGTTTAAGAAGAGATAGGCAAAGTGCCAAGGATATTTAATAACAACATTAACAAGGGCAACAAATTTTATTTCTGTTTTCTGCAACTTAGCAGCCAATTCTGTATTTTAGAAGTATTAAAGATTCCCTCTGTTTAAGATGTGGACATCAGTGCAGTGCTTACAAACATGCAGATTGACTCACATTAGCTTGTAAAACTTGTATTTTCATCAGTCCTTCTGAAATTATAGATATTTTTAGGTACCTACTATTCTCTCCTGATTCCTCTGTGTAGGATTTTCAGTGATTTACTTTAGCATATTCAAGTATACTTTCATAGTGTACTAACTGGATTTCCCTAGCTTTTCAGGGACTGCTTTTCTCCTTTGTCAGACAAATGAAGATAGATTTAAAGCATTTCTGTTACTGACCCAATGTTGGCATTCTAGTGAGACAATCTGATTCAGTTGATACAAACCAAAATAATACCAGTGACAAGGGATTAAAAATTAAACTTCAATTTGACTACTAGAATATCCTGAGTTGGAAAGGACTTATAAGGATCATCAAATCCAGCTCTTAGCCCTGCACAGGACCATCCCAAAATCACATCATGTGCCTGAGAGTGTTGTCCAAATGCTTCTTGAACTCTGTCAGGCTTGGTTCTGTGACCACTTTCCTGGGGAACCTATTCCAGTGCTCAACCACCCTGTGAAGAACTTTCTCCTAATATCCAACATAAACCTCCCACAACACAGCTTCATGCTGTTCCCTGGGCCCCTGTCACTAGTGACCAGAGGAAAGAGATAGGTGCTGGCCCTTCCACTTCCCCTTCTGTGGGAGCTGCAGACCACGAGAGGCAGCCCTGTAACAGGGCCCACGTGACAGTATGGGTGGACAGATCCCTAAAATCTGTGGGATAAATGACACAGGAAGTCCTGCTTTTGAATACCCAGCATTAAGTTATGGAGGTCTCCAACTCCATGATGCAAAGATTGACTGCAATAAATTTAATCTACAAAATCACACTAGTCAAAAATTATTTTCATGGATTAACAGTGCCACAGAGGGATTAAGCCATATATTAGGAATTATCTGTGTTTTTTCACCTTCATTCCTAATAGCTGAAGCTGTCATAAGCTCCATATCACACGCTTCAGGTAATTTGATCATACATCTACACCAGATCAGATGAAATCTGTAGTTCTATTTGATACCACAACGCAAAGATCTAATATTTACAACATAAAATTGTGGTCTAAATTTAGTTGCAATTGCTGTTCACCGTTTAAGTCTAGTTACAATTGTTATTTACCTAGGCAGTAATTTCTATTGCTTTTCCTTATTTCTTTAAAACCTCATTGATAATTCCTATCCACATGATCAGTAATGATGCTGACCTCTATCAAATGCTCGTGTAATGTGGGGTGGGCATGGTCAGTCTCAGCAAGGCTCAGTGTCAGGTAGTCCTTCAATACGAGCCACCAAGATGCTCAGAGGGCTGGAGCACCTCTCCTGTGAAGACAGGCTGAGAAAGCTGGGGTTGTTCAGCCTGGAAAAGAAAAAGCTCCTGGGAGATCTTATTACCAGCCTTCTAGTACTGAAGGGGCTTATAAAAAGGAGGGAAAATGACTTTTTACAGGAGCAGATAGCAATAGGACAAGGGGGAACAGTTTTAATCTAAAAGATGGGAGATTTAGATTAGATGTTAGCAAGAAATACTTACTGTGAGGGTGATGAGGCACTGGAACAGTTGTCCAGAGAAGCTGTGGATGGCCCCATCCCTGGAAGTGTTCAAGGGCAGGTTGGATGGCCAGCACCTTTGTCTAATGGAATGTATCCCTACCCATGGCAGGGGGTTAAAAGTCCCTTCCAATCAAAACCATTCTATAATCCTATGATTTTGTGACTATGGAGGGACAGGTCTGAATAGAATTCCTGTTCTAAACTCTCAGGCTGAACTAAATGCACATAAGTACATAGGGGAAAGAGGCATTTATGATCATTTTTAGTCAGGTGACACACAGCATGTCTTTCACAGGCATAGAATAAAAATATTACGTCTCACTTCAGGGAGACTTCCTAAAGAATTAGGAAGAACTTTCATTATTAAATAAAACTCTAGTCTATTGTTGGTGTTTTAGGCGTTCTCCTTTTGTTTTTTTTTCTTCTCTTAAAGAATTTTCCTCTTACATGTTGCTAGGAGACAATAACGACTGGATACTTAAGAGAGACAAAAGACCTGGGCACAGCTTGGGGAGGGGTCCAGCTGGCTACTCTCTTTTACCTGGGTTTTTCTCCTGTAGGGCAGAGATGCTGCAAGATTTGGACTGCGGAAAAGGGGTTGGGTGGAGTCCCTAGCTCTCTTGCTGTCTTGGCATTCGGGGGGAGAGAAGCTGTGTTTGCTCTGGGGAGAATTCAGAACCACTGCAGGGTTCTGCCTTCTGCTGCCTTCCTTCTACCATGAGTGTGTTATAAGGGATTTAACTTCGTAAACCAGTTACCACAATACGAAGTTATTAATGTTCAAGGTGTCAAACATAAGGGGGATAACGTGGGAACTCAGTCCCTAAGGGATGGAACACCTAGACTTCGTAATTCAGTATGAGAACCTTCCAGAAGGATCACAAGCCAGCACCAGTGCCCCAGACAGAGATCAACCAATGAGATGCTCCACTGGAAAATGATTGGTCAGGAATGACTCGCTATGGACCAATCAGAGTGCTGGAAAGAGGTCCAATGGGGAACCCCCAAAGCGAGCGTCCTGATTGGTGCTTTTCTGACCCCCATCAGGGGCATAAAGAGGGGGTCCCTCGGGGGCCCGGGGGGCTTTTGGGCTGGTGGTGAGGGAGTGGTCAGTACAAGTGGTGGTGCTGTTGTTTCTTTTGGATATTTTCTGGATTGTCATGTGAGAACTGGGCCTACCCCAGTTCTCCATCTCCAGCTGCTGTTTTTAATAAACAAGTTAACCTTTTTCATAAAGTTTCTGACTCCGTTTATAACAAGCAGAGCTCTGCTCGTGGGAGCAGCCGTTGCGCTGGGACCCTGTTTAACACCTTACATCATGAAAGGAGGGACTTTTTCACCATCTGCTGGGTGTCTCAGGGGAAAACCCTGGGATCTAAGCCCGCCTTTCCCTGCCCCGCTGGGAGCTGGGCCGCTGCTGCCCTGCCCCCACCATTCCTTTGCCGCTGCTCCGAGCCTTCACTGCACTGTAACTCTGCACACCCTGCCTGCCGAGACATCCCGGGGTTCCTGCTGCAGCTGTGGAGTTTGATACATCTCGCCTACCACCAGGGATTTTTGTGCTCATCCCTGCTGTTCCAACCTGCTGCTCCCAGAGGATCTTGCTGGAGCACCAGGATCGGCTGCCCAGGGGGTTTGTGAGGCCTTTCTCCCTTCCCTTCCCGGCCCAGCCCAGCCGCCATTGCCGTGCGCTCCCTGAGCTCGGCCCACAGCGCCCCCTGCAGGCGCGGGGGAACCATCGCACCCGCCCTGCCCGGCCGGGAGCCACCAGCGCCCCCTGCCGGCCGTGAGCGGAACTGCACCGAGGGGAAAGGGCCCGGGGCCGGGAGCGGCTGCACTGGGGGCTGGTGCTGTTTGGTGTGACTGCCACAGTTACTGGTGTTTGTTTGCCTTGCTATATATATATAATAATAAAGAACTGTTATTCCTATTTCTCATCTCTTTGCCCGAAAGCCCCTTAATTTCAAAATTATAATAATTTGGAGGGAAGGAGGTTACATTTTCCATTCCAAGGGAGACCCTTGCCTTCCTTAGCAGACACCTGTCTTTCAAACCAAGACACCTAGATAGCTTTTGTTATACCTTTCAAAGTGTAAATTTTTCCGTGAGTGCACTGCATCAGTAGTTATTCACTGCTGTGGCTCCTTTTATTTAGCTGAAAATGTACTGGCCTTCTGTGCCAGTATTAAAGACATCACAGTAATTGCTGTAGTTATCCAAGATAAACATAAGAATTGGTCCTCAATTTTCATTGCCTCTTACTCACATTCACTTTTAAATTTGGCTTTTGATCACAGCATTGCAAACTATCCTTTCCACTACTGCTGGAATCTTTTACTATGTTTTCTTTTATTTTCATTCTAATTTCCCCTATGAAATTTAAACTTTGAGACTTACGAATCTTAAAAAGAAGCAGACCCAATCCTGGAACTGCCAGATTGAGATGAACAGAAGTGTTAATACACTCGCAGTCACATTTCAGTGTGTACATGGCTATGGGCTGTGATGATTTCACTAACTAGGGCATTTGACTGTCAGGAAAGAAATACAGACTTTGAAGTGTCACCAGGCAAGTTGTTTATTCTTCCTCTGATACTCAGGATCCCACAAAGGAGACCAGGTGAAAGGAGACAAGCAGAAGAGCCCATATCTTACCTAGAGACTAGCTGAGCAATCATCAGTCTTTACATGCTCTTGACAAGGTTGAGGAAAAATTGGAGATTGCAACTGGCTGGCTGTAGCTGTAGGACCCATGATCATACCTGTCTTGCCCTGAAGCAAGGAAGGTAACTCACCTTCTTATGGTAAGGTTCTTCTTATGACAAAGACAATAGCTACCACACAGGGGAAGCAAGCTTCATGTGCACTCATAGCTCAGGAAAGGGGAAGAGGGCTTAGGGCAGCCAGGAGTCAAATGTCAGAGGTGAAAGAGAGCAGTAGTAGCTGTCTAACTCCTTCCTCAAGAAAAGTACCAGAGAGCTCAGTTTTGGTTTTTTTTCTGGAGCACATACTAAGCCCTTCCCAGCCCTGCAGTACAGAAAGCTTGTGCCAAGCTATGGACATGTAATATAGAATGTAGCTTGACATTTAATCCCATATGAGAGACTTGTATAAGCCTTCACCTGAGCACTGGAACCAGTGGTCTCATAACAGCTGCCTGCAGTCTGGCTTATGTTATCACAATCCACAGAAACAAGAGCAAAGCTCACTTCATTTGTGTGATGGGGTCACTGGCATTTGGCAGATGTTAGACTGAGCATTACTGATCAAACACGAGGAAAGTGGTAGAACACAAGGATGATGAAACACTTTTTGGCAATTTGACAAATGCACTGCTTCTTTGAGTTTGAGTTGTTCACCCATACATGACATCTACACGCACCAATACCTGAAGACAAGATGGCAATGTATGGAATAACACAAAAATTTTGCCTGATCTTTTCTTCCTCAAAAACCGTATCAAATATACAAGAGAGCCTGACTGCATTAGAAGACTACAACTTCCTACCCTATAGAGCCTTTTGCACCATTTCTCATCTTTTATCCCTTACTTAACTCATTTAAAACTCGTTTAAAATACTCTTAAAGAGACAATCAGCACTCTGCATTTCAGTTGTACAACTGTATTGTTACTTGAAGAATGTTCACCTACTTATATTGTTCATATTTATACCAACTGTGAGAAACAACCAGCATTGACAGTTTATTTTAAGATTTAGATGTTTGGTGTTAAATGATGGTGGGTTTAGAAAGCAAGAAAGTTATGGAAGGAGCTTAGAAAGTATGTGTTAGCAATTATTAGGCAAACAATTTCTGTTTACTGTAGTACCTCTGATAATAATCAGGAATAGGGAAAAACCTCCTGAAACTATGAAAAGTCAATTTAATAATTGTCATTGTGCCATAAATTCTTAAGTTTTTCAATTGTCAGCTTTGCTAAGTGGAAGATACATTATTTTTCCCACAGCAGGATTAGAGAGCTGAAAACATTTATTATCTGTGGGTTTCTTATCCCTATTCCTTTACTGTACCTTAAAACATCATCTTATACTAAGTGGCTGTTGCTTAAAACTAAATAACTGTGTGTCCTAACAATTTCAGGTTTCTTGTTGCAGGCTGGAAAGTCAGACCCTATTTCTGTAAACCTACAAATGTACTGAAAACATTTAGATAAATCAGAATCATTAAAAATAAGGTTTGAAAAAATAAGGAGCATTCACAATTTCATGAATCTTCATTGGTTTGGGATCTACAAGGGAAGAATGACCTAAGATTGCAGGTGTAATGCTTTAAAGACCCATGGGGTTTACACAAGTCTGAGAACTTTTATATACTTCAAGGCATTGCTCAATGTTTATGTGGTCATGGAATCTGAACTATCTTAAATTTGCACAAATGGGCAAAGAGATTTTTAAATTTTGTCACGTATCTCCACTGAACAAGACTGGTAGCTTCATACAACCTTTTATTGCGAAGAACATGATTACAGGGATATTTTTAACTCAAAATTTCACTACCGTGCCAAAAGTTCTCACAGCACTACTTTAGTTCTGTGATCCTCAAGAGATGCACAAATTTCTATACTACTGTTGCCCAAGTGTAGCTTCAGATCACTTTATCTCCCACAGAGTTACAGTCATGCAGGTGACTTCGTGAAGCCTTGGTAGGTACGGTGAGGCTTCAGCACCTGAGGGTCAGCCTGCTCCTCTGTTACCCTTGGATATTTTGGTCAGAAATTAAATCCTCTGGCCTTCAGTGAGGTCTGAGCATGATCACTGCAGTGCCTTCCCAGGCTGGGAGAAGTAGACAGTGCTTCTGAGCCATAGTCCTCAACAGCAAAGAGATAATGGTGCTGCCACCAGCAGGAAGGCAGTATCACAGAATCACTATCATTAAGGTTGGAAAAGACATCTAAGATCACTGCGTCCAAACATCAACAAACAGCTGAAGAGGCACAACTATTTCAGTAAACCTGACTGGAGAGGAGTGGGAAGGTTTCCTTCCCTGCTTCATTGAGAGCAAACTGCACTTTTGTTTCTCCACTTGACTGTTGATATGACAGAGAAAGTGCTGTGAGAGGAACAGCACATGCAAGGTGCTTTCTATCGATAAAGGAGAAGCAGCAGACACTTTCTGAAGAAAAATGCTTTCCTTCTCAGTAATGAAGATGATGACAGAACTGGCACAGCTTAGTTTGGCAGCTTTTCTAGAGTAGCTTCAGGAGTCCTGCTGCCACAGAAATCAGGGCACAAATCAATCTTGTGAATGACAGGACAAAAGTCCTATCAGGACATGTATTTAAGAGCAGCTGTAAATATTAGAGATGATCTTTCTAACACAGTGAGGATTAAAACAAGCCTATGTTATCAATCTGCCTGAAGATGCCCAACATGAGAGAACATGGGTGGTGTTGTGTCAGTGCATGAGATGATGATAATGTGCGAAGTCAGCCTGGACAGCAGTATTTTAAAATAAAAGGCCAATTTCTTCTCCTTATTAAAGAGATAGGGAGATGAGGAATATTGCAGTCCAGGCCTGGGCTGCACTTCCCCTGAAGACAGCCTTGGCCCATAGGAAGAATCAGGGACAATATTTTTGGTAGATATCATGGATGTTTTATTTCTCTGACCGCATGGCAGCCAGGAGAGACACAGACTGACCGCGTGGTAGCCAGCCAGGCACAAAACCTTTTCCAACTCTCCCCAAAGACCCAGGAATCATGGGACAACCCCAGTCCCCGGGGCGGGGAAAACACCCATAACCAATAATGAACAGGAGAACACCAGGGAGCTTGGGAGACCCCGTGGACCATGCTTCAGCTTCCATGCCCATCCCCCCGGGGGGGCACCCCACAGAGGAACACCGGGCTGATCCCACAGGGAACTCAAGCTCCTCTGTGCTGCTCTTGTACCTTTTCCTCCAGGAAAGACTTGTGGAACCACACGCCCTGGCACTGGGACACAGGATGCTCCACTGCAGCTCCTACATCCCTCCTTGAGCTTATTGAAGCTCCGAACTGTCACAGATGCAGTAGGACAAAAAGAACAAGTTGTGCCCTTTCCTCACCCTATTTTTTAACTTTGTTAAGAATAGAAACTTCCAGGACAGATTTTATGCTATCAAGGGTGTCTATGCAGCAGCCAGTGCTTTTGGTACTTCTGTAAACTAAATAATTAGAAATACCATATATGTGCCCTTCAAAATCCTATAGCCTGCCTTGCTGATTTGGCCCTGAAGGATCCAAATCCATTGTAAAACTTTCCCTTTTTTTGCTTTCCAATAACCCATTTAATATTAGTTACAATCTACCTTTTACTGTAAAAAAAACCCCAGAAAAATGTGTCAAGGATTCAACCGAAAACCACATTTTAATATGAATCACAAATTTTCTAAACCTCCTCCCCTCCCCCCCATTAAATTATTCTCTGGATAACGAATCAGATATTCTTTTATTAGCATATTTCATTTCCAAGCCTTTCAATACTTAGAAATAATATTTTCTAGCAAAAGACAGCTCTTAGACAATGAAAAGACATTAAATTGTAGATTTAAAAATTCCCTTTCAACTGAAAGTCCATATATATATTGAGAGGCTAACAGAACAATTGTGCTACCTCAAGATTCATTAACTGCTGATCTCACGCACAGACAGGCAAGAGAGGAAACAAGGAAGGGAACCTTTTGAATATTTCATTAACTCTGATATTCAATTATTATAACAATGCCACTCAGGAGGACTTGCACTGAATTTTGTCAGAGATGGGGATTTTAAGAAAATGATAACTGACCAATTTGAAGACTCACAAAATTGTTTTTCGGTTTCAATAATAACATATATTACTCATTCTCCCTTCAGAAACAGGAAAAAACTGGTCATATTGCATTGAAATTCTTAGAATTGGAAGCAAGGTCACTTAAAAACAAAAATTGAAACTTCCCCTATTTTTCCATGAATAATGACAAATATATATATGATTTCTGTATTTTTCCATAATGGAACATACACCCAAAAGGACTAATTTATTTTTCTTTCTTTAACCTCACCAGAGCCTACTTAGAGTGGCTTTGGTCAAATAGTTCAAATTTTTCACATTATTATATTTCTCCTCAAAATTTTTGAAATTCTCAACTATTATCCTGTAGATTTTGGTAGCTTGCTTTTCCTTTCAATTATTAATAGGCACATTTTTATTTTTCATTGACTAGATGTCCACAATATAAACAGGTTCTATGCCATGTCATTAAAAGCCCTTGGCAGAAGTAATCTTTAATGGCTCTTGCGTAAAGTGATGTTTCCTGCACTTTACTTCCCACCCTCTTAAGATACCTAGAACTTTAAAGGAAGAAATGGTAAGGCTTAATGCCTTACCATTAAGCTAAGAAGAAGAACTGCTAATGAGCATAAATTAGTAATAATAGCTACAACACACACCCAAAGAATGAAATCCTGTATCTCAGCTGATGGAAAACTGCTTATCAGTCAGAGGCATGGGAACTTTTGGAAAAAAATTTACACTTTTATTTTCACAAGTATGTAACTTAACATCAATAAGGGGTTTCCAAAGCATGTACATGCCTAGCATACAGTGGAATCCACAACTGTTTGGTGCAGGACTTCAGGCAACCTGGTCTAGTAGAAGGTGTCCCTGACCATGGCAAGGATGTTGGAATGAGATGATCTTTAAGGTCCATCTCAACCCAAAGCATTCTGTGAATACTGTATAGCTTGTTACATTTACATTTCCACAATCATGCTCGGAGTTCAATACGCATATGAGAAAAGACAGGAGGTTGCTGTTGTCCACGTCAATCTTTACTTTTCAAACACTAATTATTTAGCAGTCTCATCTTTGATAAAAAGATCAGATGTCTCAGCCACAAGTGCTGGTTATCCAATTACACACAAAGCACATCTCTATTTTGAAAAGCACAGTTAAGGCACACATTCCACTTGCTGAAAGCCAATTTCCCTCAGTTTCACTGACTTCAGAAATAGTGGATGAGCAAAACTGTCCCTAAACCGCAAGCAGACAAAACCAGCCCAACACAATCCTTTTATCTGCAGCTAACAAGTATGTTCCATTAATGTCCTCTGAAAAAAAATCCACCCAAACCCCACACTGAAGCTCAGGTACGACAAAATTATGTTCAGCAGAAGTGAGCCCACACAGGAAAAATGTGTCTCTCCTGCACTTAGCCCTAACTTCAGCCCAAGCTGATGCAGTGTGGTCACACACAGCCACTTATGAAATAACTGTTAATGTTTCAAAGGTCTTACAACAAACTTTATTCCAAGATTCAGGAATTCTGATAATACTTTTGAAGTCTATCCACAAAAACCCATCCTGAACAAAAAAACCAACCCAAGTGCACATGAGTTCAGATGCTCAGAAAGCTTTAACCAAAGTCTTAGGCTCTCGATTTGTAAAACTAAGTTGAGAATACCCCTGTTACCTACCAGGGCTGTCAGAAATTCCTTTGCTAATATTTGTGTAGAGCCAAGTGCCAAAGTTGCCCTTTGATGCTGATTTTGTCAAAATTCTTGCTATACAAGGCCACAGTCCAATAAGGCTTGAAAATAAACTGCCCGCTACCAAATAGGACACAATATGATAGACTGCACTTGAAAAACAGCTTTAAAGAAACATTTGTGTTTGCAGGTAACAGGACCTCTCTATATAGAATGATTGTGTTATTCCTGTCAAATATAATAGACACCATGGAGTTAAACAAATAGATATAATTTCATCTGTTTTTTTCACAGAAAAGGACTTTGTTCACGTAACATTGAGAAAGACTATTTTATTATTCCTGTTTTCATCAACATGGTTATTGGAAAAGATATTTAGTGGAAAAACTAGGTATGCATTCAAATTTTTTCTCTTAATAGATAAAATCAATACAAACCTATAAATTCCCTTTACTTTATTTTCAATATAACCATTTCACTTCAGCTAAAAACATGTTCATTAAGCGTTCAGTGATTGAAGATAAACCAACTGTTAACTACTATTGATAAATGATTTCCTGGGGACTCCTGCTCATCTAATAAAGTGAATTTGCTCTCCTCACATTTCTCCTTGCTATCAAACCATAAACTACTTTTATAGCATTTTCTATGCAATGCATCACCAGGCACTTCACATTATAAGACTAATCAGCAGATAAACCACTGGATCTTATAACACTGACATAAAATACAACATCGAGTAAAGCCTAAATTAAAAAAGGTAAGTTTTCTGCATCAATTTGCAAACTAAGAGAAAAATGCACTTCTTGTACTTGAGGATGGAAGACAAGTCCAGTGATACGGAGCAGGGCAGTTCAAAGCTTAGATTTGATACAGTTTGTACACGAACCTTAGAAGTTACTTTGAGAGATTTCAAAGAGCCCAGCTCACGCAGAATGAAAATGTCAGATGCCAAGCCCATGTAATGTACATTCAGTTTTCTAAGAACACAGGTTTTAAATGTGCACTAGCGCCTTGGCCAAAAGTAATTACAGTTCTTTCAAAACTGATGATTGCTTGCATTATCTCTGTTTTGGAAAGTAATAAGCAGCTGTTTCTCTCACTACGAAAGTGGTAAAATTGCTTCACTGAACCACTGAGAAGGCAGAGAGGTAAAAATGGTTTGCAAGGTAAATTTAACTCAGCTAAAACCTGATGAGAAACAAAATTACCCAACACTTCATATATCTTGAAAATAACAATCTAATCTAATGATTTATTTCAGAAATTTTTATCAGGTACTCCCACCAACAGTACTCCCATCCTCACTTATAAGGATTTGTTTATAATTACACAAAGTCAAACCAATCAAAAATATCAGTGAAGTATAGAGGAAAAAATTACCTGTGTACACTTACAGTTGAAAGAGATTGCAATAATTAGTATTAATAAAAATCCTCATCTATAGCACTTGTGCAGTAGTGATTATCAACCAGGTTATATGTGTAGAATTCAAAACTTATATAAATCAATCTCCAATGTATTTCAGGGAAGAAGGACCTTTAAGAGCTCATCAACAATTAAATAAAATTCAGGACTTGTTGAAGTACAAGATGTAAAACAACACTTTCCATAGCTGGAGAAAAGAAGGGACTTTAAGCTAAAATATCTTTAAAATATTTTAAAATAAACAGTACAAAAGACACACTTCATGCTGAAAAACAACAGCGTAGCAAATTCTCCAATGTGGGATGAGGATACAGCACAGGCATCGTGACAGGACTTTATTTAGGGCAAACACCACTAGGTGGGCTGTATGTGTTAACAAAAGCAGCCTGGAGAGTTTCCATACAAATTGTCACATGGAAACGTTTTTAACTTGCAAAATCAAATTAAAAGACTTCCGTTAGAGGAACAAGTAATAAAAGATCAGAGAGGAAAAAGGGGTTTGAGACAGCATCACCAAAGGATGGCCACACGTATTAGAAATGATAAAGCCTTTAATAATAAAACAAGAACTTCTGAGGTCTAATTTCAACTCTAATTTACTGAACCACTGAGAAGGCAGAGAGGTAAAAATCGTTTTGAAAGTAAATTAACTCAGCCAAAATCTGATGAGAAACAATTATTCAATAAATATTTTTATTTTTATAATAAATATTGAATTTTTCAATAACCCACTATTATTCAAGTCGTTTTATTATAAAGTATTATAACTGAATTTACAACTCAACAGTCAACATCTAGTCAAACACTGCAAAATTATAATTTTATACTCTACAATTAATTCTTCATAATTTTATAATTATATTATAATTTTATTCTTCTAAATCCAACTAACAATTTAGGAGGTATCAGGTAGTCCCAGTGCAATAAGGGTTCAGTATTGCTGCAAACACTGTAGTGCTTGGCTTTTAACAAAAGCCCAGGTCATGCATCCTCCCACTTGTAAAAAACCCAAAACATATTAGCCTATCTGATGTATATCACTCACACTTAAACAGCAGAAATTTTTGCACTCAGAAAAAGAAGCTGGATACACATTGCAGCTTATAAACCCTAATCCCACCTGGAGAACTTGTGTCCTGGCAGAGTTAACACTCTCCCACCTGGGATAACAGGGTATTGCCAGACTGGTGGCTGCAGCAAGGCCAGGGATTGTACCTCTGCACCAACACAACCAGGCACAGACAACACTCTGCCTTGGCTGTGCTTCCCATTCCTCTGCTGGAAAGAGACGGTACAGTGACAAACAGGAGTCTGCAAGGGGCAAGGGAGGACAACAACCAAGATTAATGTTTGAGCATTTGCTTGGAAGAAGGAGACTCTGACCCTATTCTTGGCAGCTGCTCCGTAAGTACACTTTGAAATGAGAAACAAGAAAGTACTAAAAAATACCCAAATTATACCTTGATATGTGATTGGTTTTAAATCACATACTTGCAAAATAATCGCGAATCCTGTTATATTTCCTAGATCTATTCCATACCAATCATGAAGATAACAACATCAAGGGAGTAACCTTGGATGTGGCCAAATGATCTTGTGAGATACAGCAATGATATTCCCACTGCTGCTTACTGCCTTGAAAGGTTGAAAATAATGAAGCAAAAAACTGCTTCAGGGTGCTTGTATGGCTCTGCACTGATCTTAAAAGCATGGAGGCAGAAGACACAGCAACTGCAGCATCATCTGCAACAAATGCAGTGTGCCGGATGCTGGGACAAGTTTCCTCATAAAGAGTCAAAACAGGGCTGTGAATAATTATAGGGGAAGAGTCACTAATAGAGGGAGTATGGCCTGGAAGGTGAACACCAGCAACAAAGAGCTAGATTGCGAGGCTTTGTGCTGAAGAGTGACTGAAAACCCCTGCTTGCTCGGTGACACATGGTTTGAAAAGCGCTGCCTGAATTGGCCAGAAATTTGCATGATGATCAAAGGTAAAATAACTTGAGTGGAAGAATAGCAGAAACCTGCTTCCATTTTTTAGGCAGAATGGGAAACGGAGGCACACTGCAGGAAAAATTATGGAAAGCAGCCTAGTTGTTGCAAATCAAGGTTGAGACTTTTGTCATTAGATCAAAATTCAGCTGCCCTTAAGTTTTTTACTGGTATGCAGCTGTTTGGTCACTGTCACATGAAGGCTTTGGATGTCATTCAATGCACCCACAGTGTCTGGCAGGACAGGACTGTGATCATGGTCCTTGTTTACAGAGGATACAGGGTGCAGAGGCAGCAGAAGCAATGAACTGGAGACCCTTCTTACAGAACTGGAGCACAAAAGGACCTGAATGTACTTCAGCTTCACAACTTTCTCTATTATTGCCACAAAAATCAACTTAATTGATGCCTAAACAGCACAAATACAGATAGCTGTACATGCACATACATGAGACTGTGAAGAGTCTGAAACAGCTGCTCAAACATCAGCCACTCCTGCCCCATTCCACTCACCTTGCTGTGTCAGCAGGNGGTTTGCAAGGTAAATTTAACTCAGCTAAAACCTGATGAGAAACAAAATTACCCAACACTTCATATATCTTGAAAATAACAATCTAATCTAATGATTTATTTCAGAAATTTTTATCAGGTACTCCCACCAACAGTACTCCCACCCTCACTTACAAGGATTTGTTTATAATTACACAAAGTCAAACCAATCAAAAATATCAGTGAAGTACAGAGGAAAAAATTACCTGTGTACACTTACAGTTGAAAGAGATTGCAATAATTAGTATTAATAAAAATCCTCATCTATAGCACTTGTGCAGTAGTGATTATCAACCAGGTTATATGTGTAGAATTCAAAACTTATATAAATCAATCTCCAATGTATTTCAGGGAAGAAGGACCTTTAAGAGCTCATCAACAATTAAATAAAATTCAGGACTTGTTGAAGTACAAGATGTAAAACAACACTTTCCACAGCTGGAGAAAAGAAGGGACTTTAAGCTAAAATATCTTTAAAATATTTTAAAATAAACAGTACAAAAGACACACTTCATGCTGAAAAACAACAGCGTAGCAAATTCTCCAATGTGGGATGAGGATACAGCACAGGCATCGTGACAGGACTTTATTTAGGGCAAACACCACTAGGTGGGCTGTATGTGTTAACAAAAGCAGCCTGGAGAGTTTCCATACAAATTGTCACATGGAAACGTTTTTAACTTGCAAAATCAAATTAAAAGACTTCCGTTAGAGGAACAAGTAATAAAAGATCAGAGAGGAAAAAGGGGTTTGAGACAGCATCACCAAAGGATGGCCACACGTATTAGAAATGATAAAGCCTTTAATAATAAAACAAGAACTTCTGAGGTCTAATTTCAACTCTAATTTACTGAACCACTGAGAAGGCAGAGAGGTAAAAATCGTTTTGAAAGTAAATTAACTCAGCCAAAATCTGATGAGAAACAATTATTCAATAAATATTTTTATTTTTATAATAAATATTGAATTTTTCAATAACCCACTATTATTCAAGTCGTTTTATTATAAAGTATTATAACTGAATTTACAACTCAACAGTCAACATCTAGTCAAACACTGCAAAATTATAATTTTATACTCTACAATTAATTCTTCATAATTTTATAATTATATTATAATTTTATTCTTCTAAATCCAACTAACAATTTAGGAGGTATCAGGTAGTCCCAGTGCAATAAGGGTTCAGTATTGCTGCAAACACTGTAGTGCTTGGCTTTTAACAAAAGCCCAGGTCATGCATCCTCCCACTTGTAAAAAACCCAAAACATATTAGCCTATCTGATGTATATCACTCACACTTAAACAGCAGAAATTTTTGCACTCAGAAAAAGAAGCTGGATACACATTGCAGCTTATAAACCCTAATCCCACCTGGAGAGCTTGTGTCCTG
>VYXC01007881.1:262560-334211 GCA_013397175.1 Platysteira castanea
CCTTGCTGTGTCAGCAGGGCAGTTCTACTAACAGGCAGAGACAACACATTCAAGAATCCACTGTGCCTTTCATCAAAAAAATAGACAGGAATTTTAATACCTCAGGGACACCCTCAACCTTTACGTACCTCTTTGGCAACACCGAATTAAAATAAGAATCTACTGCTGCCATAGACCTGGTTGTCTTTTACATATTCCAGATCCTTTATTCACTAATTAACTAAACAATGAACTTTCATTAAAGTTGGTGTTCAGTAGTGCTAGCTTAACTACAAATAGGTGGTCACCTAGTTCAGCCCTGCTCAATAAACTGAGTGTCAGCAGAAGGAAGGACAGATACATGCAACCACATGATGAGAATAAACTGGAAGGCATTAATGACACTATGAGAGGCATGGAGGATGCCAAGAGATTTAACAGGTTGTCCAAAACTTGGTGTCCTTGAAAAGCTTTCAATTAGAAGACCTTAAAATAGTTTATAAGTGCAAATAGTAAATCATTACATATCTGAACAGCATAAGTGACTAAACATACTTGCTTCCTGGCTTAATTATGATCTAGTCAGAGAAGTACATTTTTGTGTATCAGAAAAGTCTATAATCAGGAGAATCATTATCTGGAAATACACTGGGAAATGGGAGGTGGCAGCCAATAGCTACATGCATAATTCAAATTGCGACTCGGGATTACTCACTGGTTCACATCCTCCTGGGACCAAAACATTATCTCCAACAGTTATCAAAATGGCAATGCAACAATACAAGTTGATGAACTCACAAAGGAAAATCATCCCACAACTGTGAATAGCCATTTACTAATAATAAAACGTAAAGAAATGTAAACTCAGGACAGTGTTAACTCTAAAATTTCTAGGGAACATAGATGTGGGAGACAAAGCATCTCCAACAATCCTATTTCTCACAGAAGAAAAGTTTTCTGACAAAAGTTGTTTCTAATTTCAGTTGCTACCTTGTTTCCAGTATTTGGCAGAGGAGCGGACTCAGCAGACTAGGTCAGTACTGAGGAATTCAAGTTACAAAAGACCCACATTACCTGCAAAACAGTTATTCCTTCCTGCAAACCTGTAATATTTTTGACTGAGTGAAAAATGTCTTTCTAATGTAGATGGATGAGCTCTAACCTGTGACTATAAAATATAACATTACTCTGACAGACAGCAGAGAGGAAAAAGGTGAAATTATATTCTGATTTTAGTCACAGGAATAAACCCAGAACAAATCCACTAAGGTACCCTCCTTAGAGACAGCGTTCCATCTTTTGAGTTCAGAAGTAAAACCTGACAGCAGAGTAGCATCTTTCTGAAAACCTCAGTCTTAATCTTTTTAAATGAGGCAATGCTGACTGAAGCCAAAGAGGACCACAACTGGTTTGGCAGGGGTTACACCAGCTTTTCTCATGGAATCTGATGGAAACGTTAAGCACCTAAGGGAAGGTTCTCTACTTGCGTGCAAGTCATATAGAGAGCAACACGCCATCTCTCTCTGTTAACGTTTCGGTTACTGTTCGTTTTCAGTTAATGGCTTTAAATTGAAAGAGAGTAGGTTTAGATCAGATATTGCGAAAAAAATACTTTACTCAGAGAGTGGTGAGGCACTGAAACAAGTTGCTCAGAGAAGCTGTGGATGCCCCATCCTTGGAAGTGTTCAAGGCCAGGCTGGAGAGGGCTTTGAGCAGCCTGGTCTGGTGGGAGGTGCTTCTACGATTCTATGCCTAGGGAGGCCCTTGGGTTCTCAAAATTACTCAGGAAAATGAGAAAGAATGCTAGAAAGCTGTAAAAAACCAAGTGTACTCCTAGTGAAAGAATAGAAGTAATTTTAAAGCAATCGACAGTGAGCAGTTAGAAAAAACAGAGGTGCTGGAGAGAAATACAAACTAAAGCCTTCAGTGCAACATGAGCTGCTTCTCAGCTGGATTGGCAGAATATATAAAGGAGAGGCATCAACTTCCAAATTGCAATGCAAATATTTCACCAGGTTCTTTCTCTCAGAAAAGGTAATTATCCTCCTGCAAATACTGAGGGTACATACATAAAAAAAATTTGAATAGTGGTGTTCCAAGAGACATTTCATAGTCTGGAAAATCAAGCAAGGTCACCTTCATTTGAGATCAGAAAAATGATCAGAGGCAAGGAAATGAGGGTGAAAAAAAAAAAAGGCATCTCATATTAACATATTATCACAACCCTAATTCAACTAATGTTTCATTTTATGAGCATGGCTGAAAAAAATTTAAAGTAAGTTACTATATGAACTTCATGAACAACTATATTCTTCCACTTCCTTTAGCTGCCTTTGCCAGCAATAAAAATAATCTTGTTCCAGATTTTAAGCATGACATCCTGGAGAGTTCGATCTGTCCCTCAGAAGATGTTAGATTCTACTAACTGCATCATGTATGCAACATTAGGCAAAACACAGAAGGAAGAATATGTAGACTTAGGGTAGCTCAGAACTCCTTCAGTTTCAGATACTTCCAAGCAGAAATGATGCAAATAATTAAAAAAAAAAAAATTCTCTCATCGATTTAGAGGGTCATTTTTTGAAGTCATACCTTTCACTCCTTCCATGAGGCATATGTTGACATGTTCCTGTAAAGTCCACTTAAAAATACATGCCCTGCACCCAAAACCTGCTAGAGGTTAGGGAGAGTATTCTTCAGAAAATGGGTAATAATTTAAAAAATAGGCTTCATCTGTAAAACTCTTTATAAATGAAAACGGACTGAAAAATGAATTTCTGAGATGTCCTTTAAAAAGTAGGAAAATTAGGGTCTTTCATTATTTCAGGCTTTGCTACTTTACAGGCTTTCCACACTGCTAGTCTTTGCTGCCTTGGGGAATGGTAACTCTGATTATACAGTGCAAAATAAGTAGCATTAGCCCTAAGGCTGGATGGAACACCTAAAAATTCCTGACTCCTTTCAGGGTTATGAAAATGTACACTGACACTCCCACTCCACCCTTAATAAAATGAGCAAGTTGCGCTTGAGGCCACTCAAGTTCTGGAGAGCTTAACTACGGAGCCTCAGGACAAGTGTGATTATCCATTGGCTTCTCCTGGATGACCACTTTGAGCTCCTCTGTAAATATCAAATATGCCCTAAAAATGTACGTGTATTGTTTTTTCTTTCCATAAACCTGCCTTTAAGGTAACAGTGCAACAGTTCGGGTGCTAGTTTGTCAGCCCACATCACATTCTTCAGAAAAAAAAGACCTTTTATATTTTCCCAAATCTGTCCAATATGAAGTTAAAAAAAAAAGAGAGAGAAACAAAAACTACCCCCCCACCAAACAACAAAAGCAACAACAAAAACCAGCACAACCCCCCTAAACGAATAAACATCACTCTCCCCCCTTAGCCCCCAACCAGTCCCCTCCATCCCTCCTTCCCCAACTAGTGATCTAGATATATGGAGTAATGAATCTTGACTACCCTTTTTGAAAATGAAACATGGAAAAGCAAAAAGTCTCAATTAAATGTTTCACTGCACAGGCTGACAAAAGATTAATATTATAACGAAACAATACTACTAATTTGGTCTAAATGCTTAGGATTTATAGCTGGGCATGTATTGATCTATAGAAGTGGTTTTGGCAAGCACTCATACTGCTGTAACAAAAAAAAAATAGTCTTACTGTCTCTTCCCACAACTTAATATCACACTGCAAGGAGCATTTCCATGGTGGAAGCCCACATCCCAATCTGTTTTACTGCCAGAAAAGATAGTTTTAGCCAAAGAGTTTTTTAGGATGTTATCTCATTCACCCCTGTTCTAAGCCTAGGGATACACAGTGTAACGAGGAAAACAGGTATTTGCAAGTCCCATCATAGATTTGTCACATCCCTGGCCACCTAATACCATCGCTCAGCTTCTTTGGATATTGTCCAAAATCATCCAAAATAAATACATGAAGACAGTCCACAGCATTCACTCAACACCATATATAATGCAGAAATCATTTCAAAGATCTGCTACTTCTACTTTAAATTAAGCATCAGTTTCAATGATACTTCTTTCTCCCCTAGGGAGGAAACTTGCAACATTTTAGGAGGTTATCAGAATAAGTAAAAATTAAATATTTGACAGACAATTAGTACAAACAACTTTTTCAATGAAACTAAAAATGCCTTTTAAGTAAAGAAGAAAACATACTTTATTATATTAGTTCTTACAGCTTCACAAGATAATGATCAAATCAATGCAGCAAAGTGTAAATTTTGGCTAATACTGATAAAGCAAGGAACGGACAGCTGGTTTTGGCAAACCTGATAAAGTTAGTGAGGCTTGCAGATCCTAAAAGCTTCAAACAGAATTCATCAGATGCACAAAGTGAGGTTTGACAAGGCAACGCTGGGAAACAATCAGCAGCTTGTCACAGCCTTTCCAGGCTGGATGAATTTAAACAGAAAACAGCACAGTAAGATTCTACCTGGGTACATATTTTTCACTTCAAGGTCCTCCCAAACCCTCTCTAACAAACTGTGAATTGTAGGTTATGGCTCTCTCTGTGGAACAAGGCTCCTAGGTAAAAGCCAAGCTTGCCTTTTACTACATTCAATTCGAAGTTCTGTAATGAAACTGTAATAGCATCAGGCCAAAAGCTCAGTCTGTTTAATAATCTTTAAGTCACACTTGCTGGAACCAAATCCAGATAAATCACAGAATATCCCCCAGCTCAGTGGCCACACCGTGCTCCTAAAATACAAGAAAAAGATGAGTAAAATAACATTTAGACTAGCAGCCACGTGCAGCATTGCTCCCTTGAAGGTTTTGCATTTGTGCAGACACCTTGGTATTTTACCAACACATGCCAGGCTCATCCCTTGACACTCCTTCCTCTCCTGACCCCTGTGGTGCCAAGCTTTCCCACCAGGCTCATGTCGTTAAAATGGTGCTACAGTTTGAGGACAATTTAATATAAACTAAAATAAAAGAATTTTATTTAGACTATCCAAAATAAGCAACGCAGTTACACAACTTTATAAAAGACATAGGTGAAGAAATGAAAGGAAAGCAATGCTTTAATAATACTTTTTCCTTTATACATCTCTCTGCTCATTGCACAGCTTCACTCTCTGTGCAGAGTTTATGCCTGAGGGTGTATCTCCTAGACAGTGCCTACACCTGAGTTTTATCAGAAAATTTCCCTGTAAGGGAGAGGTTCCCCATGGACAGCTTCCAATAAAAGAAAACCCTTGGAAATACCTATCAGAGCTCACCCTCAGTGTCTCCATCTTCCCTTCAAACTTCTATAGCAAATCTCTCATTTGAAGTTTCCCAGGTGTCCAGACAGACCTGATCTTTCATTCCAAAATGCACTCTAATTGCACCTTAACCAGTGGTCTTACCATTAATTCTAATAAAATAATCACTGCTTTCCTCCCTTAGATATGCAAATGTCTCTGTAAGACACAGTGCCAGCACTGAGTAGTTACTGAGCAGCTCTGTCTCCTTTCACAAAGAAAGGAAACCTCTCCCTGCTTTCCTGACTTCCTGCAGTGCTCCTGTATTGACCACTACAACTACATCAGATATCAACACCTAACAGGTATGTAAGCACATAAACTCCTGATTTGACTCTGGACAAACATGACGTTAATAATTTTTTCTGGGGAGTTAGGTGGCTTTTCTTTTAATTCTACAGTATATCTTTATTCTCATATTTAGATTCATGTTGGTGTAATGCCAACAGGGTCAGAAATGAGTCCTCCCATATCCTATCTTGTATCCCCCATCACCTTTCTCAGATTTTGGGAACAGTAGTAAAACATATCCCACCTCTCTCAGGAGTCATCCACTTGATTCTTCTGAATAAAAGACACTCCTGAAATAAACACTTGGCAAATTTATCACATCTCTCAGACACTTCTGCAAGTGTTTCCAAGGACTGAAAGAAGTTTCAGCACAGATACCGGGTGGGTGCAGATGTTTAACTACCTGTTTGGACAATGATCTGATGGGCAGTAAGGTGCATAAAAGATGATATTTGCTCTGTTCTACCTGCTTTCCATCAGATCAGTCTTCTCCCTGTAGCTTGGGAAATAGGACTTAACGCTCATTCAGTACCCAGGAAAACATTTCTCTAGCTGAATAGGCAGAAGGTAATGGAGCCATTCTGAACTCCGATCAGAAGAAGTGACAAGAGGTACTAAATGCACAAACCCCTTTCTATTGTCCTCACGTGTAATCACAAACTTTGCCATGCTGTTAATGAACTCCTGCATGTCACATGCACTCTCCCCAAGGTAAATGAGTGAATGACTCATTCCTGCAGCAAATCAATTTGATAGCCTGGAAGTTTTAATGCAGTCACATTGTTCTTGTGTGTGTCCTGTCCTTTGGTAAGACCATCTCACTTTACTGCGTAGCCTGAACTATACAGTAAAGTAAGATGACCTGCCCCTTATCTGCAAGAATGCACCTACACAGATTTCCGTTAACTTGTGCTTGACATTGCCTTCCCTATGCTATGAAAAGTTTCCTGTTTGCTCTGTTTACTGCCTTAAACACACACAAAGCCTGCTGAAGCAAGATGGAAAGAGATAAATAAGTTGAATTATACAAGTATATGATCGTATAGTATATTTTCGCACATTCTTTATCCTTCAACTAGTACACACAATACTAATGTTCACAAAACAAGCATGGGTTTAATACTCTGTATCTTTGAACAAGGTGAAGAACTAAAGAGGCAAAGTACATGTTCTTCTCATCCCCATCTTGTTATACCCACGTGCTATTGAAAGCAGTCTTAAAATTGCTAGCTTTTCCCTAGCATCCAACTACAGTGCATCCCCAAATTTTAGAGACATTAGTGAATTTATGGCAGCAGGGTGAACAAGCACTACTGCAATACAACATACAGGCAGAGAGCTGGGGACAGCAAGAAGCATGAGCTAAAGAAATGCCCTATTTTTAGCCATCCTATTTGAGGAACCTACATTCTCACTAGTGCTGACTCTAGTCATTTAGCCATCAAAAGCCAGACCTTAATACTTCTCCTTGGACACATCAAGAAGTTCTATTAAAGTCATGCAGGATGACTCATTCCCATGCCCAGACAGGCACTAGTTCTCAAGGCAGCTTTCTTGGCCACCATACGATCCTTCCTCTCTTTTACAAGCATCCATAATTTTTTTCCATCTTCTTGATTCTGCCACATATGGTGTGACACAACATCCTTATGAAGCTCCTTGAAACAACAGCATCTTTTTCTTAGTTGTGATTTGTCCAAAGCACACGCCATCTGTGCATCCTGGAGAGAAAAAAACCCTGCAGCTACTGAATGCACGGCACACTCTTAAGCAATGGAAAGCAGGTCATAAAAATGGGACATAATGGGCTACAGATCTTGAAATCAGCCCTCCCTAAATTATCCATCTAGGGCATTATATGTTAATTTTGCTGTTGCATATTGATGCAACACACAAATCTAAACCACAGATCTACGTGACAAACCACGACCATCACTATTGGGTTTTGCTCTGTTGGAGATTTGGGGAGACATAAAAATAAAGTCCAGTGCATTTCACAACCCTCAAAACCATCACCACAGATCAAGAAGATCTGGCCTTTCTTCCTCAATGGCTGCAGAGGGACTTCCATGTAAAAGCATAAGTAATTCCACTCCCTGAGATTAGAGAAGGGGAAAAAAAAGAATCCCCCAGCACCAAAAGTTAGAGACAGGATTTCAGGATGCAAATGTACCCCAGTTAACATTAATGTTTCCTCAAGGTTTTTATTTTCTTTGCCTTTTAAAAATTCAAGATAGCTTAAAATAAATGGCAAACGCCTGGTAAAGAAACACAATTCATCGACTTTTATGACACAGAGCTTAATGCTCTGCCAAGATGCCTCTCCACAGAGACCTCAAACGGTGACCATTGCCCCCCTGACCATTCAATCCTTCACATCCCCTGCCAGGCTGCCGACACGCACGCTAATTGCTGCCAACGACGATAATGCTTTCTGTGTTGTGAAATTGATACCTGGCATGGGACTATTCAGCTCGTTTCACAGAGGCCAGCAGTTGTCAAATGATCATGATTTCTGGCCACTACAGAAAAAGCCTCTACGGAAAACTCTGGGGAGAAAAAAAAAAGCACATGACAGCGACACAGAGGGGAAGTGAATAAAAGAAGTGACATCTTCTTGTCACAGTGTTCTGCCTCTTCTCTCCTTTCCTGTTAAATATGTAGCATCACCGAAAACACAATTACTTTAACTATTTTACTGTAATACTGCCTGGGGCTCAAAAGCACATTTCTGGTTGTACTGCTGCCTCTGCTGAAAGTAGAGGTCTTGGAAGGACCAGCCTTGGGACCCTCCCAGTCTCTGCTTGTTTTCCTGATGCCAGATCTGAAAGTGAAACTGGAAGGGATGGGCGAACATAGAAAATGAACTATAAGACTTGTGAGGATTTTAGAAATGACTGTTGTTCGCTCTGTGGGGGTTTTTTGCTTGATTATATGGAGGTATTTTATGTAGGATAGGTTGATAAGAACCAAGGAACAGAATGAAGCATATGTCTTTAAGGTGAAGAGTGCTGTATTTTTACCACCAGACTGCAGAAATTCAGTCCTTTTCCAACATTTCTCATTTTAAGTGGAAATGGTTTCAATACAATGACTTTTCAAATTTTTACTTTATCAAAAACCCTGCATATGAGCAAAGTTCACCCTCATTAATGCTGCTTAAGTGTACATATGTCCTTGACATTTTGCCATGTCTGTGGAATAACATTTATTTTTTATTAAAGTCTCGATGCCATTTTTCAAATACTTGAGCCAGTTCTGTTCAGATTCACAGAAAAACCCTTTTCAGCATTATCATGCAAGATGATTCATTTACAACACTGTCTTCTGTTAAAATTATTCAATTCTGCCCAAAGAAAACAGGCAAATAAAATCCCTCTAGAACACCACCCAAGCTATTAGCTGACATAATGGAAATTTTTTAATGGGGACATCTCTGTTTTTCTTCTGAAAGAATTGATTGTAGAATCCCACATAGTTACTAGAGCATTTAGCAGACTTAAAAGTTGTCCTTGGAATCATCTTTTATAATTGTTTCAGTTTTCACCTATAGGCAACCTCCCTTAAGAATTCTGAAAGGAAATTTGCATTTGTTAAGCCTTCTGCTCAAAACCCTTTACTGAGGAGGTTACAGGCTAACTGACAGGCTAAGTGGAGCTGCTCACAAATGGAAAACATGGAATCATTTATAAAAAGAACCATAAAAATACTATGTGTAAATAAAAGTTTTATTACAGTAGTGATCTACACTGTGTTCCTGTGACTGGCAGCTTTGGTAACCAAGGATTGTGGTGCCATCCAGCAGCCTTTTACCAGCTGTATCAACACTGGATGTGTTGATACAGCTGGCAGAGGTGTGCACCATCCTCTACAGCACCTGGAGTGGTTTAGAGCTGCGTTCTGTGCTATACTACAATGTGATGTGCTGCAGGACTAGAAGGATGCCTAAAATAAAATTACAGTTTGATATGTGCTGGGTGAAATGGTACTGGGGAAAAGAAAGCAGGTTCATCAATATCAGCTCTTCTGGGATAAGATATATATTTTTCACAATTTCTAATTTTTTCACATATTCTACAGCCTGTAAGAAAAGATGACCTGCAGGCACTTTCCTTAACAGCCTAGAAGGAGAGCAATTCAAATGTGCTAACACTTCTTCATGTGTTATTTCAAACTATTACTGCTTTTGGGCTGTATTGTAATATATTGATTATTAATATATTAATAATCAATAATTGAATTAATATATTACTGAATATATTAATTTCCATGATTTAAAGTGATAACAAAGGACAGAGCAACTGGCTTCACAAGTACTCTTTCAGTATCACTGGCTGAGCTGGGAGCATCTGGAAGAAATGTATGTACAAAGAATTTTGGGGGATCTATTTCAAGCACAGGTTTTGGCTGATTTAAATGAACTTATTCAAATCTCTTTAATATTAAGAAATGACGTAGAAACAAAAAGGAAGAGAAAAAGTGACGTCCCTTTTTTCAACAGTGATCAAACCAGATCAGTGGAAGACTGCAAACTTCTCTTGCCACATTCAGCCCAGGATATACAGCACACCCTTTTCCTAGATAACTACCCTTTAAATAGTTGATTGAGATTCTGCTCCAGTCCAGTCCAGTGCTCATTTTTAAACTCTGGAGAATGATAAAGTAATATTATCTTATCTGTACAATCACTTCTTATTTCTTCCACTCAGTGAAGAAAAATTCTATTTTGCTGAGTTTGGGGTTTATGTGCAGGAGAGAGGTGCGTGCTGATTTTTGTGTAGGAAAGGGTGGGGGAGTGATGAGAAGTATTTTGATTTATCAGTTGGATATTATTTTAATGTCAGAAGCATTAATATTACTAAGATTTGACTGTTGTGTTTTGTGGTATCTCCAAACCAC
This sequence comes from Platysteira castanea, assembly GCA_013397175.1. Taxonomy (NCBI): domain Eukaryota; kingdom Metazoa; phylum Chordata; class Aves; order Passeriformes; genus Platysteira; species Platysteira castanea. The sequence goes on from VYXC01007881.1 coordinate 273,015, forward strand.
ATAAGCCTCACTCATTACATGCACTACAAAAAAAAAAAAAAAGGTTGTATTATGACCATTCAGAAATGCCAGTGTCTAATTGCCAGCTGTCCCTCTGAAAATTACAACCCTGTCCCAATACAGTTTTAAGACAGGAACAACATAGGGAAGCTGCCATATCCATTTTAGTCACTGCACAGATCCCAATGATGTGCATACTAACTGTACATATTAATGATGTACTTATTTATAAATATTAACTAAAGAAAACTAGATGAAATGTTTTTATTTCTATTTTAAAAAATGAGGTCAGATTCTGAAACCTCACATTTGGCTTCTCTGGAATGATGATGTTTAACTATTTTGCTGCAGCAGTAGCTCTTCTTGGTGTTAACCCCCTCTATGTGTTTATATACCAAAGTAATTATGTGAAAACTTGAGTTCTATACATATCTCTCTAAATGCAAGTAGTACTTCCTAGGGAGACCAAAACCTAAAAACTCTATACTGTTTTAGTTTGTCTGCTTAAATATAGAATTAACAGTGTAACATTAGGTGGTCCTGTGTTGCCCTGAATTTTTGTAAGCCTTCTGTTTTTAACCTTGGAGTCAGATTCTTTTCACACAGATTCATGTAAATAATAGCCAATGTTTACTTAATGGTATTTTCTGTTTTTCATTCCTTTTGTGATATGACAACTTTGATGAGCACCTTTCTTCTCCAGTGGGATGGANCCCTCTCTCAAGAAGTAAGTTTTCTCCATTGTTTTCCAGATCCAGTTTGCGTTCCCTTAAATCTGGTTGCCCGGAGAAGTAAAGGACAACCCATTCCCGGAACTGTTTAAGGGCAGGCTGGATAGGTCTTGGAGCAGCCTGGTGTAGGGGAAGGTGAACTGCTCATGCTGGAGGGTTGAATGAGATAAACTTTAGGGTACCTTCCAACCAAAAACACTCTATGATTCCATGGTTCTTAAACACAAGTGATCACAATGGTATGATGATTTCAAGGCTAGGTTTCTCCAGTGTTTTTCAGATCATGAATGTGTGCCAATTTTCACTGAAGTATTTCATACCATCCCTCCCCAGACTGCGTTTGCCTCGGCCATGGCTTCATCACATCACTCATTCCAGCCATTATGTGATTTAATAATTCTGAGTCTTTTTCCTCTGTCATTTCCAATTGATGAACTTGCTTCATATAGCAGAAAATTTTATTAACCCCAGTGTCTATTACCTTACAACTCCCCTGCAAATTTAATCATGTTTTTGTTACTCAGTCTTCAACATTATCTCTTATTGTTATGGACAGAAAAAGCCCCACAACTTTCATCAAGAAATTCCACTAGTTTCATCTAACTCTTACAGAGAAGCCACCACTAGGAATAACATAGAAAATCAAAACCATGGCCACAGTTCAAGAACCCTGGCCTTTCCCTAGCTCACCACTGCTTGTAGGCATATCATCACCTCCGCATCTCCAGCTGGTAATCGTACAATTTTCTACAGATCTCTACTTTCTTTAGCTAAGGAAAATTTCTACTGAATATTGCATCTTCCACTTTATCAAAATGCAGGTAAGATCTGCTGTTTTGCCTTCAAATAGAAAGTCAAGTGCCTTATTAAAGAAAGGTGTTCAATAATATCTGAAACGATGTGTTTGCATTTTATCCGAGTTCCTCATTAACCTTTGTGCCTTTAACTACTCTTCATTCTCTTTTTTGTACTCAAAAGATCTGCATATTGCTCAGAACAGACTAGCAGTTTTGTAGTGGGCCAGATCACTTTATCGTCCTCTGTTGATTTGGCATCCCTGATTTGAAAGGTTTATTACCAATCCTTGCTCTTAGAGAAGCCATCTCATATTATCATGTCTTTCTGAAATCTGGAAAGGAGATTATGTTGATTCCTATGACTTTAGGGCATTTATGTAAGGCCTTTAGAGCCTGGCTTCCACCTTCATGATGATAATGTTAATTTCCATATATGAATTCCTGTAAGGCACCCTACCTCTGCCCTACCTTTTAAGTGAATGTCTTTATTTGAATCACATCTGTGCGAGCTTTAATTTTGCAGAGAAGTGTATTTCTGTGATGTAGTCAATATTAATGAATGCACGTACATGCTGAGGAAGGGTGAATTCCTAAGTTATGGGTACATTGGTGGGGTTTCTCACAGAAGAGAAAAGATTTGGTGTGAGTACAGATGGCATAAGGCTTTTAAGATTTACTCTGAGAAACTGAGAGTTACAGACCAACTGAACAACATCTTTAGGATTAACCTGGAAGGAAAAAAATCAGTCTCTGGGAGAAAAAGAAAAAAGCAGAAATGTAACTGCCTCCACACCTCTGAGACATGCACAAGAAGAAATGGAGATCCTTTGGCCAGATTCTTTGAAGAAAGAAGAGACACTTTATCTAAATCAAAGCCTGCATCTCTCAGAGATAGGAAGCAGCACAGGGCACCTGTCAGACTGCATCATGTAGGGAAGAAAAGCAGCACTGGCAGTGCCTTCCCATGGTCACCCATTTTTCTCCCAGGAGAGAGAACAGAGACTGACAGCAGCCGGGGACAGGCAGTGTCTTGCTGGGTCACAAATATGAAACCAATCTATACTTAAGCTGCGAACGTGAAACTAATCTATACAAGGAGGAGAGGTGTCAGCTTGGGCAGCTAAAACTGACAGTTTCAGAGAGCTTTTTGAATGTGTGAACTAAGGGGGATGAGCAGCACTCCTATAGCGAAAGGCACGATCAGCCAGTGCTGGGAAAGGAAGGCTGGAATAAGGAACAGGAAACACCAACCCATTGTGGGAAGCAAAAATTGTTTAAGATGTAGGAGGGCTCAGAGCTTCTGCTATCCAAGGACTGCAGAGCGTGGCAGTGGCAGCAAGGGCACAGTGTGAGAAGAAAAAGAGTGAAGAAACAAAGCCAGAAAGTCAAGAAGCTGCTCCTTCTAAATAAGGCAATGAAGCCATAGTGGTCAGAGACAGAGTCTTTCTGAAGCAGAGCAGAGGTTGTTAAATAGAACAAATTCTCAAAGTGGTTTTATTATCCTGGCCTTGATCATGAAGTAGCCCTTCCCAGGGACAATTATGTCCACACCATCGGAAATCCAAGGTATTTTTCCCAATTTGCTGTCACAGTTTCATAAGCAAGAAACACACAAAAGGACAACTGCATCTGTATTCCTACCTACTGTCCTAGCACAAAACAAAGAGCAATGCCATTGTCCAGCACAGATCTCTTTAGGCTGCCTTAGACTGGAAATTAGGAAAAATTTCTGGAGCAGGCTGTGCAAGGAAGTGTAAGTGTTCAGAAAACATGTATATGTGGTGCTTAGGGACATGGTTCAGCAGCGGGTTGGCAGTGCTGAGTTGATGGTTGGATTCAGTGATCTAAGAGGTCTTTTCAGCCTTTGAGATTCTATGATTCTTTCCAAAGCATGGCTGGCCAGAGGACAAAATTGCCTTGATTCTGAACTAAGCTGCACTGTCTCTCTCCCACTACAAATCTACCCTCTACTTTGAAGCCAGAAAAAACCCCCAAAACGAACCCAGCTAACCAATTATGGTTAAGTAGTATCGAGGATAACTGATTAAAAAAATATGCTTTTTGAAAAAAATCATGCTACAAATAGCCAGTGTAAGAGTGCAATTTTAGTTCACACTCTTTGCTGTTTCCCCTTTTCATTTGTCACATTTGCACTTCAAATTAAGCAGTTACTTCTTTGTAATAAGGCTTATAGCTGTATGGCACAATGATCTAAACGGTGAACATTCTAAAATAATGCATAATAATACGTGCTCAGGGCACTAAACAGGTACTTGTTCAACATAAAAGATGTCAGGAAAAGATTCTGCAATATCTCTTACTACATCATGTCTTGATATTGCTTTTAATCCCCTCAGCATCACTCTGGGTTTATAGTGATACAAAGCAAAAAGCGCCTCAAAGCCCCGGTATGTGCCAGTTTAATGATAACTGTTGCTAAATAATTTACTGCAAACAACAAAGGCTAAAGAGTTAGCTGAAGATGCCACAGGAGCATTCTGTGCACCTTCACCATCTCAATTTCAGTGCAAAAAGATCTTGTTTAATTTTCATCGAAAAAGCCAAAGGCAAAACCCTGTCACTGACAAGTGCAAAAAAATGCTGATTTCAGAAAACAAAGCCATTGTAGTGATGACAGCATTTAGCTTTGGTCTACTGGTGGCAGACATGTCACTTTTATACAACTTCATATAGAATACACTAATAAAACATGATAAAAGTCTGCTCTAGTTATGCTGGCACACAGCTGATGATAGTCTGTAGTGGGAAGTTTATTTTTAAAAGTCAGTACTTTAATTTTCCTAGGAATTTTAAATCTCCATTTTAAGTACACCTTCAGAAAAATATGTTTGATTAGTAATACTATGTGTTCTATGATGTCATTAGGGTTGAGGTTCTAAAATATATTATTATTTCCAGTCAAATTAAAACTTCCGGAACATTATCAAGTATATTATAACCTATTTTTGAAAGCAGTAGCTTGTGAAAAATCAGTTGAGACCGAAATAACACCATTAAGGGAAAAGTTTGTGTTTGAATACAGTTTAGTGTGTCCTGCCTGACACAGTATATGAGCACCAATACATTCCAAACTTCTTCAAAGGAAAAAACCGTAAGTTGTAACTTACACCATTTTCTGCAGTGAATGGAACAGAGCTGATAATCTGACAAGAAAAGCTCTTCTTATGGAGTTTGGAGCTCTAGCTGGATCCCAAAAATAAAGAAATTCAAGACATGTAGGATAATGGCATACTTTGATGGTGAGACTGACTGCATGCTTTTCTGTTCCCCTGATGTTCCTTTCTATTTCCGAGATTAAATGTAAAGGCTATTCTTATTCCATGTGAATCACACCTCTCACATTTGCCTATCCACAGGAGAGGGATTAAAAAAAAAGGGTAATAAGATCTAGTAGTTTGGGGACCACTGACTGGCAGAATTCCCTAGCTGGCAGAATACTGGCGACCAAAAGTAGATCAAGCACACTACATCTTACATAAAAGAGCCCACACGCCTCCTCACACTAAAATAACAGCTCTGCTATACCAAGAATAGTGTTTGTCATTGTCTTTTCAGCAAAGCCATGACTGCACAAGCAAGCTGAGCATGGGGTGCTCTAATTGATTTATAGGGACTAATTTTTTTTTGGTCACAGCAATAGGGAAAACTTTCTTCTAATGCATCTAGGCAAATGCTTTGAACAAATAAATAGCTCGTCAAAGCCTTTAGATCACCTCAAATACCAACTCTGTCCTGACAACAGTAGTGGAACAAGCTGCTGATTTCTCAAAGGCAAGCAGGTATTTGTGATCATTATAAATACAGTACTTAGTATTCTTCATTCACTTCTGTGTTGCTTGTTCTTTGCCCAGATCTTATCCAATTTCCCAGAAAAGTTGTGCTTTTTCTGTCCCATTCACATCCACACATCTAGCAGAAGGCAGGAAGATACACAGCATATGCTGATACTTGCAAATACCAGCATTGAAAATAGTGTACAGCAGTGCACATCTCTGAAAAGAAGCTGCAGTGAATCACTCCAGCATGCTGATTAGCATTTTTACTACTTTAAAATTTCAACTTTCATTTTTTTACTGTATCTTAATGCATTGCTCTTTCCCTTTTTGGCTGACTGCAACTCACTGTAACTAAAGAATCCTTCTTCTGCCTTATCTCTCTCTGACTGTAAAGTAGTTTACAATGTTCTGCATGGTGAACAGTATATATAAAAATAAATGGTATGCTAAATATGTTTAGAAGGTAATATGATAGGAAATCAAGAAACAGGAATATTTAAACCTCCCTTGCAGCCTAAAAGACAAACAGCTTAGCAGGGATGAGGGATATCAGCTTGGCTTCAATATTCTACTTCTCCTGTAGAATAAATATTTATATTACATATATAGATATTATGTATTATAACAATAAATAGTGGTCCATGCCACTCCAAAATACCAAAAAAGATAAAAGGCTGGACAGGCAGCTGAATTTGGATCCTCCATACAAAGCTACTTCATTTGATTTCAGCTCTTACTGCCATCAAACATCTAAAGGAACAGTGCAAGCCTGAAATTACATTGAGCACTGTGCTCTATCACATGTTCCAAAGGGTTAGCAAGGGATTCATGCACATCCTAGAAATTTTGCACATGCTTTAGTACTTTGCTGGGTGGAGGACATACCTGTGGAGCAAGGCCACTGAAAACACTGGCTTTCCAATAGTTTTTCCCAGAGCTTGATGAGTGTTCACTGGAGCAAAGTGCTCTCCCCACACTGCCCCATTCTTTCCCAAAGCCAAACAACGAAGGAAAACTCTCCCTCTCTCAAAAACAGCTCTCTAGAGTGCATAATATATATCGCATAAGAAAGTGCATAGAAAGTGTTTGTGTATCTGTGCACACACTATTTAGCATACTAATTAAAGTAAGAAAATAGAGCCTTAACTTTAAAGCAGGCCTTCTAGAGTTAAAAATAGCTATTACACTGTGCTACACACTTCACTACTCAAGATCACTGAGGAGGAAGCATATAACTGTAAATAACATCCTATGTTTAATAGGGAAACTGTAAGACAGCGGTATATCAAAAACCTGCTATTTGCTTGACACAACTCGCACAGTAAGCTCATTTTTGTTGCAAGTAAATCACCTCAATATAAACAAGGACTTCAGAAAAACAAGCAAGAATTCATAGTCTAACTCAGGAGAATCATAAATCTAAATGTTTCCGTATGAAAAAAATGACACCAATCCACTGCTTGCATCCAATTTTCAGCATCCCAGGAATTCACCTTGTTCACATGCATCATGCCATTACAGCACTATTCAGCGAGGTGCCAGAACTGAAGACTCCCCAAATGGTCTGAACTGGACAGATGGGTAAAGCTTTTATGAGGTTCCCAGAATGGCTGTTCTCATGACATGCTTGAAAGAAAACAAAGACTTATATGACCCTTTTTCATTTTCCTCCTCTGAGTCTGTATGCTTGGCTGAATGAGACAGAGTTCAGCAGCAGGTCTCAAGAGTGGTGAAAATGAGCACTCTGTTTGTGACTCCTGGGAAAGAAGGATCAGGGCACTGGATCCCAGGTAAAGAATCTTCACTCAGATACTTGTTCTCCATTTGAACACTCTGCAGAGCTGGAAATATCACCAAATTAATTTGCAAAATTGCTGTGGGTGAAGAATCCAAGATAAGCATAGGCCATAAACCTGAAATGTCATCAATTCTCAACAGCATCTCACTGGACCTTGAGATGCTCACAGTAAATTATTTTTAGTTAACTAAGAGCAAATCCTCCTGGTTATGATACAATCTGCATGACACCATCCAGTAGGCTACTTCACTGCAATGACTTTTAGATTAAATTGTATTGATAGGACATGGAATTGCTAATAGGATCACAAAATGAATTTATATTCTGGATAGCTGAAACTACAGAAGCAGAAAACTCTAAGTTTACATTATACAGTTTTACTTATCTTTCTACAGTTGAAAATGTTATTCACAGCAATCCAACCAACATTCTTACAGAGTAGGAAATCAGTAATGATGGAAAACATACTCTGCAAATACTCATTTCACAATACATTTCTGAACATCTATTTTGTGCTCATTACCCACAAAAATCCAAGGCACATGGGTTTACTTACTGTGCTACTCATCAACAGCACATTTTGATTGTAGTTAAAGAAACATTCAGAAGAATATTATCTACAGTATGTTCACGTGCTGACTTTCTGATTCATGCTGAGATGGCTGTTCACTCAACCCTGTCTAATTAGCACTCCAAAAATTATGAATGGCAAATACTTCCAGCAAACCATTTCCATGTACCCTGAAGACTGAGAAATAAACACAGAAGTTTTTAATGACTTTTCATATTTAAGAAATTCATCATTTTATTATCAGGGAAAAAAGGATTCTCTGCTATTCATCAGCTGAGCAGTAAGTTCTGGCTAAGTTAACAAGTACAGAAACAAAGAATAAGCAACAAGAGGAAGAGATTTCTGTTTATCGATTTAGGTTTGTGACTGTACCTCACTTTGCCTTACCGTCAGTTGTTGGGCACCAAAGGAAAGCACATCAGAGGAGTAACACTTAGAGCTGAAGGTTTTGCATTGTCTAAGGAATTGGGAAACTACAGAAGAGCACCTACTTCCCGTGCAGAACAACTCCGTACATAACCACTGCTCCCCAGACTAGCTGGCTGATAGGATTAGTGTTTGTTTTCTCCTTAAATTGTATCAGCACTTGTCTCTCCTCTTGCCAGCAGTGCTCCTTAAGCAGAATTTTAAAGAAAGAAACTTGAAGATTAAGAAATTTGTGTGAGGACTGTTCTATCACAGCTGAGTCAACTGATACATAACTAAATGTCCAATTCGGGACTGAAGCATGAGCAGCTTCAGGGAGGCATTTGATCATTTAGTAAACAAACAAACCCCAACATATTGACTAAACCAGAATAAAATTTATTTACTTATATAAGTGCGCGTATCTCCTATGCAGCTCCTGTTGAGACTGGAGGATCTATTACTGTGAAGGGCTGCTTGTGAGAATAAACAAATATTCATAGCCAGATGCTCTTGCCACTACTTGGTATTCCCTGAGTAAAATCCCCTACTAATTGAGTAAGAGATAGCAGGAGACCCTCAGTCACACTACATGTGAAGTGTGTAGCTCCTGATGCTTCTATAAACTCACATCTAGCTTCCCTATGCCAAAACTCCTCTGGTACATACACAAGTAAATACTTAATATTCAGTTTACATCAAAGAAGCTTCATTAGTGGCACTGATCAGCAACAAATAAATGTCATGCTGCCAGCACAATACAAATATATATCAATCCCTTGAGTTTTGGAGGCAGGATTGGGCCATGACAAAAGACTCAAGGACAACCTTAAATCTAGTACAGCACATCTAGTACTTTCATGACAGTTAATTGTCTTATTAAGCCAGTCCAACAAAAACAAGTCAGAGAAATTACCAAAAGAAATGACAAGTAGACTCTGACAGAAAAGAATGGGGAGGTGGGGGAGAACATTTTGCATTTATGCCATTATTTCCTCTTCTGGTTTCTTCCTTTTTTTATTTTCTCCTTGTCTAAGCACCTAGCCTTGGTCACTCAGAGAAACAGAATGGGGCCAGCCTGACATTTGGCTTTAGTCATTATAACTCTTTCCATATTGTTACATCATGCTTTTAAAAAATGGTGTTCCTGTTCTCTGCTTCTGCAGTCCTTTTACACTGGGTCTTCAGTCTCCTTTAGAACCACCAGAAGAGGAAAAGACTTTTTCCTTTTCAATAAAAGCTACAAGATTCCTGGGTGAGTCTTACAGGATACCAGGATCTGAAGTTTTAAGGTGAGCAAACAATGCAAAATTCATAATAAAATCACATTAGCAAAACCCCAAAATTATCAGAAGAAATAATTATAGTATTTTTCATAAGACATCAAAATAATATGACATATATCTTCTCTGCCTGCATACTGGGTAACACTCATTCCTGTGAAGAGGGACAGCATAAAACCTGTGAACTACTTCAATCTCATTTAAGATTTTAAATTAGGACTTAATGCATGCAATGCATACGCCTTCAACTGGCCACTAGCATGGAGCTGAATTTTGTCCGCAGTGGGTATCGACCTCATCACAACTGGTGCTGCTCTTACACTAGGTGTAAATTCATGCACAGTTCATTTTAGATACACAAAAGTGATTCTACAGCTAGCGGGCATTAACAAGACAAAGGAAAATTCCATAAAAATATGAAGCCAATTTTTCATACCCTTCTGCATATAGTGAAAACAAAGTACTCTGTACTACATCAGCTTCATCTTATGATTCTTTAAAAATACTTGTCTATTAGCATATGCCAAGGCAATAAATCCAGAATTACATACTTCCCATTGATAAGCCTACAAAAACTAAGCAAGTATTTCATAACAGAAAGCCTTGGTTGCCACAACTAACATTGATGAGCGACAGTGATATCAAACAGGATAGCTTGAGACCCTTTGCACATATTAGAGATCTGTTCAGGGTTAATAGGGGAAAAAAAGTCCTGGTTTTATCAGGAAGTAACACCATGTGAAAGCAATGCAGGAATTCTGATGGCCTTCCCGTGGTCTTGAACAGATCTTTGAATTTACTTTGCACAAGAATGCGTGACCTGAACTCCTGCGCTGTGCAACGTGACAGAAGAAGAGAGGATCCTCCTTCAAAGCTGGGCTCTTAAAAACTCACGGGGATCACAGTTTACTCAAAATTTAAAGGTTGCCTTTGGAAACTGCCAACCAAGTGCACAGCAGTCGGGAAGGCTAATGGAAGATAGTGACACGTTAACAGTGTGATATATACAGAGGCAAGTTCAAAGCTGCACATACAGTGCCTGAGGAGAGTGGCAAAGAGCCAGACGCTGCTTCTGGCAGAACGTCTAGGAATCATTGCACCAACATCCATCAGAAGAGGACAGCATGCCAGGAGACAGGGATGCGAGCTTCCTCACATCAAACACCTGAAGCTGATTCTGCTTTCAGAAGGATTAATTAAGGAAAGGCCAATATTTGGACAAAGAAAAAGATAAACAGAAAAAATAGTGATCTCAAATTCAACAGAAAGACACTGTAAACAATGCTGCAGGAACTGCAGGGGCTTGGATGGGCCCCATCCAACACTGGCCAGGCTTGGACATGGCCCTGAGCAACCTGGTCTAGTGGAAGGTGTCCCTGCCTGTGGCAGAGGGGTTGGAACGAGATGATGTTTAACCTCCCCTCCAACCGAAACCATCTTACAACTCTGTGATGCTCCCACCAGTACACCTTGTGGCAGCCAACCCCACCTGAGCATGAAGAATGGCTTCATAAAACCAGGTAACCAGAGGACCTGAAGCAACTCAGTTGTTTGCCACTGAATTTGGATTCAGCAAAGGAACAGCCGTGAGGGGCATGGAGGAGACTCACAGGTTATGGTGACACAGAGAGAAGTGCCCTCTATTACTCAGAAACATTTCTGTAAATAGATACATCCTAATAAGGCTCCTGATTAGAAACAGCTGATAATTTTGTTTGTGGGGCTAGGATGATGTTTCCATTGACACTTGCATTTTCCTGTTTGTGATGCGTAAGAGGGAGGCAAAAAATGTTGCCGATTCCCTTCAGTAACAAACAGTGGGTGGGCAGGAAAAGGTATCGTGGTGCTATTGCTTTCTAGGGCAGCTCTGCCTGTTGACTCTGCAGGCGACTGAAGAGAGCAAGGGGTTGAAATATAATTTGCATTTATTCTGGAAAGAATGGGGGCATTTTAGAAGGTGGTTTTTTTCTGGCTAAAGCTAAGAATTTCTGGGTTTTTCCATGCAAGAATCTGACTCATTTTGTAGTTTGGGTAAAGGCACAAGTAGGAACATTTGTAGCTCCTCTTTCTGTGTGACACAAGTTGTAGTTGACTCTTCTTAGTCAAGAAACATTTGGCTGGAACTCTGCCTGGGAGGAAAGAAGTGAATGCTATCAGCCAGAGCTTTCTGTACCACCCCTTAAAAACAGCATTTTGGTAGAAAAAGAAGAAAAAAATCCAAACCAAACCACCACATCCAGGGTGTGTTTCAAGCCTCTAGCATCCAGCTTAGTGGTGTGGATTTTTTTGTCATGCTGTAATTTAAATTCAGTTCAAGATCTGTAATGGCTTAGAGATAGCAAAGGAAAAGGAATTTGATAGCAAAGTAAAAGATCTTCTCTGAAAATGTCCAGATAAAAGCAAAACAGAGTGAAACAACCTTTGATGAAGGCAGGAATGCAGCTGTCCTAACACAAAGCAAATTCAATATCAAAAAAACATCTACTGAAGGCGATAGGATAGGGTAGGATACCTTCAAGAAACAATTCCCAGATGTGGAAGGGAGGAGAAAACTTAGAAGACAAAGCCTAATACGAAAATCCATAGTCTCACAGGTATTCAAGTCCACAATAACATACAGCTTTGCTATAAAACCTCAGGAAAAAAAAGGAACAGTTTCTGACAGATTGTTTACAGCAAAACACTGGAGATGGTCACACTTTGACACAGGAAGTCTTAGTGCAGCTGTTAAACTTACAGAGTGCTAAGACAAGCTATAGGTTATGTAGCTCCCAAGGTAGCTTCCATAATTTCACTTCTACTGGTACTGTTTAAGACTGTGAACATTTCTTTAACAAAGCATTCATTAAAAAAAAGATAACTTTGTATTCTATTTCGTATGTTAACATTTTTGAACTGTGCTAAATGCTAGAGAATCAATTGCTCTGTGCAAATCTTTATAACAGTGACATTGCAAATCAATCAAATCCTTCTTTCTATGCCAAACCCGTAGAAACCATCAGTTTGGAAGCACAGATAGTATACAAAGGCATAATCCAAATATTTTACAAACACACATCTCCAAGTTAGGAGCACATTTACAAAGACTTGCAAAGCATTTTTTTTTTCACTTTAGTGCAGCCAGTGGGGCACATATAGCTCAATCATGAATTTCCATCATTTCCTCTGACAGTAACTCCTAAAAGAGAGGTAATCCACATCTAATATAAAATATGATGAAAACTGTAGAAACTTTATAAAATGTTTATCCATCTATGCCCACACACTTTTCTCTCCCCAGTGAAACCCACTGAGCAGATGGCTTCATCTAAGCTTAAAGAAGCACTGAAGAATGATGGATTCCAGTGCAAAATTAGAGAAGAAAGAGTTAAACAGATGTAAAAGGCTGTCTGCTTTTGCCTGCCGAAAGGGCTTGATCCTGCTGAGAAGAAGAGACAAATGCTCCATGGATTCATAAAGGCAAGAGAGTTATTCTCCCAAGCTGCTGTGCATGTGCCCAGCAATCCTCAGGGGTCAATTGTCTGAGCAACCCAGCTTAGGAAAAAATACCTTTTTATTTCCTTTCTTCTTAAAGCTCAGAAAGAAGAGGAGCTTGGATGACAATCTAGGAGAGAGATCTGCTTACAACAGAGAACTAAACAGTTTTTCAGGACTACATTAGATGATCAACAGGAGTCTCATGTAGCTGATTTGCAGCTTAATATTTATCTTGTACCACTGATTTACAGGCACATAGATATTAAGTGGACTGTGAGCATCCCATGAAATTCTTTCATCTTTCAATGTGCTTCTTGTACATTTGCCAGAAGTCATCATTTTCCAGCATCCTGGATAGCTGGAGCATCAAAAGATAAATGCTTTCTCAATGAAGAGGACATAATTTGATTGGATTTCTCCTTAAGCTCAAGCCTTCCTAATAATAAATATATTGATTAAAATTTCTGCTTTGGAAATAAAGGACAAATTAAATAAGTGCTTCACTGTGAGAATTTATGTATGTGGGACTCTCCATTTCTATACACAGCTCAACTGAATTTGGTGAGACTTGGTTAAAAAAATGGACCACATCCATAGATTGATGCCTCTGCAATACAGGAAACCATAAATCAAGACACCTGGAAGAGACAGAGCATGATGGCAGTTGGTTAAAAGGTACATTAACTGTCAAATATTTAGCATGTATTCTGCTGAAGAGACAGTGTTTAAAATAAGGTTTTTAGATATAGCTCAGTGAGCTGTTCTGCTCTGTAAGTCACATAATTTGTTTTGTTTGTGTCAAATCTCCAGTTGCATTTCACTGTTATGCACAAGACGATACAATATGCTGCTTCAGAGGGTCTTCAGTCTTAAAACAAAACATATTTGAATGTGTTGCTTCATATAACAGTCTTGATTGTTCCAGTAGTGGAAACGGGCTGTAAGTAATCTCACACAAACCTGACATAACAGATTTACACCAAAATTCCTCTGAGACCATCCATGATCCAGTCATATCCATTAGTCCAGACCTATCTGCTAGTGGAAGCAGGTGAAAACAAGGCAATAATACCAGCTCTGTGCCGCTCCACAACGCTCAGCCATCAGCTATGGACAAAACCCACAATGACAACCAAACAGCCCCAGCTGCGCAACGTGTACCTGGCAGCAAAATCCTGCTCTGTAAGAAAAACCATTTTAGCAAAAGCACTTATTAAACCCTGTGTCCGGGGAGACACAATAAAGACGCTCTTACACCTGCCAGGCTCAGCAGAAAGGAGGAAATGGAATGCTTTTATTTACATTATTTCATTCTTATACATGTCCCAACTCCACAAGGGATTGGAGAGCATGTCACTTCCTTCTCCATCCCACTGGAGAAGAAAGGTGCTCATTAAAGTTGTCATATCACAAAAGGAATGAAAAACAGAAAATACCGTTAAGTAAACACTGGCTATTATTTACATAAATCTGTGTGAAAAGAATCTGACTCCAAGGTTAAAAACAGAAGGCTTACAAAATTCCAGGGCAACAAAACCCCATCATCAGTTCGAAGATTTGGAAGAATATACCGTTAGAGCACCACAAAATGACAACTTCCAACTTGTCCTTAGTAGAAGGCCTGAACTTCTGACTGATGGTTTTCTAATATCAGGTCTTAAATGTCACTGATCCCACAGCAAAATAATGATGTGCTTTTGGCATCAGTTCAGATCTGTATGGGTATGTACCAGGCCTTACACTGGTTTAGTTTTCATTACCTGAAATGTCATTTTGAAGGGTTCCCCATTTAATATATAAATGCCAGGTGCCAAAGAGATGATCCGTGACCTTCTAAAATCATAGTGCTATCATTTTGCTCGAGGGCATGTTGATTTTCCTCCTGGGCACGGTGCCCACAAACCAGCCAACAACATCACAGCACCATCACAGGATGATACTGGTGCAAGCAACCTTAGAGTGGAAGTGACAGAGGCCATATGGCAAGAGTTACTCTGAGGCACAGTCTTGTCAGCTCAGGAGTGTTTGTATTTCCGTGAGGGGAATCTGAGTCCAACTGAAGTAAAAAAAACTGTCAGAAGTACTTCACTGTCTAAGAGCTTCACTTACCTTTCCAGAGATTACTTAGTCATCCAGGACAGCAGCTCTCATGGAAAGCTTTTGATATTTCCCACTGAAAGTTAATGAGACTTTGGCTCCTGGGCGTGTGAGTTATGCTTGGTACAAGACTTAAAAATCTGAGTAACATAAGCATATGTAAAATATTTACCTGTATGCCCCGCATACATTCTCAGACTTAATGGCAAAGTTTCAAAACATCTGGTAATAAATCCAAATTTTAGCTAGTTTTATTGGGCCACTGACTCACTGTATTTTTATAGATGTTACTCCTTGCATCCTGGAAGATGATGACAATATTATAAAAGCATCTGAAACTGATAAGAGAATGAACATAGGGTAAAACCAATACAAGTGTACTCCGAGTAGTGTTAATGCTGGATACTATCTGAACCTCTACCTAAGAAACTTCTCTCCAACTGAAATTCTTTTAGAGTTCATGTTAGTCTCATCATGGGGATGATAAAAGTCTGAACAAAAAACTGGCAAGGGAAGGAATCACTATTTTAAAGTAAATAATCCCATGATGAGACAACCTAACACATTGCTTTTAAACAGAGGTGAAAGAAGCACTGCAGGAACACTTCCATTTTATTATCCTCCAGCTGCTTGCATGCCCATCTTATGTAGCCCAATTCAGGAAAAATTCTACAGTGGCCACAGTCTTCAGGAAAAAGGGAGTTTTTCCTGCACAAGACATACAATCCTTCACAGCAGCAGGGAGTGCTCTGAGACACAGAGCACACCCTCTTCCATTCTACCCGTGCAAAAAGTGTCTTTGGTTGCAGGAAAAGGGAGATGTAAATCTGGCCAGTTGTAATAAAAAGGCCACCTAATCAGTGTTTTGGGGAAGAACTAGTGTGAAGAAAATAGCACTTGAAACAGCTACTTATTTCAAGTATTTGAAGACTAAACTATGTCTAGTAAAACCACCCTCCGTTTTCGCAGCATCATGCCTATACACACATGTTCTGAGAAGAACAGGCAACTTCCAGTGTTATCAAAACATATATGACACACTCAGATCCACATAGACTTTAAGCACAGAAAAATAAACTATTTTTAAACAAATAACTGAAACTACATCTTCCACCCTATACAATCCTGTTGCAAGTCTCATCTTTGTTTTTTCAGATAAAGTTACAAGCCGTATCTGCCTAAAATGATGAAGAAAAAAAGGATAGAGAACTATCCCAAAACTTCAGCAGTTTCCTCTGGGTCTCAAGGGACATTTTAACAATCCTTCTGGAAATTATAAAAATAGTGTGGCATACTTGTAGTTAAAAGAGAATAATTCACTCATGACTACGCTCTATTTTCCATTTATGACCTTTTGCTACACTGATCAGATGCAAGTACCAAGAGGAAGAAAATACTTGCAAACAACATCTTCCTCAACATTAGCCTAACAGTGAAAAAGATCTTGCATGGTTTGTCTGGAAGCATGGAGAACTTCCTACAATACAGCAGAAACAGCTACAGTATAAGTTGGCAGATTTGTCAGTGTTGCATCCAGATTTTAATGGCTCTTGCTCAAAACTGTGTTCTTAATGTTCACCACCATCACCAAAAGCAGAGAAAATGTGTTAAGCTCTATAAATCCACATTTTAAAATTTACTCAGTTGTTCATTAGCTCAAAGTAGAACCTATGTTGCTTTTGAACTCTGATTCTGCTTTTGATTAGGAAAAGTCATTAAGGAAGATAAAATTCATCAGATGAAATTCATAAACCCTATTCAGGGACAGCCCTGAACACCTAAATATGTCTCTTGTTAGAATTAAAAGGGAAAATCTTACAAGATCATAAAAAGAAAAAGTACTTGGATTCTTCATTCAGATCGTATAATCTGAGAGATGAAATGCTAAATTACCTGCCCTGAGTAGGGCCAGGTCTTGTGTGATAAAGCTTCCAAACTTCACTGACAGGAGCTGGGAAGCAGCACTGGCACTGGAATCATGTGGTGAGAAACTATCTTAACTTTTCTTTTGTCTCCATATATTTTTCAAAACTATTATTTCATATATTTTATTGACCATATAGTCATATGCTTTTATTTTATTTCTTTCATAATTTTTATTCAACAGTTAAAGTCAATTTCTTCCACTATTGGTAACCTACTTTTCTATTACAAGAAGTAGATTAGGTACATCTAAATTTAAATAGCCTCCCTGTCATTATCTCTCAGAGATCTCAGATGATGCTCAAAGACACATATCCAATATAATGTTTTTTCATGATAAGGCTCGGTTTCTAAGCATGATTTTAAACTGGCATCTCCTGGAGATATTTTCTGTGTCACTTCTAAAAGAATCAGTATGTGAATTAAATTATAAATTTTCCCGGACAAATAATTATCAGTTTGTTGCAGCATCCTTCCATAATACTGACAGTACAGGAGAACTTAATTTAGGATTTCATCAAAATGAAGACTGCATCTAGGTTATTTGCAACTAAGACATTTATTAAAGCTTTTATAATGCATGTGTTACTGCTGCAAAATGTGGAAGGTATCATTTCCTACAGCAAAAAATAATTAGAATTATACAGAATCAATACGCTAATTCATAATTTTGCACTAAACAATTCAGTTTGTTCCCCAGAATTAACATTAATTCAAGAAAGATTTTGCATTGCTTAGACCAGAAAACAAAGTTCTGAGATAAACAAGTATCTAATACACATTTCCCAGATATATTTACCTGTAAGTAATTAAGGAGCGCTTTATGAAATAAAATATTGATTCCAAAATCAAGAGAACACTCTTGATGAACACACTTCCCCTCACTTGCTGACCCTGTACTCCTACTTAATTATATTAATAATGCACCACTTTCAAAAAGCCAAAATTGTTAATACATTCCTCATAATATCCTAGTCCTGGAAGCTGGAGATAGTATAATTAATGTTCAAGATAAATGCCAGAAAGCTACTGCTTTGTTTCTTTACTTCTGTGGAGGGAAAGGAGAGTAGAGGAAGGTATAGAAAAAACACAGAAGAAAAGCCATTGAGCCCTTTAATATGTATTTGTTTTCTTCCTTTTTAAATGTTTGTACAGAAGAACAGCCTCTGAAGCACTGGAGATAATTGGATCTCTTCACTGTTTCACAAAACAAGAAACGAGCGCCCAGCCTTGCAGTGCACTTGCACTGTATGGCAGAGACAACCCTCGTGGAGGAGATAAAGACAACCTGGAGGAGATAAAGAGCCTGCACACTCCCGGTTCAGCTCCGTGTGGATGAGGAAGAACAGAACCAGAGGGGGATGCATCTTTATGAACAGCTGCCAGTCACTGCTGGTTTGCCACATGCAAATGCATCAGCGTTCATTTCTTGAATTTGTTCCTCAAAGCAAAATGCTTCTGGAATCACAGCTGCTGGCCAATACCAGGAACTGTTGTGTGGAACACGTTGGCAGAGGTGCCTTACACTGGCTGCCTGTTGGCATTTTTATTGTGCTTATAAATGCAATTATAAACAATACCTTGTGTTCTTCTATTCTCATTCTGAAGATACAAATTGCTGTTATCATCCTGAATTCCAGACAATAGCTTTTGATCTGATTTTCTAGTGCTGCCTTCTCTTAAACGTTATATTTTTGCCATATGGCGCACATAGTGAATGGCAATTTTTTTATTTTTTCCCTTTAAGCTGCAAAATTTTTAGGTGTTTTGGCAATAATCAGACCTAAAAATCTCAAAAACATCACCTAGAGGCTCAGCACAACAAAAAACACATGGATCTGTGTGTTCATCCAAATCCATCAAAATTGTAGGCCTCTGACTCCCTACCCAAAAGTCTTTATCCAATGTGAATATCAGTGTTTCTTTGTGAACAAGTCTATGACCTCTCTATTGACATATTCTCACTGAAGGTAGAGCTGCAATATGGCTAATCTATATCTACCATACTCTAGCTGGATATCACTGATCTCAGAAAACACAGATAAAGAAGTTCACAGGGTATAAAAAGCCATATAAATAATGATATTTTAGTATTCTAGGATTTTCTCTTTGCCACTGTTATTTCTCTAATCATTCAAACTTACATGTAAAATTAGTACTTGCAGACTAATTAGCTAGCAAAAATATTATCAGCAAGGTCATAAGACAAACAAAAGACTTGGGTCAAGAACAAATTTCCACTTGGACCTTGAACTGCATTTTATATGTATGCTCAGGCACCTTCTGAACTTATGCAGGTGGAACAAAATGTCCTGTTAAGCTCAAATTGAACTCAAGCAAAATGACAAGAACCAGCCAAGGCACAGAGCTGAACAACTCATTTTTTTAATGCCACTTTCTGCATTGCTTTTGTTTTTAACTGTGTGACTTGCCAGTAAATGAACAGCCAAGCATTTATTCTCACCAGATCTCTGAAGTGACAAGTCTTTAATAAGGCTGCCTTCTGCAATAAACCATTTTTGCAAGAAGAGACGAAAATTGTACCTCAAAATATATTAATTAGATTAGATTGATGTATATAACAGCACAATAAAATGGCAAGTCACAAAGGATCAAATAATTGTCTTAATAATGTCCACTACAGTGACGAACCGAAACAATTTGTATATTAGTAGGCTATTTATTAGCCTACTATGTGATTGCATTAAGTTTTGCTGCCTTGTGGCACCTTAGGAGTGCACCAACAACTCTGTAATCCACATTACTTTGTGGTTTGTAACCAAGAATGCAGCAACCAGTATTTCACTTTCTTCCCAACTTTTAATACAAAGGTAACTCTTTTGTTTTACTAATTACCTGTGAAAGTATGACAGAAGGAAGAAGGTAATCTATACCTTTTTTTTTGTGTAATATTTTTGTAAGTATTACAAAATAATTTTTGTTGTTTTGTTTCCCAACCTTTCCCAAATGGGAACCTAGACAACTACATCACATCCCTTTTTCTGCTGTCAAAAAACCCCAAAAAATCCCAAAGTAATTCCTGGCAAATACAGACCACATCTGGACTCAGCATCACCGAAACATGGAAATGCCATGTTGTCCACTTTCTAAACTGTTGCTGATATCCAAGGTGGCCAAGAATCTGAAATAAGTGGAATACTGTGAAAATCTCCCAGCAAAGGGCATTTCCCAGTTGAATGATTCTTCTAGTGCTGATAACAGCTGAATACAGGCAGCACAAAGATGATCAGTGCTTCCCATCCAAATTTAACCTTTAGCTAGTACAATAAGATTAGAAAGTGTTGTTTCCTCTCTTGGATATCTGTAGCACTGGAAGAGCAGTAGAGCACCTCTCTTAGAAGGAAACCTGAGAGAACTGGGATTGTTCAGCCTGGAAAAGAGAAGGATTTGAGACGACCTTCCAGTACCTGAATGGANGAATTGGGATTGTTCAGCCTGGAAAAGAAGGATTTGGGATGACCTTCCAGTACCTGAATGGAGCCTACAAGGAAGATGGAGAGGGATTATTTACAGGGGCCTGGGGTGACAGGACAAGGGGAAATGGCTTCAAACTGAAAGAGAGTAGGTTTAGATTAGTTATTAGGAAGGAATTCTTCCCTGTGTGGGTGGTGAGACACTGGAACAGGTTGCCTGGAGAAGCTGTGAATGCTTCATCTCTGGAAGTGTTCGAGGCCAGGTTGGATGGAGCTCTGAGCAACCTGGCCTAGTGGAAGATGTGGCAGGGGAGTTGGAATAAGATGATCTCTAACCTAAACCATTCCATAATTAACAGAGACATACACTGAGGTCCTCAGGATGAGGAATGAGGAAAGATATGCAAGAGGAACTGTTGGATTTACAGAGGCTCTTGGTGGGGTTTTCTGTTTGGTTGGTTTTTGGGGTTGATGTTTTGTGAGTTTCTGTGTTGTGGGATTTTTTTGGGCTTTGTTGTTACTGTTTTTTTTTTTTTTTTCATGAAGAAAAGCACTGCCATCCAAAACTGCAAACTGGAAACTGTCCTGCATACAGGTGCAGATGATGCTTATGGAGCACTCTGAAGAACTGGAGCTATCATGAAGGTATAAACAGGTTACACTGAAACCACTGACTGTATTCTTCAGTGGTCATTCCAGAGTACCTGCTACAATTTTGGGTTTCCCAGTGTATCTCACTCTCCACCCAAAATGAACTGCTTCTCTTTACAGTCTTCAAATCAACTTCAATGTGTGGAAGACTGGTATCTACCAAGTCATTTAAGGCAGATTTAGCAATATTTTTATATATTTATCATGGCATCTTGTATTCCATTGACCTTGCAGAAAAATGAATTGGTATGTTTTGTTTAAAATAGACATATTTTCTTTGTCATGGTTTTATGACAATTTCCATCTTTGTTTTCATTTAAATGCCATTAAATGTGCTTGGTTTTGAACAGCCTCTGAGAAATGATTAGTGATAAAAAACATTTGGATAATGGTTCATCTATTTCTGTTTACACTGACATAGCAGATATGCCATTCTAGGCTGGATTCTGAAAGGACAAGAGTCAGTGTTACACAATATCCATGACCCTCTTGTCTTTTTGTTAATCATCCCTAATCAGCTGTTGCTTTACAAATCAAATTTCTTAGTCTTTTCAGGCATGCAGGGTGATGCTAATGTGTGGCAACAGAACGTTGATTATAGACCACTGGGTAGCACTAGCTGCCCCATTAGTGGCACCCAGCTGTCCAGATTCATGCATGAGCAAGAAGGATTTAATAAGTTAAAATGAAGAACAGCAAAATGCCTGTGATGTGAAATGTTTGTGATGCAAATAAGGACAATACAGAAATAATTAGTGCGAGGCAAAGCATTTTTTCAAAGCAGTAGTTGAGGTAAATGACTGTAACTTTATTAATTACTAGATTAGATATTGGCATTTTCTACAGTATTTTTAATGCATCTGTTAAGCCTGTTTCTGGCAATGATGAACATAAAAGCAGAGTGCAAGAAACTGGGCATTCTAAGGCCTACAGAGCTAAAAATATCCATGAACAGCTTGAGCACGATTTGAAAGATTAACTGTATTAAAATCATTTAATTGATACAGAGAGTGCTACTCTTTTGGGATTGGTGTGTTTTCAGCTGTAGGAAGCATCAGGGTAACACTGGCCTCATATGTGTCATGGTTTAGCACAGCTTGAAGTTCTAGTTAAGGAGAAAAAAATATTCCGCCAGTCGAGGAAGTGACGTTTGTTGCAAAGAACTGTTGTAACTTCCTCCAGAACTTCACAGAACCAATCAATTGACTAATTTGGATATTGACAGCTCTATTAAGCCACTCAGAAGCTGTTACACCTCTGTAAAAACATCATCTAAAGACAGACAAGGCGGGAATCGCTCTCTTGTTTTTCCGGTTTCCTTCAAGATGGAACTTTACACCAGCTCCGGCCGCTGTTTGACAGCAGCAGATAAGCCCCAGCTGCAAGGGCACGGGAAGATTAACCCCTGCAGTGCTCTAAGTTCCTTCCTCAGGAGATGAAACCTGCAAATAACAATCCTTTCCCAGGTTAGAGGAAAGGGAAAGGGCAAAGGCACATGAATAGACACCATGAATAGTGACACCTATGTCACTGAAGAAGAAAGAGCTGAAGCCCAGAGAGAAGAGATAGAGGAGATGCTAGTAAGCTGAAATTCTTTTGTAAAGCTACGGTGATGGACTATGATATATTAGAGACTCCCTTGTAATTTCATGATAAGCATGGGGGAAGAGCTTTCAGCAGTAGCCATGGGCAAAGTTGCCTGTAGCCAAAGTGCTGGAAATGATGGAAAAGCTGATTACCATGAAAAGGATAGCCAGACACAGGGGGGCCCTGCCTCTAGCCAGATAGAAAACCGTGGTTTTTTGGGATGCCTTGGTTGACACTGGTGTGCAGTGTACCATACTCCCATCGCAGCATGTGGGGGTAGAATCTGTTTATCACAAGATTTGACCCTGGTGGAAGCTGAGGTGAGCCTGACCAGAAATGACTGGACACCTCATTGTGACTGGTCCAAAGGCCCCATGCATTTTGGGCATAGACTTCCTCCGAGGTGGGTATTTCAGAGACCCAAAGGGTCTCAGTGTGGGCTTTTGGAACAGCTGCTGTGGAGACATAGAGCATTAAGCAATTGAACACTTTGCCTGGACTATCAGAAAACCTCTGTTCCTTGAGATGAAGATGATCCCAGAGATAGATGAAGAGAACCTTTGCTCTTGAACAGCTCACTCTCAAAATTGTACCCCATTAGCTACAAGTGAACCCTCGAAACAGTTGTGAGGACACCTCTAATCGAGGGTAGGGACTCACACACGCCATCAGAAACCCATCCCGGGCGGCTGTTGTGCGGTGACATTGATGCCATGAGAAGACCGTTCTTGTGGAAAAGCTCCATAGCATGGACAAAAGAGACTCCTCTCCCTAAATGAATTGATGAAAGACTATTTTAGAGTGGTAAACTCACTGAAATAATTCCAAGTTTGTGTCTTTATGGTATAAGTGAAAGGAGGGAGGAGGATGAGGGAAAGAGAAGTGTTCTGCAGGTTTGTATTGACCAAGATCATAGTCTGTTATCCTTTGTGTGAGTTGGATATAAGGGGGAGGTGCTGGAGGGAAAAGGGGGGGGGTTTGCTTTAATTCCTTGTTATTCCTTTTTACTTTTAGTTCTAGTAATAAACTTCTTTATATTCTTTAAAGTGTGGTGCCTGCTTTGCATTCCTCCCTGTTCTTATCTCACGAAAGGTAAAAATGCGAACAAAACCACTACAATATGTAAAATGTGGTTTGCAGGGGAAAGTTGGTATTTTTAGTGTCATCTTCTAAAATAGAATCTGGAAGCTTGAATATGGAGAGTTTCTATATTTTTCAGTAGTAAAACTTTTCCATATCTGCACAGACTACAAAGACCAAAATCCCCCACCACAAGTTTTCCTCTGAATTTCAAGTCCATCCACAAAACAACATGGCAATTTTTTACTTCTGTATCCAATTGCTTTAAGTTCTAAAGAGTGCCAAATAAATGTGCTGAAGGTTGAGATTAGCCCGTCGTTACTTAAAAGTGAACGTGGTACCATTTTTCTGACTTTATACATCTTGGCCTAAATATCCTTAGGGTAAATAGAACTTGGCTGTGTGTTACTCTGGTATAATAAACAGTCAATGGTTCCATAAATATCGAGGTCCAGCTTCTGAACTGATGCACATTGACTTAAATAGAGCTAAGCCTGACACCAGCTGAGGAAACAGCTCTGTAGATCTAATTATACACACAGCAAAAAAGTCACTAAGAACTCTATCTCAGTTCAGCCTATTTCACGTAATTAACTGTACAATAAAATGTTCTGTGATCAAATAGCTCAGTTCTTTTGAAGTACTCACTTTCCATTTCCTGAAATAAGCACATCTAAGAAGAAATTCCTTCTTACAAGCCTGAACATTTGCAGCTATCCACGCCAGTGACTGCTGTTTTGTGCCTAATCCCAGCTACTCTGGAGAGAAAAGCACAATCTCCAGCTGGGTGCTGTGACTGCAGAATAAGACTCTTTCAGTGCATAATGTCCATCAGTACAACCAGAGTCATGTCAGTCGTGACTGGGTCCAAGGCCACGTTCTCCATTTCATTCCGCAGGGGCCAGACTGGTACAAAGGCTGGGAAGCCCTCAAACATGGGAAAAATAGTCTGGATTGGAATTGGTGACCTGAAGGTGAAGGACTTGCTAAATCCTCTCCAGGGCTTTACTCTGCCTCTCTTCTGTAGTCCTCACTCTGAAAACAAAGGTGCATTTATTTGAAGCTCTGTTAATTTTGGGAGGGGGGAAGGCAGTAATTAGCATGCCTCAGTTACATAAAGGGTTCATTCCTTAAACTCCTTGTCAATTCATTATTCCAGTTTTTGACAAAGACGCCTGGATTAAATCCATAAATAAATGGATTTATGTCGTTTAGTCACTCAGGTTTTAAAACTCTCCAGAGCCTCACTGCATTACCCTACTCCTACAAGAGCTGATGTGCTATTCCCACAGACAACATTTATTAAATTCATTATATCATTATTTTCTAAATCAAAATTCTCTACGTATTTTAGTAGTTTGCCTACTTGAATCAGGGTATACAGAGCTGGAGAACTACTAAGTTAAAAAACTTCTCCTTGGTTATCTTGGTTTTATTTCTCCCTAGAAGCCTTTAAGCCATTCACAGCAGTCTTTGACAGAATGTGCTGGAATACAATAATATATCAATTAATTACAGTCAACCACCTGCTAATACTATTTCTTCAAAATGTCTTCATTATTAATGGAAAGCACTGTGGTGTGGCAATGTGCTCAAAAACTAACTGAAAAAGAAATTATGACCCAGTTCTGCGAATAATTATATTGCATTTCCTAACGTTTTCCTATCACAGTAATTAGTACAGTTGTGGTTTAAAGTTCACAGAACCAATTTGACCTCTTTTAGCAAAAGCCCACAGAGGCCACCCAGCCAGCAAAACCTTATACTTGTCATATATTTTCATTTGACAAAGCTTTATAAAATACCCACCATTGATGGCTTCACATGCAGAGATAGTTCTTTAAACCACTGAATATTTCTTCCAAACCACTTTCTAGAGCATTTAGAAGAAAATAATCTGGAAGAAAATTAACAGCTCAAAATGACTGTGTATGGAATTATTCACATGGGTGCGAATTAATCTAGCTGAAAACTGGGACATGACAGCTCTGGAGACAATTATAAAATACTGAGCCTTTATTGCTTGCACATCACAAGGTCAAACAGCACAGGTGACACGTGTCTGAGGGGGCACAGCAGCTGAACTGGGGCTGCTTGGTGGCCCTGGATGTCTCAGTCCAGGTCCAAAGTGACAATGTGACACCATCACAAAAAGTGCTCCAGGCGCTGGCACAAATTGACACCCGTGCTGGAGCCTCAGTGGTGCTGCCACGGGCCAAGGGGGGGTTGTGATTGCTCTGTTCTTTTGCTCCCAGACCTTGTCATTTCAGATTGCGCTGACATCTCAACCCATGCACAGCCCAACACCCTTCAACCTCTTCCTCCTTTCATCTTGCTGGGCAATGTCACTACCTTGGGCAGCAAGGAAAGTAACAAAATACCTTAGACATAGATTGTTTCCAGATATACACTCCATTTACTGTCAAATCTCATTATTTTTCTAAACAAATTTAAGTTTGAACACCAATGCAGTGCATAATAAAAAACAATATGTAATTAAAACACAGAACTGGTGCATTATAGTTCAGAGACAGTAAATGGTTTGATAGCATTTCATGTTCAATTTTGTTTTAAATAACAGCTGTCTGTGCTTCTTGCTGTCCCTGCAGGAAGTAAAATCAAAGCTAATGCAGGAAAAAATACTACTCCCATCCTCCTTTCCAAAAGCAATTTTTTAACTATTCAGTCAATGCAAATCTAAAAATAGCCGAAAAAAAAAAAACAAACCCAAACTTGGAAAGAAAAAAGAATGCCTTCTTAATTGCGTATTAATTGCTATACCCAATTGTAACTTTCTTTTTTTCACCAGCAAGTATCATAATTTGTGCCATTATAAGGCTCTGGAGAATCGTGCCAACAGAGAATGTGCATGTCAAATAATTGATTCAACCTGCCACTTCCCCACAGGGTCAATAAGGAGCAGCTGGACATGAAATCCCTACCTAAAAACAACAGCTGCAGCACACGAGATAGACCCAGAGAGGAGGTACAGCCTTTGTTTTCCACCTCCTGATCCAAAGCACTCAGCTAAATGCCCAGGCAAAAGAGCCTAATATAAATAGACAAGTGCACCGCTCACATGGGGGGCAGAACTGGGATGGCTGAAAGGAAGAAACTGCAAAGGGAAAGAAAGTACAAAGGAGGGGAGAGCAAGGCACACTGGAACCTGCCAGATCCCTGTGTCAGCAGCTCATTTTTACTCCATGTGACTGCTTTGGATATGCTGGACACCCAAGATGAACTTTTTCCACCTGCACGCTTCAGAAAACCCACCAGCTAACAGCGCACTTACAAGATCTATTGCAGTTCTCCCTTTCACCTAAGATACCTGGGAATTAAAAATCTGGATCCAACAGCTGCTCAGCACATCATTTCTAAAGTTCGGGCAATACCCTGGGTAAGAGACAATGTCAGCCTTCCTTGCCCCTGCTTAATCCCAGTCCAGGCCAGAAAAACCATACAGGGTCTCCATGGCTATCCACAGCTGGACATCTGCCCCAGATCTTCGCTCATTCGACAGCAGCAGGATCCCTTTTTCCCACATACACAGCATAGAAGGTGACCATAAATCACCAATAAAGACAAGTTACTCATCATTTAAGTGGAAATCCCAGTTCACTGGGCAATCTGACATTGAAGTAGTATTTATACGTGGTATTATATACCTATAAAGAATTCTTTATTCCCTTAATATCTCGGAAAAGATTTACAGTTGCTTATTTCCCTCTCAGCTTCTGCTATTTGGCGGCATCATACAAGCTAGATTTCTTTTTGTAGTACCATGGCTATAAATTGCATGTCCCTCAAAGATACCTTTGTCTCAAAGAGAGCATTGCAGAAACTGAAGCACCACTCTCATACTACCGTAAGTGCTAATAAATAAACCACTGTATTTTCCGCAAATGCTTCTGCTTTCAACATGACAGCTATTTCAGGCTTTTCCTGTATCTCCTGTAACAAACCTAACACTGCCACCCTAGTGGGACTTGACAATTCCTGTGGGTCCCTTCCAACTCAGAGCACTCTGTGATTCCATGATTAGGGATCCTTATGCCCACCCTTCCTTGTTAGCAACCGCGATGCAAAAATTCCTTCACAGCAAGAATTCCATCTCTGGTAAAATTTAGGAAGGCTTTAGTGTTAGTCTATAGAAGCTTACCATTTGGATTTACAGTCAGAGCATTCAATTACAAGTAACTTTGATAATTTGCAGTACAGAAATTTCTTATATACACAACTCCACCTAGCTAATAAGTGATTCAGTACCAACAGCATGCCAGGCATTTCCCAAACTCCCACGAAGACTCAGACCCCATCTCACAAGCATACGCACATAAGCAACTTGTAGTTATAATGAGATTTAACTCTCAAATGATATACCCCACAGAAATCACACTAGATTAAAAATGTCTAGGATATTCTACAAATCTAAGTAGGCATATTAATGAGATATTGCAGTTATGTTATATAATACTGTATCAAAGTTCACAGAATCCAACAAAAATCAAGGGCAGTGGCGCCTCAACTGTCCGAAGGGAAGCATATTTGCTTTGTAAATATTAATGAACTTTATATGATGTCTACAGGGAGAGATTTGAGCAGGGAACACAGTCAGCAGGACTAAAGCACTACATTTCTTTTGTCCCTTCCGAAACATTTCCCATCAGGAGGTTATCATCATACAGATCGTGTATTATTATATGCAGCCCCAAAGGGAGATGTTTGTTTAAATGTCCACAGGGAAGAGGTTATCATCCAACAGGCATCAGGACTGAATTCAGGGCAGTCAAAGTGCTGTGTGGTAAGTTTGTTTCATATTAGGTTTGAGCACTCACTCCAGAACAA
Organism: Platysteira castanea; assembly: GCA_013397175.1. Taxonomy (NCBI): domain Eukaryota; kingdom Metazoa; phylum Chordata; class Aves; order Passeriformes; genus Platysteira; species Platysteira castanea. Next base: position 301,491 of record VYXC01007881.1, read on the forward strand.
TAAGCAACAGTGCAAGCTCAAAGACTTGTTTCCACACACAAAAAAGACATTTGACATGCACTTTTAAAGAAATGTGAAAGCAAAAAGAATAAATGAAATTAATCACATAGACTGCATTTTGTCTATAAAACAGTCCATCACTCTCAACTAAAAGATAAGACTATCGATATGCAAATAGAAGAATAAGGTTTCTTTTGGATCACAAAAGCCAAAGGGGCTTTAAATGAAAGGAGAAAATTCCAGCAGAAGAGGCTGAAAATCACATATAAAACCCTTCCCCAAACCTAAAAATATGTAGCTGGATTGAGGTTTAAATGCACAGTGCCTTTTAAGTATGTGGAAAAGCTGTATGGAAGAAAACAGAAAAGAATGCAGAACCTGAAAAACCCCTTCCTCGCACATGATCAAATCTAGGAAATTTAGAGATGGGTTCCTGAAAGGCCTTAAGTTTCTTTCAAGGGAGAGAAATCAGAAAGACACCTATTCCCCTGGATTTACTGTGCATTGATCACTCAGACAAAGATATAGCAGCTGGATCTTAGCATTTCTTTTCAGCCTGAAGTACTGAAGAGCAGGGAAGTGTCCTCCCCAGTGGTATCTCAGGTCTAATAGCAAAGACGAGACAAGTATCCTGGCTCGGAGAAGTTCAATATTCCCAGTTCAGAAAAGCATCCCAAATTCACTTCTGGTAAATGTAAATTTACTCCTGAATGAAAACGTGCTCCTGAATCAGGATGAAGCCAGATAGAAAAGAAGAGAGACAGGGCAATGCTGACCTTGTTATTTACAAGGCATAACTGCAAGTCAAAGCTGTGCTCTTTGCCATGGAAACTTCCATCTCAACTGTAAAATTATATTGCTTTTAAAGCTACTTAATTCCACTTTCACCCTCACTGGTATTTATCATCTAACCACGGGATGTTTTCCACTTATTTTACTAGCCCCAAAGTATATTCACCCTTTTCTTTTTTTATGTAGGTAAAAAGAAAATAAGGCTTCAAGAAATTAATTCGGTTTAGATTTAGTAGCTGTAAACAGTCTATGCTGGTAAAAGTTAATCTTCATTTTTTTATCTCAAGAGAGATCAGGTTAGAAGTAAGGAGAAACCCTGAGTAAGTCTCTGTGTGGTGTTTGTTCAAAACCTCTTCCCACAAAACATTGTTTACAATTCCTATGGAAGTGAAGAATTTCATAGCTCACCTAATTTGTTTTCCATTTTTTTCATTAATCCCAAATAAATGAAAAAATTACATCATCTGTCCTGAAGTCTATGTAGGAAGGTGATATCCACCCTTAAACTGTGCTTACATTTGAATTTAAGCCATTTGTTCTGTATTAATTTTCAGGTATTTCATCTTGGAAGCCTGCTGTCATTCCCATGTTTCCACTGGTCCTCATTGTTAATGCCCTCCACATCCGCAGTGCTCTTCTCATCTGTTCTGTCATTTCATATTTAATAGACAGACCTATTTTTCACCTTCCCAGGAATACAGTAGGATACAGAACCTATAAAGTATGTGGCCAATATCATCTAACCTATTAAATGTCAGAATCGTGTATCTCAAACTATATGTCAAGATGCTGAAGTCTAGCAGCAATAAACTCATTCTTTTCCTCACAGGGAATTGCACTCTGGCTATAAGGATCCATGTGGGTTTCCTTCTGTATACATTTGATTGTGACCTACTGGTGATGGCTAATGTGGTCGGAAATGATGGTAGGAGTTGGCCGGATCTTAGATGGGAAAATGGAGTAAAACCTAACAAAGTATTCTGTGTACAGTTATCTCTTTCATACCAGTTTGGTTCTTCATAGGGTGATCCAATGTTTGCTTCAGTATGAGACTCACCTAACGTATTTTTTTTTTTTGTATTTTAGTATTATTTCACCCTCATCTTCCACACTGGACATTCTGTTTTGGGAAAAACTGTAGGCAAGAGAACTGAATTTAAATCAAACCAAAGTGGCAGCTTTCCAGAAGCAGAACAGCCATGTGAGTTTGCTGGAAACAGAACACCCAAAGAAGCCATCGCACACTCTGCAGGATGCCAGGGAAGTGCCAGCAAAACCAAGCACGTGCTCTTGGCTTGTGCAGAAGGGCTGCTGCCTGCGCCAGCAGAGTGCCATCCCTCTCCCTGGGGACTGTGGCTGGGCAGTCAGCCTGGCCAGCAGCTGGTCCCCATCCATCCCACCTGGTTTGTATCTGCTGGTGACTGCCAGCCAAACCCATCCCTTCTCCTAGGAGTCTCCCAAAGCACTGTCTCCACAACAGGAGCCTCCTTGCAAACCTCGACAGAGTGGACGGAAAACCTTCCCCACTGTCTCCTTCCTCTTACCCCAGCTCAGTGCAGCTCCTGCTAAGGCCCAGCTGTAATCCACTGATACAGTTCAGTCAGACACCAAAGTAGAGCAGAACATAAATCGCAACAGATTTACTAATGTGAAGAGCTCAGAAGCAAAACAAAGATTGTAACGGCAATTTCTCCATTACTCATGAAGTATTTTATCCGTGAATCTCACTCGAGCTACCTGGATCATTATCCCTCAGTTATTTATTCCTACATACACACAGGGTGAGGAACATGAGCTGATTTAAGGTCTCCAGAAGGGCAGCAACAATAACTGAATCTTTCCAAAACGAAGGCTGGACTTCTGCATTGTGTTGATTTGAGGAGCCAGTTGAAATTATCAGCTTTCTGTCTGAAAGCCAGTACAGAAATAACAAGATCTTATCCTGATCTTTTTTGTCATGCAAGAAGTAACAAGAAAGAAAATAAAGCCACTGTTTCTACTTATTTTTAAGTATTTTTTCACGTAGCTCACTATAGTTGTAAGGCCCCTCCAAAAATCCAGAAATCACAAGCTAAAAAATTAAGAAGACAAAATCTCAGCCCTGAAGCAGGGACAATTTTGTTAATTTAGCTACATGCCTGTAGAATTTCCAAACTATCCAAGCTCCTGCTATCATAACTGCTATTAAATTGTAAGGATAAAAAGAATAAATTCTTTCAGAAATTTCAATTATTAGATAGTTAACTGCCGTAAACACTAAAGAAGCCATGCAGAGCTCTGGCTTGCATTAGTGACACTCATTAGCTGTAGTGGATTTACTGAAGGTGTTTTTGATGCAGTACACGAAGGTTAGATAAACCTTTACAAAGAGGTATTCAGCAAAAACATCTACACTATGCACGGATTTCCTTGATCCTCCACAAATTTTAGAGGGAAGGGTTGACAGAAAGCCACGTCACCAACTCCTTCCTCCCAGTTTCATTTTGGTCACAAACGAGTAGCTCAGAAACCATCCCACAGGACACGTCCCTGGGACATTCCCAGCCATCACGAGCTCTAAGAATTCTGTCCAAGAGGGATCCTTCCTGCCTGTTTCTCAGTAGCTGTAGCAAAAATACTAAAACCTTTTCAAGTTAATACATTAAGCATTATGTGTAACAAAGACAGGCTTTGTCCGCTTCGCTTTATCAGCCCTCTAACTAAACAGCAGCCTGAAGAACATATAAGGAAAGCACTGCTGCCTTGGCAGCTGCCTTATCATTTCAGAAAATGACTTGTCTGTTGGGTGATAGTTAGATTTGGGCTTTGGGGACAGCACTGAATCTCTCTGAGCCTGGTGAGAAAGCAGCTACACAGAGCAAGTAAATCATTTTAATTTTGTACCAGTTGAAAAGCATTTTTTTCCTCGACTTCAGCAAGATGACAGTGGCATGATGGCTGATTTTCATTTCAATCAGAGCAGCATATGATTACCACCTAATTAGAATGTAGAAATAGAAAGGAGATCATTTTTTAACCTACCCAAGAGAACAGTGCTGGGGGAGGGGAGGAGATGATGTTAATCAAGTGATACTGGCATATCAGAGCGACCAAAATAGCCAGATGAATTTTTATCGGCACCCTTACTGTCCTTGAGGATCTGTCAGTGGCTTCAGTAGAAACCTGTATTTTCAGAGCTTTATTTCTGAGTAATAAATATTCTTTAAAATAAATACATGTCACCTCAGGCCCAAACTTGCCATAAAAAAATACCACCTTAGGTATAAATATATATATTTTTGTCAAAATTTCACATGGTTTTGTTGACAACTGTAAAACTGTAAACATGGAAACTAACATGCATGGAGCTGTTTGCATTAATATACATGTTTGGGGTTTTTTTAAACTTGCTTTCATTAATTAAATATTGCCAGCCAGCTACTCCACTCCTCTCTGGAATACATGTTGCAAGTGAGTTGCTCTGCCCTAGGGGGATCTAACTGAGGTTACATTAAGTGGAACTGCATCAGGCAACATTTTCCAAGATGCTGTCTCCATCTGCATCCTTCTGCAGAGATAAAGACTAGACCTCATCTCAGGATGCCACTTGGTTTAATTGTCTCTGAAGAATGAAGAGCCAGAATTAGATTTCTGAGACCGCCAAAAGGAGGGGGTTAGAGAAATTAAAAACAAAATAAAATTAATAGTGAAATGATCCTTCAGGCAAGCCTGCCTTGTGCAGTAGAGAGCGGTGGCAGCTCCCTTTGCTCTGCCCTCCCAGGCAGCAGCTGGCCATCCATCACAACATCTCTCTCCAAACTGGTCGCCAGCACCCAGCACCATTTTAGGTGTGTGAGATATCCTGCCTTTGGCTACCTCCGTAGTGGAAAATGCCTCCATATATCATATTTGGATGGAGCACAGTACAAAAGGAAGTACAGATGCAGGGCACCCATGCTGGAGTGGGCCTAACTAGACAAACAGGAAGGAAAACATGAGGAAACATGTTTCCTCAAGAACATTTTTGTCAGGAGGAGTATAGCAAGTATGATCCTGACTGATTCCCTACCCCCATTAAAACAGAGTTCCACTCATTTCAGCTGGACTGGGATTTGGCTCATCCTGCTTTGCTGGAAATGGTCACTTTTTTTTTTTGGCTGTGGGATGATACATAACTATCTGCTAAAACACAAGGCCTCATGTACCTCAAGCAAAATAAGGAAAAAGTCTCTCTTCAGCAATGAATCTAATGAAAAGGAATCAAGAATGTGTTGATTTATTTCCCATTTATGTGCTTTTAATCTGTATCAGTTATTTCAACAGCAAATACATTACCATTTCACTTTCCTAGTTGTTGTTCTACTGGGGTGTGTAATAAATGTTGTGAGATATTGTGCAAGAGAAAGAACAATATATTGAACTAAATGTGCTGTTAATTTCAAGTCTTTTCTTGAGCAGTGAAAAAGTCCTGAGGGTTTTCATGTCAGTGTATTGTATGGTGAGGCATACACTGAGATCTTTTTATTTTTCACCCTTTTGAGAAACATAGCAAACAAAAGTAGATCATTTCTATTATTGCAAACATTCCTAGATATCTGCCATGCAAAACCAAAGATAAGCCTCTCCCCATCACCCCCTATAATGTAGAGGGGCCAGTATTTAAAGCTGTCACAATGTTTTTGATACATTTGTTGACAAATGTTGAGATACCATTACAGGAAATCAGGTGGCAACACCTCAAACCTTGCCAAATTATCCCAGAAAGAAACATTGTGACCTGTTAAAAGAGCTTAATGCGCATTTTAAAATGAATCCCAGGGTATAATTTCCTAAGGAGTGGACTCCAACTCTATTTTGTGCTCTGAAGAATTCTATTAAACCTCTAGAGCACTTTGTGAAATGTGCAAACACAGTTTGCTAAGGGGATAGCCTAGGTGGTCTGCAGTAAATTAACCACTACTGCTGACTGAGGCCATACCAGGGAGTTTGCTCCAAGGGATTTCTACACTTACAGCAAAACGCCATTTACCAGCCTCTAAACTAGATTTGCCCTCTGGCTGCAAGTCAGCAGACCTTGGTGTAAAGCATGGCCGGAGATTAGTTTGACTAAGGGCTTCATTTCAAGAGCGGAACGGTGCTGCTGTTACACACAACTGAGTCCAAACCACTACTTACAGCAGGGTTGTTTTCCCCAGCCAACTTTCTGGAGTTGAGTTTTAGGCTGCTGGACTATGGTGGCTGTATGTTGAGTAGATTACAATAGAAATATATCTCTGTTGCTTTGTAACAACTAACCTCAGAAAGGAGCTAACTCCATTTGCATGGTAATAAGACATTCATCTGAGTGACATCAGAGTTAAGCATGCTAATAAGTTTTTATACAAACACCTGAGGGGTCAAGCACACCCATGTGCTCGGATAAGAAAACCTTTTATTAAATGCAAATCACTTGTCTTTTAAATACTATGACAGAGAAATTCACAGGACTCTGACACAGCTTGCAGGAATCATTCAAGTTGCATTTTCAGGCCCCTGGGCTGACTAGGGAATGTAGCAACTGATTTATTTATATTTTGAATTAATATCAATATGTAAAAAATCTTCATTATAGCATCAAAGGAAAGAAGTACTACAGGAAGGTAGAGAGATGAAAACAAGAACACTGCCTTATCTTTCCCAAATTTGTCACTGATTCCTGGGTTGCTGGAAGGCAGAGGAGACACGGCTGCTCTAGAGCACAACAAAAGACTTGGAAATTTGTCAGCTTTCCATCTTATTCACCTACCTGCTTTTCCCAGGTGTATTGCTATGGAGGAAGATTCCCTAGTGAGCATGCTACCTATCTTGCACTGAAACTTCTTGAATTCACTCAGTCAATTCACATTCTACAATCAGAGAGTTTGAGACCTTAGTGAGTGGTTAGGGCCAAGGGCATAACGGGCTGCCAGACACCTTCAGGACTAAAGGAGCAGAACCTTCTCACAGGTAAGGCAGATTGCAGAACAAAGGTTGAGGGAAAAAAGCTGGCTTTGATTAATTTAACTCTGGCAGAGCCAAGTGTAGGAGGCCTCTCTTGTTCAGGAGAGGCTGTTAGCAGGACACACCAACTCATCCTGACAGAGCAGGCAGTACCAGGGGAGCAGGTTTGGTCAGCTCTAACAGGAATGAGATGTGACCAGCACTCTGAAAAGATGCCCTTGTGCCAGGTCGTTAGAGGTTTTGCTCCCAGACTATGAAATGTGAATTTAAATGTCCAGTGGGTGTAGTGGGAATTGCTCTGTCTTTAAAACAGAACTTTGTAGAAAGGACTATATCATATGGCTGTGTGCAATGAGAGCAGACTGTATTAAAGCACAGAAAGTCCTTTTCAATCTATTGCTGTATGATGAGCTACTTCGGGGGAAAGCTGGGGTAATGCATAATATTACTACTCAAAGCACAAAATCTAATCCAAGGGAGTAAGTGTACACATCCCTGGAAGTGTTCAAGGCCAGGATGGATGGGGCCCTGAGCAGCCTGGTCTAATGGGCAGCATCCCTGCCCGTAGCAGGGGTTGGAATAGATGTACTTTAAGGTCCCTTGCAATGCAAACCATTCTGTGATCCCATACGAATATAAAATTGATCAGATTGACACATGGCACAGAGCTACATCAGTTCTCTTAAACCAGTTAACTACGCTCACCTTGCTATACACATTAAATAACAGCAACCCAGAAATGGTATGCTCCCCAAAGTTCCCTTTTACTGCACAAGTTACTGCTGTTCTCAATACAATTAAGTATCTTTATTTTGCTGCTGTCCTATTTATGACATGTAAAACATGCTAGTATGCCGCAGTCTAAAACTCAAGCCAATGGATTGTGGAAAAACCTTAGGAAGAAGCTAAGCTTCATGTAAGAAAGTACAAAGCTGTGGATAACCAAACCCTCAAAATGTATCTTGAAGGAAACCTAATACTCTACTTCCTTTGAAAGTCAACAAAAACTCTAGGGGAAGAGCTCTGAACCACCACTATCAGTAATATGGAATAATTGCACCACCTGTATGTCTTCAAGTGTGTCAAACAGTGTGAGAGCTCAGCTTGGTGAAGCTGGGATTCAGGATGTTAGGAAGACAACACTTAAGACAACAACTATGAGCTGCAATAGTCCAAACTGAAAAAACAGCTGTGGTGTGAGATCAGTAGGATAACTTTAGACAATTGCTTTGTAGTTAGGACAGCCTGGGCTCCTTTCACTGTCCAAACATTATAAACTACAGCTACTTTTAAAAAAAGTAATTCTGGTTAAACTGGAGTTTGTGAGGAGCAAGGCAGGAGGTGTATATACAATACAGGTTCAGCTTTTGAGGAAGAAAAGCTTATTTCTGGAGCAAAAAACAAAAACAAACCTTTCAGTTTATTTTTTAAATTATGTGGTAAAAACGAAGCTAGGAGGAATTATAAGATGGTAAGCAGCACAAACATATTGGTTTTAGCCTTACACGTCAAGGTTAAGATTACAAACAGACAAGATCCCAAAAATAAAAGTTTAGGGCTAAGCTCATGAGATTTATGCACTAATAGTGTTAATGAAGCCTGTCCATCTGAAACTCTTGCTTCACTGCTCAGATTTCTAGCTGTGGGCAGCAACTCTGACAGCAGAGAAAGCCACAGCAACCAACTACTCAGTGCTACAAAAAATCAGTGTCCAAACAGGTATGCACAACTTAGTGCACTTCCAGGTTTGAAAACCTCAATGTACCACTCAAATCTCAACAAAATACTTCCTTTCAATTCAAATTTGGCAAAAAACCCAAACCAAACCACATAAACCCACTAAATTAATACCCTGACTTATCAGGTTCTTGCGAAAAAACGTGCTTCCTGAATATATTGCTAGAGGAAAAAATGCTACTAGCTACGTCCCTGTATGCTTCTTCATTGGATGCTCTGTTCAGTGTTTCCAGACAAAATACTAAACTGCTCTAACTGTCTGAAATCTGCTGGCTGTCATCATAAGGAAACAGGCAGACTGTTAGTTTAAGACATGATTATTTTATTTGTTTTGCCACTTCTTTACTGCACTTCTCCAATCCAACACTAGGGACACAGAAAGACAAAAACTAGAAAGGGGAGAGATGCAGATCATTCTGTTAAAAGCATTTTTTGTCTTGTACAAATAATCACTATTATGTTGCTGCTGGAAGATGACCAGTATTATTAAAAATTCACATATATAGTGAGTGGTTTTGGAAAATGAACACTTAACAGTAAGCAAACAAAAAAATTAACGACAAGAGAAAATAGGATCCTACAGCTCTTTACTGTAAAGTGACCTCAGGAACACCACTGACCTTTGGTGGCCATTCCCACTGACAACCGGTACACACATTTCCTTTCCAAGAATCTCCTCATTATTTTCCAAAAACTCCGACATTCAGAAACAGCTTAGGAAGAGAATAGTCTTCTGCTTTGCCAGGAAAGTTTACAATGCACAGGAAATGCACAGTATGGTTTCAAACAAAGGCATTTCCTTTGAACTCTAGTATAGCTTTTAGATATAAAAATCTTCCCCTGGCTATATTGTCTTGACCTGACTTCGCTGGTCTTAAGACTAAATAATAAAAGACTTCAAGGCTCAAATCTATGTTTACTCTTTTCACAGTTTTGGAGTCAAAGACCATAACCTTAAACAGAAGTTTGAAAAAAAAAATACTTTATTCCATACCTCATTGTGATTCTTGCTTAACCATTCCTTAATAGTGCTAAGGGCAATGACGGCAGCAGGCTCATTTGGAAAACCTAGAAAGAGAAGAAATGAGAGATAAATAAAAGGCATATATTTCTTTTATATATAAGAAAACAAAAATCTGGGCTTTTTTTCTTCCTATTCCTTAAAATAGTTTGGAATTACAGTTGGTCAATTCCCTTCTTCACAGATGTGTATAAAGGTTTTAGGTGACATCAGTTACATTTTCCCCCCCAACTAAATAAATTGAAAATAGGCCCAAAAATGCTTTATTGGATTTTTTTTTCACTTGACTCTAGTTAAGAAGAGCCCCCTGCTCAAGCAAAGAAGCAACAATAGAGAGCTATACATGTGTCACACTAGGCAAGCAACCATTCCACACATATATGACAGTAACAAATACTAGGCTTACATTTCATGGCAGCAAGAAAAATTGAGACATTTCCTAAGGCATAAGGGCTTTCTTAAGGCTTTCCTTCTTTAATCCATCTGTCAGCAAAACTATACCACACTATGACCCCAATGCCATAGACCTTATAAAGTGAGAAATGTTTGAGCTGGAAATCTCTCAATTTGTGATCTAAATCATAACAAACAACTTTGGAAATTAAAGAATTCATGAAGTTCATAAGCATATGAACTTAAGGCCTTATGTTGCATGATATATTAGCAATAGTAACTCCCCCCAGCACTAAACAATATCAAAAATCTTTCCAGGGATACAGGCTTTTTGCTTTGATGGTTTCTACCTATCAAATTTAGATGCTTTCATTACTTAGGCACCTTAATTTAATTTTCCTTTAAATTCCTAACTTGGGGACAGCAAATAATTTCTGTGAGGATTTAAAAATAAAACCCCATAAGCTGCATGAATTGTTCTCAGCAAGTTAGATTAACAGAACAGGCTTTGAAGAGGTAGAGCCACAGGCACAGTGGACAAGCAAGCAACAGGGTTGGAAAGAGTCATGAAATTTGGCATACAGCTAGGTAGATACAGCCTTTCTTACATCATACATCACCCTTGCACTGAAACACAGATACTGCGAAAAACTACAGATTTTTAGCTTTTTGACTTATATCTTATTTACCCCTTTTTCAGAACTTGTGCAATGAAAGATTAGGAAAAAACCCAACCCAGACCAAAATCCCTCCACTGAATTACATTCCCAAAATATCACTCCCTGTAAATTAACTCTGCAAAGATTTGCTCCAGCAGCATGTGTACTGTTTTCAAGTGACAGATGACAACCATTCACCAAGAAAAGCAAGTAAAATAGTCAATTTTGGATAATATCAATATTTAGCATGTACTTCCTTTGAATACATTTCTCAATAAAGCATATTTTTACGTTTTAAAAAACATACTTACCAAGTCCAAGATAAAAAATTAGCTTAGACCCTACCAATGTTACTGCAGATACTTCTATTGCTGCTGGGAAAATATATTTTTATAACATTTAATAATGCTGCTGATATCATCAAGGCATATGTCTCATGACACCAACTAACGACCACTAACGAAACCCGAAGTGGAGACTTCCAACAGCCTCATGTTCATAATATAAAATAACAGAGCTCTGAGCAGACCATCTGCTCAAATTAGTAATATCCTAGCTAACAAACTGAGACATTTTCACATTGAAATTCCATACCCTGAGTGTGGTAGCTCTGCCTGGACATAAAATGAACACCATGCAGAGGGGAAAATGCATATTTCAGACAACTGATATACTATTGTTTAGGCACTGAATAGTTTATTTTCAGAACAATTCTCCCTCCAGCAAGATTAACTTTTCAGGCTTGTTTTTCACTCCCTTACAGCAGGGTAGTTGGCCAAAACGGTGATAAAGCACTGGGGATTGTATAGAATCTCTCCATAAATTGTATACTACTTAGAAACTGTTGTCATACTAACCAGTCTTAAATAGAACCTTATCTAGAAAACTGGTGTTCAATTACTCCTAAGTCACCACAATGTAGAGGAAACAGTTCAGCAACCTAAATAAACAGCCTTGAATTCTGTGTATGATTTCAGAAAACCTGCTGAAATCCATCAGAGCCTTTTATGATTAGCTATCCCCCAAAAAGAATCAACTAATTAGCATTTTACACATATCCGGTAATTTTAAGGAAAGGATTATCTTACTGACTTTACGCAGAAGCAGGATGGAATTAGCCTCCTGTTGCAAACCCTGCACCAGCACAAAAGCCCCTGTGTCTCTGTTTCTCAAACAGAGAAACATTTTTGTTTATAGGACTGGGTTAAAGGAAGATAAAGTGAGATGGGATCTTTTAAAACATGCTTTTGCATTGTTTTTATCTCTAACCTACATTTGCCTGCCATAACATTTCTGGTCTGCTCCCATCCCCCCTTTCCTGCTTTCAGAGAGAAAGCAATCTCAGGAAGCACGTGGGAATCAAATTACTTGAGAGAAATGAGCTCGAGGAGCTTCAGAGTTAACTGACTGCTGGAGCAGCAGCTCAGGCAATTCTGGCTAAAGGCTCAATTTCACAAAAGATAAAACAGGTAAAGTAATGAGTGACACTGGGCCATGTTACTGCAGTGAGTGCTCCTCCAGCATACTGAAAAGGACAAGGGCACATAAAAGCACACATCGGCCATGAGGTGCAGGACTTGGCTGGGTTTATCTTCCTGGAGAAGAAGAGAAGGTCGGCAGGTTGTATGTCATGGACAGGTGTGTGGCAAAGTGCACCTACCCACAGACACAGGTATCAGACTTGGACCGAGCTGTCTGCATCCTCCACTGCCGCAGGGAACACCTTGGCAGTGAACACTCCCAGCTATACCCCAAAACCAGCACAGGCTGTGTCTGGTTCCTGATGAGCTGCTTCAGCAAATGAGAATTTTACTGCCACCATCTGCATTTTGCAGTGCTGGCTGATCACATCTCACCATCCATTACCAGGATCTCAACTCCTCAAGTACAACAAAGTCCGGGATGTGAGCAGCCACTCCTCTGGTGCCCCTCCGAGTTCAGGAGCCATCCTTTACAGCACAGTTTTCATCATCACAGCTGATGGCACGGTGGGTGCAAGCCTGCTAAGTCCATAGGAAAAAGGGTGTGCATGCTGCTACCAACACATAAAGTACATCTCATCTGAACTCCACTGCTTTTGGTGTGTCTCTGCACAGATGCTACCCACAGTGACAGCCTAGGAAAGCTTTGAAAGGTCTTCAAACTTAACGAGCTTCCGCAACTCTTTCTAGGGCTTTACCAACTTATTCCTGGAAATTGTAACCCTGACCTGCGAAATGGCTGGCAAAGCAAGCTCCAGGCTGTGTGAGTCCTTGCAGTCATCACAGCCATAATTTTCCTGCAAAGGCACGATAAGATATGGCAGAATTATTCTGAAGTATCTGATATGAAATAAATGTGCTGTTTTAGGAGAGAAGAGTGTGGAGGAGAACTAAGATAGTAACTAGAGATACACACTGACATTCCCATTACATTTTGTATTTATTCCCTGGAACATAACTGGTAAGAACATAAGTCCCCCTGTTTCATCAATGTACAGAAAATATGCAATGAATTCCCTGTTGTTAGACACCCTTCTGTAAATGTTCAGTATTTTGTGCTTGGGGGATTCAGCAGAGAAACATTTACTCAATTGTAAATGTCTGTTACTCTGTGCCTAATTTATCTGTGCAGTATCAGAAAAACGTACACCAGTAGTTTATGGAATCATAGACTATTCTGAGTTGAAACGTACCCAACAAGGATCATAGAGTCCAACTCCTGGCCCTGCAAAATGTTCTTCAATGCATATCAGTGCAACAAGGATTTTGTGACACAAAACTAACAGAAATCTATTTCAGGGACTCCCAAACTATGTGGAGATGCCGGTAGCTTTATCTGCCTCTTTTACTGTGCTTGATCCAATCTTACTTAAAATGTCTAACTCACAATGAGGTAATGCCACCTCCCCATGAAAAACCCATTAAGAAAACACAGATATTAAGTAATCAAACCTTAATATGATCTATTTGAGGATTAAGATAACAGATTATAATGGGAAGCCTGTAATACTAACAAGCAAATGTCAATCCAGAAAATCACTTCAGTAGCTGTAGAGATAAGTGTTATAATTTGTCAGTTTAACTGAGATGCCTAATGTTTTCTGTAAATAAACTCATCCTGGTAAAAAAAGGTCTGTATCTTTTTTTTGTTAGCACAGCCTAAGTGCTAGGCAGGTTTTTATTCATTTAAAACATGTTCCCTTCTCTATGGATTCTAAAAGGCTTGTCACAGGCTTAATACTCTTATTTGCCAGTTTTAATGGTTTCATTTTGAAGCAAATCATGAAAGGTACCAAATGCACATCAACACAAATAATCATTATGTGTTTTCATATTTTCTCAGAAAAATATCTACACTGGCATATTTGTGCATATATCGAGATGTAACAGTTTGCAGACTGTTCCTGTGTGCTAAAATCAACCCCGAGTCCCGCGGCTAAATCAGCAAGATTGTTAAAATGGAAAAACTTCCATATTTTAAGTTTATAAATCTGTCAATATGTTTATAGATATATAAATAATGCTCTTCAAATAGTAGCTTGTCACATTTTTAAACCGTGGGACTGTATTGAGGGCTGTCTCTGCAGTCAGTGTGACAGGGTATCTCCACCATGCATCAAGCACTTGCTGTGTGGGAATCATCAGCACCAGATGGCATGGAATATAAAGATGTTGTAAAGGAAAGAAGAGGAGGGAAAGAAGAGAAAAAAGGTACCAAGCATTTATTTCACACACCTTCTGAAACCCGGTATTGGTACTATAAATACCTTTTGAATCACAACAGACACGTAAATAACTGTGCTTCATTATGGCCATGTGGGTTAAGGCCAGCTATTGACAACACAAATGATAGTGCTCACGACAATAAAAGAGAACAAATGAGATGCATAGCCCAGCATGCCTGAGGTGGGGTTAACTCAATACATCCACTTGTCCTTCAGCTGTGAAATAAGCAGCATAATCTTGCAACTGATCCCATATAATCATCTTGTCAAAGATGTATTTTAGTAGTCAAAATGAATTCACTCATGCTAGGTTGATTCCCATTACCATGGTAAATCCGTTCTGTTTGGAAGCAGAGGTGATAGTATTCTACCGGAAAGCTTATTTTGTTGCTATTCTTGAGCTTTTTGCCTTTTTCTCTCAGTCTTCTTTTTTTTTTTTCTGTTTTTTTTTTTTTTTTTTTTTTTTTTTTTTTTAATAACTATTATCACAATGTGATTGGACAAACAAGCCAAGTTCCTACCTTGATCATTTTTGTGGACACTCATAACCTGGAAAGAAAATATCCTCATTTGGATCAGCTACGTTGAAGATTAAACAGAAGAGCCATGAATCTTCTGCTAAATAACCTACCTTGCTGCACTGAACTCATTCAGCCAGAGAAAACCTTATTTGCTGTCCACTCAAAAATTAACTCTAAGAAAGACAGTGAAATTAAGTACTGTGAAAAGCCAGTAACCTTTCTGCTACCCTGAGAAACAAAGTTGCACCAATTCACTGTATCCTCATGGACTGTGCTACAGAAATTAATTGTCATTCATGTAAAACAGAAAGGGGAAAAAAGAAATATTCAAAATGCATAAACAAAACATTATTCTGAAGAAATCATTACATGCTTCTCGATTCCTCCCAAGAAAGGTACACACCTTTACATTTTCCTTGGGTGAAAAAATTCAGCAGCAACAGAAAACTACATGCAGTTCCTGAAGAATAATTTCCACTTGCATTCAACTGACATGACAGATGCAGCTGGTGGAAGGTGGTTAATAAAGAATCTCTAAAGAACTCCTCTCCTCTGATACAGTGACACAGAGCTGATAGAGAACTGAAGTAAGGGAGAGCCTTTCTTCAGCCACCGAAGTGCATTGGGTAACACAGGGATCCTTGGTTAAGTCACTCAGGGTCAGGGTTGGCACCAGGGAACGCGATGAAACTCTCGTAAGCCAGAGAAATCAAGACAAGTTGCTGGTCAAGATACATGGACTCTCCTGGTAACAGGGCTTGCTCAGCCTTGGCTTGTCAGAAGAGGTGCCCAGGGTGTGCTGTCTGACAGGGGCCTCTTGTCTGATCAGCATCAACTCACCTGCACCATCTACACCTCAGGTGCTTCTCTGTTGGATGTCTGGGCTCAGCGTAAGGCTGTGGCTGAAAGAACTCGGCTGCCCAAAGGTGGCTAAGGTGCAAGACAAACAAGGTCACTGCCGTTTTCTCTGAAACACACAGTATCACACCATGCTTCACTGCACATTCTGCCATGTTGATATCATTGGAAAAATACCTGCCACGTAACTGCGTTAAAAGTGCCAGCTGAACAGAGACATACACTGTAATTATGTAGGTCACGTGAGCAGAGGCTTGCACCAGTAAGTCTAAAGATTCCACTGAGGAAAAACTAGACGTCAAGTTTACTGAGTTGTTTGACATTTAATAGCATTGGAGGGGGGAAGAAGTTTTAGTGAAAATGCATTTACATTTGGACTACTGAGGAGGACCTGAGCTCCCCTACGAGTACATTGCTGCAGGAAGTATAAAGCCGTTCTGAAGGAGAGCTGCATGTGTGTAAGAATTTCACTTTTCTGCAGTAGTCAGTAGATTTTTTTTTTTTTTTAGAAGTCAAGATTTTGGTTTCATTTTTCCAGCATTTGTAAAGGAGTATGCGTGCAGGGGGATGAGGTCATGGAGAAATGGATTCTCTAGCAGTCTTGTAAAAAAAACATAGAAAGCAATACTTGGAGATTCTGGGAAGCAAAATTTTTTTGTAGCTGTGCTGTTTACTGTGCTGTGTGATGGAGCTTTTCTGTCTGTCAGGGAATTTCTAATGCCCAAGTAGAACATTAAGGCTTCAAGCTGAGCATAGTAGGGGAAAGATCAGAAAGACACGAACACAACACTGAAAGGAAAAAGATCTCACTGCTCTGGCCATTAGCATTCTGCTATGGTAAGAGAAAGCATACACAATGCAAATGTAAGTGGAAGATATACTCAGGCAGGTAGTTTTGCAATTATAAAATCTACCTATGAGAGTGTATATGCAATGTCTGTGTAAATTACACAGCTGTTTAAACATATGTATGCAGCTGTTCCTGAGCTCAAGCACATCATTCTTCTTTAAACACACTTTACACCATATCTGGAATTGCTATTCCAGAAACAGGCGTTGTATAAAGAAATGTTAATTGAAAGAGATTTCAAAGTGTGCATGAGCTTCCTAATACAGAGTATTTAATCTTCTATTTAGCCACATACAGCAAGCAAGTTGGGTTTTAGGGTGGCAACATAATACAGCCAAAGTAATTTGAAACAAAGAGTAAAGCACTAGTCAGCTGTGAAATCTCCCATCATACACTGAATTGGACAGCAATGGGATATTGGCTTCAGTGTAGTTACAATTCCAACAAGGTTAAATATTTATTCTACCCACTGATTTAAATAAAGATGCCTTGTTGTTCTTAAGTGAAGCAAAGTGTAAGGAATCAATCCTACCTTCTTAAAGGTAATGCCACAGGAGACAAAACCCAAACCAACCCCCACGCACCCACATGCTCTGAATTCCACTTGGAACTGGTACTTTCTCTTGAAAAGTGTAGTCCAGGGCAGTGACAACCTCCTTAACCTCCACTGACACTACCCCAGGCCGTTCCTGACACACACTATCTCTGAGCACCAAGGGACGATCTGCTTAGCAGTGGCAATTAAGTAATGATTCTGTACCTTGCCAAGCCCTGTTCCTCACTTGCTATTGAGGGCAGGCTGTAACTGAAGGCTCATCTAAAGTAGAGATATTCTTGATGTGCCACTCCTTACTGAGCCTTTGATGTCTACTAATGTATCTGCCACTACAGGCTGGGCAGGGGGCGAAGGGGTAGAAATTGCCGTGAGAGGCTCACTCTTCTTGCTGACAGGATCTTTGTGCCAACAGCGGGAGCCAGGAAAACGCACACAAGAGCAGCAGATTGAGGTAGAGGAAGAGGAGGAGAGGGAGGAAGCATGGAACCTCTTGCTGCAAGACAGGGAGTAGGATTTTGGGGAGAAGGGTTGAATGTGAGAGACAATATCAGCGCTGCTAGCTATGCTGGAGCTCTCAGTACTTTGACTCAAATAAGCAACATGCCACGACAGGAGTTACAAGAACTTGGGGAAACACCCGTACGTAATGGATGTGAGCCATGACTGCAAAATGAAGGGAGATGGCAGCACATCTGCCATTCTGAAGTCTGAGAAACTTCAGAGGAACCAAACATACATAGGTAATAATGAAAGAAAAAATTTATCACAGAAAGAACACAGACAGCGTTGCCAGCCCAGCTCTAGCCTTTAAATCACTTCCACCATGTTCAATTGTTCTAAGAGATGCAACCCAAAGACCTAACTAGATTATCTAAAACCAATACAGTATTTGGGGAAGGCCATCCATGTACAAGAAAAAACAAAACTATCTGACATTATTTCTACTGAAGCACTGTTCTTATCTCCTGTCTAAGGGAAATCAAAGATTTCCTAAGAGCACATAATCAGCTGAAACAATATGTACTTACTCCTTGTGAAAGAACAAAAAAATAGGAAATAAAGACATTCTTTTTATCTTTTTTCCCAAAAGACATATGTGGAAGGAAGTTATAGGGCAGGTTGGGTGAAAAAGCAAGATACTCTGTCTAGCACATTTAATCTACTTAGTTTAGTCTTTTTAACAAACACATTATTGATTCTTGGTTTGTCTTTATTATTCACATTGTGGATTTTTTTCCATTCTTGCCTCAGGCAACAAAAAACCATACTAAAGGGTCACACACCAGCAGCTATTGTATTCAGGAAATCCACAACAGCTCAAACCTGAAATATTTCCATCCAATCTGGAGTTCAAAAATGCCAGTACAATTGGGAGGAACAGAGAGGGTGTGCATTCTAAATTTGATGCTTCATGGCTTGTTCTTCGCTGCACAGAAAGGCACTTCATGCTACCTGAACACACACCACATGTAAGCTGCTAAAACAAGTGTTTGTGCAGGTTGTTGGACCTGACGCATCATTGCACCACCTCAACAATTTTATGCATTAATTTTTTAAGAGGAAGGACTTTTTCCCCTTGCCCAGACGCTGCTTCATTTCTGTAATAGTTATTTGCCTGGCAAGAGGTCAGCACCATATCTCATTCTTTTCGTCCTGCAAGGGTCACAGTATGCCTTATTTGATTTTATGCTCCTGTACGTATCAGCAACCAGCCAATCTACTCTATTTATCTTCATTTCAGGATGTATTGCAGCAACAACTTTGTCAAGAAAAACTACGTGGAATCCACCAGCACCTCTTCAACCTTCCGCCCAGTGCGGTGCCGAAAAGCCTTTTTGCATGTTCTGAGATTACAGCAGTATACACAACAGTGAAAGGTTGTTAGAAAGATTTTTAAGGATTGGATAAAGGGAAAAAATGGATTAAGGCAAGAGTAAGGAAAAATTGGAATTTAGAACTCTGATTTCAGCAAACCTGCCTTAGGTTATAAGACTGGTTACAATAGTGCATTATACACTTCTGATGCTCTTAGCAAGACCTCAAATGCTAAAGGGTATAAAAAACCCATTAATGGGTAAAGTATAAAAATATCCTTATCTCTTGGAACACCCTCACCACCGCACTTTTGACTAACAATCCCCCCAAGAAGCTGTTGCTGTTTAATCCCTTTACTGGTAGTTGATCAACGAAATAACCCAGATCTCATCAGATTCTTCAGTGTTCCAAAAGATGACAGCATTAATTGTCAAACAAGTATTTGTTAAAAATATGATTTCTCCTAACATCTCTAATTTGCATTTCACTCACAGTTATGCATTTATTGAGTCTTTCATTCTTCAGTCAAAAAGGAAGTTAAATAACCAGCTAATGGCACTTCCAATTCCAGAAATTCAAATCCAATTTAGCCTTGATATGAACTTTAGTTCTTACTGACACTTGTTTTAAACAACATTTTCAGCATGTATTCTGGTAAGTTGTCAGTGTATTGTTGGGGTTTTTAAAATTTATTTTTAAATCAGTATATCAGCATACATGTTCTGCTTTAGCAAGGAATGGGATTTCCTAGCATTCAGAAAGGTTTAACAAACATCAACATTTCCAGTTAGACCAACAGTGGTTAATTCAGCCTTAAAGTAAAATGATTTAATTTTGTAAGATGCCACTTTTCAGAGGGAAACCAAAAGCCCAAACACATGTTTTTCAAGTAATTTTGAACAATATTCAAATTGAGACAGGGGAAAAAGCAATGACGGAGCAAATGACAATTACTGTAGTTAGATGTCCAGATTTGAAACAAAGGATCCAATGCTATGGTTGGTCAGATCAAGCAGCAAAAGATTTGAAAGACTAAGAAATCTCTTTTGTCCAACAATGCAGTACAAATAAGAAGCTGATCTGGACAATTTAAATGTAAATTTCTTACCATCTGTCAGACAAGTGAGATTTAAAGACCTCGACTTTAAAACCCAGGCATCTCCAAACCTAGTCTTAAAGTGAAAATTGACCTTCCACCTCGATTTCCTTTTCAATGTGGCCATGTGGCAGCAAAGGGGTTGTTTGTCCCAGCGCTTTATTAAATGTAGGTTATGAGTATGGTCGGCATGAGATGACCCACACCACACCTGGAGAAAACCACCCTTTCAAGGCAGGTCCATGCCACAGTCAAACACAACTAAACCTCTCAGAAACATGACATCCCAGGCAGATCAGCAGAAGGGATATGGAAAAGCGTTAAATGCATTGCATGGAGAAACCTCAATGATTGTTAAGCAATGAGGCAAATGAGGGAAAATAGATTTTTAATTGGGGGATACGTAAAAAGAAGTTGTGTCAATTCAATAGAGCTTGTTACATAATCAAAACATAATGTAAGGCTTAGAATCAAGCTTAGGGAACAGCTTTAGCTGATGTGATTTCCATTAATTTTATCAAAGCGTCCTCGCTATATGTACAATTACACTCAAGATAGTTCACTTTATCATGACAGCTGCACATCTCCAGATTGTGAAAAATACCACTGCAATATTGAGTTGGGTTGGGATTATTTCAGTGAATTATTGGTATGCAGACACCATCCTCTGCAGCTCAGTCCTCCTCACATCTCTGAGAACAGAAATCAGTAAAAAACCCCCCAAAACTGCACGAGGGAGGGAAAGTTGTATGTATGTATCAATGTATGGGTCAAAATCTAGAAAGGGCAAAACAGTACCTGGGAGTGAGGGGAAAACAAAAAGCGAGAAACAACTCTGCAAGCTCCTCTTGCAGGAGGTGGGAGAAGATTTGGGAGTGAGGGGGTGATGTTAAACCTGGGAAAGAAGGGGTTCAGGGGAGACCTTTGCCTCTCACTAGGTAAATCTATTTTAAGTGAAAATACATTAAATAATTTTCCCCAAGTCAGGACTGTTTTGCCCATTATGGTACTTGGCAAATCACCTCCCTGTCTTCATTTCAGTGGACAAATTTTTTCATCTTGTTTTTGCCCATGTCCTGCTGAGGAGGAGGAGAAGTAAGCAAGTGGCTGGGTGGGCATCTGGCAGCCAACATCAAGCAACCACACCTCCACAGATTCCTTTTCCATAAAATATTCTACCTATTCTGCTTTTATTTTTTTCCACCAAAACACACAACTTGAAAGCCTGCAAAAAGAAGCCCCATTCACACGCAGAAAAACCATAAGAAAGAAAGGGAATGGAAAATTAAGGCAGAAGAGTACTTGTGCTGGTTAGATCAACATAAGGTACTTGGGGACACACACATCAATTCTAGTTGGACATTTCCAGCTAGATACACAAAACTAAGAGACCATCGTTCTACAAAAAAAAAAAACATGGTTCTTTTTTATAGATTAATTGCTAAAGAAAGGACCCCCACAGCAAAGCAGGAAAACTCACAGTTCTGATGAGTAAAACCCACTGAGATAAATACCGATGTTTATGTGAATTATACATTTTTATATATGAACTTTGCAAACTAATCTCATGCAGGTTGATGCTGATACAAATAAAACCTGCTGAACTTACAGTAACTACCAGAAGACAGAAAAAGAATATCGTACTCAAAGTTTGTGGTGTTATGCCACTGAAAGTCTGAAGATTATTATTTAAAAATATTACAAAAAGGAAAGATGCAGTTGCTATATAAACCATTTAAGAATAAGTTAAAAAAAATTATACTAGCACTGCAATAGATACTAATCAAGCTGTGTTGAAACCACCATATAACCAGCAATCCGTATTTAACTTAAAAGTATTCTAGGAATACAAAAATAAAGTGGTGGGCATCCAAATGAAAGAAGGACTAAAAATTCTTTCTGAATTCTAAAATTCAGAAAGGCTAAGGAAGAAGGATTTGTATTCCTTATAAAATAGATTACAATTAAACCTCTATGAAACAAATTAATTTGAAGAAACTAGAAGATTAATTGCTCCAGGTCGAGTTCATGCAAACACCAAAAGAAGGGAACTGAAGTCAAATTAAGACATCCCCTCTCCAGCAGGAATTTGGAAAAAAATCCTTTAAACAGCTTGAAAGAGTAGGAAGAAGGAAAAAAAAAAATTAGCAGTCAGACAGACTTTTGCAAACAGCTTAAAAACTGCTTAGAACACATTTGAAAGAGCTAGTGTGCAATAACAGAGTCAAGGGAGGAAACAATGAAGGTGTGAGCTTCTGGAACATATCTTGTGCTAAAATTTTAACATCAATCTTGTTTCTTATGACTTCCCATCAGATTCCACATCTATCTTTCTAATGTGCTGCATGGTATAATATCACCAGCAGCACACCAAAAAGAATTGATGCTTCTAGAGGATTGAAGTACTTTTGAAAATCCAGTAAACAAATAAAAAAGCCCAAAAACCAGTTTGAACAAAGCAAGTTCAGAGTGTGAAAAAACATTACCTTCTAAATCCAGTTTTAACCAATGCAAGTGCTACTGCCACATCCTTGTCCCCCGGGAGTTACTCCATGCTCAGACCTGCTGGATGAAATGTTTGTGTGCACATCCTTTGCTTTGGGCCAAATCAGTGGGTTGGGTTGGATTCACCAGCTTCAGTCTAGGTGGTTTTTCACCAAGCAACGCTTCTTGGGATTGAAATGCTTTGGCTGGGAGGTGGACTGGCAGACCTGAGGAGGCCATGAGTCTTGGGGCAGCTGTGGGCTCAGCATCCTCACAGCAGGTGGAACTGGAGTAGCCAAACAGTGTTTAGATAGGATTGTCTGGGTGTTTGATGGTGGTGGTTTTGGTGGTTTTTGATAAAAGAAAGTGTCTTTTAAATAACTGCATCTAACATGTGCCAGTGTGATGATACTGTCTGAAGCACTGGACACTACAGCCAGATAATCCAGGACTGGACTGAAGCCCATGATTATCTTCTAGTGTTCACTATGCGGATATTTAGATTTGTTGTGAAGGAAGAGAAAGAGAGTTTTATCATCAGTCCTGACATTTTTGAGGAGAGAGGAGCCTCACAATTTAGAGATCCACAGACGTTAATGTATTTAGTAGGCAGTGACAAAGACAAGCAATAAATACAGAGTAACCTAAATAGCATGGATCATACATTAAAAGTTACAAAATTAAGGCTACACATGAAATTCAGGCAGGACCATTTTGTTTAGTAAGTAGAAAATCAGTGAAATATGTTGACAGTAAGTCATAAAAACAAATAGTAAAAATAAGTAGATTAAAAAAACCTGTGGAGGTAAGGGAAAATTTAAGACATCAAGAATGATAAAATGTGGAGCCAAGGCTGAAATGTATTCAGTACAAATATCAAGGTGACCTCTTCCTAGCAGAAAGCTTTGATATCATGGAACTTCAATAATTTGTGAAAACTGATCTTGGTTAGCAAATGTAATTTGTTATCGAATGCAATTTTTTAAAAGTAGATAATTTCTTGAAATCGTATGTAATTTAAACTTAATATATGTTCATGAACTTCAAACCTATGTTTTATTGGGATTAGTGCTGATGGAGAAACGTTTCTATTTATTCCTTTTCAGAAAATGTTCCCCTTAGTTAAGGTCAGCATAAATGCCATGTAATCAACATGGAAAACTCAGAAGAATGTCAACGACTAGGAAAGAGAATCTTGAAAACATGAAACAAGTTACGAAAGTATTTGGAAGCTAATTGTTAACCATCAAATGCCTCAAATTCCACAGCCAGAACATCACTGACTGCCCTTAGCAAGACAATTTTGAACGTGCTGGTATTATTAAAGAAAGACAAGGGCAGAGTAGTTATATATTCCCACATGACTTGTGCACAATTTTGGAGAACATAAATTGGAAATATACGTGGGGAGTTACACTCAAATTTGCCAGTTGTATATTCTCTAACTCTTGGCCACCAATCAGGGTAACTGTAGTCACTGCTTCTGATCACCTATAATCAATAAAATGGTGTCAACTAACCAAGCTACACAACTGAGAGATGGGTATAAGGTTCCATAACATGAAATCCTCTTCAGGAATAACACAGAAGCATTTGCAACGTGCATTCTCATTACCTGAATCATGGCTAGCAGCTTTGATTAGAAGGGAGCTTTGAATCTCACTTCTTTTTTGGGAAGGGTCTACTTTACATCAGTGATTAATTGCTTTACTGAAAACTAGTAAATTGTAACTCATAATGTTGATACCAAAATACAACAGAAGATTTCTAGAGCACTGACTGGCATGGCCAACCTGTAAATAGCATCACTTGCTTCTTCTATATTGTTTTCAGTACTGTGAAAAATCTATCAGCTTTTCCTTCCTTTCTCACTTTGTAAACTAGGCCAAAAGGGAAAAAAACATCATCTCTTAATTAAACAGTGCCAGATTAGCAAGAGAATTGTTCTGCACTCTCATTCCTAAAGACAGGAAAAAAACCACCCTGAAAACCAAACCAAACCAAACCCAGAAGGCTACAAGCAACCAGCAAATACAGTTCAAAATGTCACTGGACATGTTCCTAATGGCACAAGGCTAAAAAATATGTTCTGGCCTCCTAACAGTCAGCTATAGCGTGTTTACTGCTATAACAAAAAGAATGGTTAAAAACCTATCAGTGGCAGAATGTTTAGCACCTATTACAGACACAAGTGTAACTACCTAATGGTAATTAAGGGCATAAGAGAATGATTAATGTTCTGAATCCATGAAACTGCATCGGTTCAGCAGCTATTACGATTGCACTGTCTGCAGCTCACAGCCTACACTGGGCAATTTACGGTGATAAGCATTCTGCATAAAACTGGTACTCCACTTTTCTAACACTGGATAATGAGCTGGTACGTAAAGCTGAAACCACGCACCACACACTGGTCACCGCTTGAACAGTCAATTTGCTCTCATCCTGAGGATGCACTTGCTTTTCTTAATCATAAGTTCTAGATATTCCCATTCTGTATTTTTCTCATCAAAACGCCAAATACTTCACGCGGTGTCTTTCGTAATTTAGAAATATATTTTTGTTCATCAAAACGGAGAAACAAGAAAATGGATGCAGAAAATACAGTACTGGCTGGTAGCTAGAACAATGTCCTGACATTTATATTGGCTCTTATTTAGCTCAGGGGTTTTTGAACCAGGTCTTCCCCATGCAGAAGTGGCATAAAATTATTCACATTGAATAGCACCTTCCTCAATGAGTGACCTGGAAGTGATACTCAGTTGGACTAAGCAACCCAAAATTTGGTTTGTAACAGAAACAAGTCACAATGTGTGATGAACGATTATATTTTCTATATGGGATACTCCCTGAAAATGAAGGTTTAATGTTCATATTCCAGAGAGAAATGAAACAGAAGGGGGCAAAAAGTCTTCCACTGCCACAGCATCACATACAATAGATTATTACCCTTTAAATAGTATTATACAGTATTTCTGCTAAAGGGTTTTTTCAAACATCACAGAGAGAAGAGGGAAAAAATATATGCTGCATTGTCTAAAACTAAATTGGAAAATATACCTACAGATTATCATCTAGTAATACATAGGAAAGCAAGTACTTTCATTCTCTTACATATAAATAATATACTGGAAAGAATAAAAGAGATACACAAATGGTTTACAAATCAGATTTTAAAGTAATGCTCTTTTCAAGGAGGTAGATACTCATTCAAGAAAAAGTAAGATAAAGTCTTCCCTGCCTAAATCAAATATTTTAAAGAAAAGTACAATACTTTGGACAAGATTTCTCCTCTGCTGAGCTCACTGCAGTTATTTAAAGTGAATAGAGTCAGTTATAAAAAAACACTTTTATTTTTCTCAGTGCAGTGGAATATTTCACAGCTAGTGCAAATCACCATAGCTTCTCTGAAACCAGTGTGCTCCAGCATGAACTTAGCTCTGTTTCCATTTTAGTTACCAGATGAAAATCTAAAATCATAGCCATAGATAGAATGAAGAACATTATTAAGTAAAGAACATTACTATGAGTAGGCCAGTTAAAAGAGTCTCATATTCCTAATATAACCCTAGAAACCACACAGCTGATGCACAATTCCAAAAAATAGATAACAAGAAAGAAGAAAATTAAGCAAACATCTACCAAAAGCTCCCAAGTTCTCTATATAACTGTCAGAGTAAATAATTTTCTTTAGGCTGTCATTGTTTTCCTTTCCATCTGGAACCAGCTTACCTCCTGTTCCCTGGAACAGAATCAGAGTCTGTGTGAAGCTCTAACTGCTCAGACCTGCCAGCAATAATAACAGAATCATAGAATGGCTTGTGTTGGAAGGGACCCTAATACAACCTAAACTTCAACCCCAAATTTTTGCTGTTTTTTGTAGTAGCCATAACACACCCAGCCAAACCAAGGAGTCATTTTGGTTCCCATGGGATCAGACACAAAATCAGTCCACAAACACAATTTAGGTTGTTCCCTCTTCAAGGCAGGATCTTGCAAGCCACTGTGACTTTTCTCCCTGAGGACTAATCCAGGAGCTCTCTGTCCCACAGCAGTGATGGATGAGGTGTTGGGATGCTCTCAATAACCTTTATCACACCCCCCAAACCCTCTGACGGAGAGCGAACAGTTTGTTTTTGGGCGGTGCTGCTGACAGGTGTACCAACAAGTCTCCTCATTCAGTCAGAGGGGCAAATTGAAGGATTAGTCTGTCATGCCAGCACAGGGCCTCATTTTTCTTCTGTGCTACGTGGGTCACCCCCTTCCCGCAGCCTGTATTTGATCGTGATTAATTTGTCAAGGCTGGCTATAGCATGGAAATGAAGAAATGGATTGCCAATTACAGTTATCTTCTCACAGAACACCCCTTGAACCGGTCTTTTTCTGCAGTGGTGACAGCTCAGAAATAAACCAAATGCAGCTCTATTGAGCAGAAGCCTGACCCAAAGTGTATTTTAAAGCAGAAGGTGACTTCCCCCTGCCCAAACCAGCTCTTCAGTGTAAATGGTTGACTTCTATCCTGCCAGACTGGCAGGTACACAAAGAGCCCGTCCACATTTGTTTTCATAGTTACTTTCTTAATATGTACTGAATTCCTGACTTAACACTCTTCAACAAGAAGGTGCACATTTGTTTCTGCATGCCTCACCCTGAATAAACCTGAAGGGGAATTTAATTTGTATACCATTACTGCCAAGTAAACAAACGTAGGAATGGTTCTGCTCTGCACAGGAGCTCTGGAAAGGATTCCAACTTTCTCCCCAACACTACTCACAGAAAGGTAAATTCTGACTCTTGCTGCATTTCCTCTGCAATAAGCCTCATGTCTTCTTACAAGCTGTGTAACATTTCTTGATATAGGCAACTAGCTTAAATTGGATAATCAGATTCTGATAGATTAATCAAACAGGAAACAATTCCACAACAACCTGATATTTTATTAATAATTATTAATATGGAATTTGAGAAATAACACTGCAGTCCTGGCAATGCATGCATGCAGTTTGTTTTATTCACCGATACAATCATGAGCAAGATACTTGAGCTGCATAAATTAAATACATGTGTACAAATCTAACTTTTTTATTACCTCAGAAATTACTAGTTAAAAAAAAATCCCTTTTTCTACAAGAAAAATTTCAGAATTTATAATTCGTAATTACAAAAAAATTGTAATAAATGCTTCCTTCCATTGTTGTAATTCACGGTATTTTATACCATTTTCTGGTGCATCACACCTTGAGACAAAAGACCAGTGAACATTTTGCCAACATGTGTGGCACACAACAGCTCTAAAAGCATTCCCAAGACAAAAAGGCACAACCAACTCTCTCCCAGGCCCAAGGTGGCCTTCCATTAACCCAGCTGCCAACACGATCTGCAGAATACATCTTATAAACAGGACTTTGGCTTAGGAACAGGATTAGTCATTCACTACACAGAATCATCCAGCTCTGCTTTCTGCCTCAGTGGCAGTTGCCCTTTCCAGTGATATATGGCAGCATTCCTATTTAACAAAGATGCAGGAAAAAGGACAATACAGTGAATGACCCCCAGAGCCAGAGACACCTTTAGCTTGACTTTCAGGCACTTTGATGAGAGCAGGCCTGTTCTGCTGATCTTTTCTTTCATTTCAGGAGGAAGATATTTGCTCTAACAGCAATACATTTTTACCTTTCACAAGCCACCTGAAAGTCTCCACATGCTCACACACACTTCTTCCAAACTTCTTGAAGTGATTGAAGTTATGAATGAGAGATGTCCTTGGTGATGCAAATTTATGTCTATGGCAACTTTCTGTGTTTGTACTGGAGTAGTATTAAGGGTCTCCAACACTGACTATGACCATTACTTTAGATATTGCATAAATAAGCAATCAGAGACAATGTCTGCTATGGAGAATAAAAAGTAGGACAAATAAGGCCCAGCATCACATATTTCGTGGCCAGATCAAGACAGACCTATCCTTCTGCACTAAAAAATAAAGTAATAATGGGAAAGAGAAACTGTTTTCCTGAGGCATTTACTATCTAATACAGTCACAGAAGTTCAAAAAGATACCAAAGGTCAACACCTTTGTGGTAAACTATTTGATGTACATGACGACACAAAAATTATTCCTACTCAACTTTAGTGTGTCAGAGCTTTTAAAAGCTCTGGAAGGAGCTTGACAAAGACTTGTACTACTACTCTGTCCTCACAGAATGAGTTTAAGTTGTGCGTGGGACTCAACTGAACACACTCAGTCACAGGATATCTCAGGCTGAAAGGGAACCACGAGGACTATTGAGTCAGACTCCGCTCCTCACAGGACTACCTAAAATTAAATCATGGGACTAAGGGCATCATATTCATCAGACTTCATGGCAGCTTCCTTCTGTTTACTTTTGTAAACTCAAGATAAAACAATTGCATGGTATTAAAATGATAGTGGGTGATAATCTAGGAATAGAAATCTTGCCCGTGGCGAGCTTTTTCTACCTGCTGAAGTGTACAGGACGTGTGTGGTATAACTGGGATTACATACAAGACTAGTTATGCCACAGTGCACAGGTAAATGAAATCGCTGCTAAGTGCTAGCATGTGGGAAGGCATGAAAAAGACCCTCTTACAATGACTGTTTTCACACTACATCTAATCGTGGATATGGTTAAAAGACACCAACAACAACATGGTAGAATTCACTAATGGCGTGGACTCCAAGTTAAGTTTTAAAGACATGCTCTTTCCTGGGGCAAGGGGCAGGATTGCATCACAGAAAAGATTTGGATAGCAATAATTGGGCCTTTTACCAAGAAATATTTTATACTTCATGTATCCTCTTAATGTAATGTCTCTAGGATGAGGTCCATATAGCTTTATTTTCTTACTTCATTTCTTAACAAATTAGCTTCAAAGAGCTTTAGCTTTTCTGGAGTGTAAAGCCACAGAACAAACACATCAGATTATCTTGTTGACATTAGCCAGGAAAATTTAGAAAAGAGAATTAAGTGATTCTGTTGGTATACAACAATATAGAGTTTTAACTTTCATCATGGTAATTGAGACATTCCTAATTCTTTGAATAATAAACCACAAATATGAAAGCAAATAATATATCTGATCAGCTGAGCCCTCTTTATGATTTCTGCAATATGCTTCCTGAATACTAGAGAACTTTTCCAACTTATTTATGCTTTACAGGATAGTTATCTGATAAAAAAAATAACAATACAAAAAGTGCAAGGAAAAAGGGGGAAAGTGCCCAAAGCTCAACATGTTTTTGATGCCTTTGGAGACGTTCCTGGCTTTTCCTCAGCAGTCTGGAGATACCTATAGAGCTCATTGTAAAAGGAACTTCAGCCATGCTGAAGTTGGAAAACTTTCTATGAAATAAGAGCAAGAGAGCACGCAATTGTTTCTTGTGCAGTAGAACCCAGACAGTGAGGTCAGAGAGAGTGGGCATCTGCAAGACTGAAGGGAGCAATTAATATAATAATATATCTCTAATATAGACATGGATGAAATATAAATATATATAAATATAATTTTAAAAGGTAAAAGCAACTACCAGATGAGAAAGATATGCACTGGGGGAACATGGAAAAGACTAAAAGAGAGGCCATGAGGCAACTGACTATTCAGTGATCAACAGCCTAAGTTTTCAAAGGGAAATTTTTAAGGAAAGTCACTAAATGCCATTTGAAGGAAAGACAGGATTTGTCCTCTAGTGTTCAGCGGAAATGCTGCAAACTGGACCAGTCAGCAAGACCTTCAGAATAGATCAAATTCTAGATAGTCAAACTACATTACCCATAAAAAGCCAATTTCCACTGAAAAAGAGAGATTATTAAGTCTCGTCTGGAGTCAAGTTAGAGCTTCTCCTTGCTAAATACATCATATGAATGTTAATTTTAGACTGCTGAGAGCTCATCGATTTACACTTCCCTGTAGTAATTTTTTTAGTATTTAAATTATGGGAAGACACCAATTAGTATCATGGACACCACACTGTCTGAAATAAGAACACTGTTAAATAATGCATGTAACAAATTTTTATACAAGTAGTAATTAGATTTCTAGGATTACGTGAATATTATAATAGTAATTTCATAGCTGTTATCATTATTAATTTTAATAATAATCTATTTCACTGGTGATCAGTCCCAAAAGAAGCATCAAAGAATGAATTCTCATATATCTTCATTTTCACTAACACATTACAATATGCCAATTATGGAGCAAATAACAAAATGCAATTAACTCCCAGTGAGTTACAAAAAAGGTCTTTTAAAGCCACACAGTGTCAAAAAAGTTGATGTGGTCTGAGTTGAGGGATGAGGAGCTACTGATCAAGTTAAAAAATTAGATTAGTTATGAAAATTCTCTTAATAGGAACTTTCCTTATGTGACCTACCAGATCGGGATTTTTTTATCACAAAGAATTTATATGATAATATCCATTTTCCTGGATAACCTCAGTTAATATCACAATATCCAAATCCTGATGGTCACATAAGCATCAGGCCTTTTTATTGGTGACAGGAACTCAAAGCACCACACTGGAGATAAATACAAAACTACTTCATAGTTACTTATTACACATTTGTGTATAGTGGCTCTGAAAAATTTACAGCTAACTCCTTCCTTGGAAAGATGGCAGCGCAACCCTTTTTAGAATTGCTCATTAAAGGAACATCTATCCCAGAAATGACATGCCAACAGAAAAATGAGAAAAAACAGATGAGAAAGATAGAAATAGATGGCCTCCACCTTTAACCCCGTGTCAGGAATTTATTCTGCCTTTGAAAACATTTGGTTTAGTCTTCTGACTCAGATTTTCAGAGGGCTGTTACAATCCTTCAGTAGAACACCTGTCAGTTAACCCCTTGTTATAATCTACCTTGGATCACCTCATGGGGAGAGGAGCTGATGGATGTGTTCCCAGCCCTCTGTGGCAGGATGGATCGCTCTTTGGACCCTGAGCAGGATGCACTGGGGGTCAGGACCCTGGTGACACAAGCCGGCACAAGACTTTTTTTTTCAGTCCCCCAAATCTAAAGCAGACCAGAGGTTCTGTGCTCCCTCCCTGCATCCTCCCTGGAGAACAGATTATATGATTCTATTTCCTATACACACAGCCTAGTTTACTCTATCTTTTTTTTTTTTTTTTTTTTTTCAGACTCCCCTTTAGCAACACATAACAAATAAAACCGTGCAATGTTTTGCCCATGACCAGGCCAAAAGCTACAAGCAAGCCTCAGGGGCTTGGTTCTACAAGCAGCAGTACTTACTCCAGTGTAATAATGACGTTTAAAATGTGGTGAAACTGTGCATTTCCACCACCTAAATCACCACACATATTCTGCACTTCCGTGGCATTTGGTCTTTTTCTCTCTGTGTTTTTAAAAGAAATCCAAGTATAAATTCATAACAAAACTAAGAGCTGCCACTGTCCTTCTTCTCAGAAAGGATAGAGGACATGATCTTCATGAAATCAAGCTAAGGTACAACATACAGCTATACTGATGTAGACAAAGAAATACACACCAATTGGAGAATTCCATTTCATCTTTCTTCCTCCACTTTCTTTCTTCTTTTTTTCCCCTCCCTTAAGTTTAAAATAACATTTAAATACTAGTTTCTGTTGCCAGAGAGCAACTTATGTTGCCAACATCAGTCTCTTGGAACAAAGTCAAACCCTGCATTACTGTAAAGTAACAGTAAGGAGGGAAAACATAGGTGTGCACAGACCATAACATCTTCAATTCCTTCCATATGTAGCCTATCCCACAATTAGCTCTCAACATATTTGTGACAAACGTGGAAATTCCTGTCTCCTTACATCCATCTGCAGAGCCTTGTTTTAATTTTGTGGCTCGGAAGGTTTGTAGCACCATATCCAACATCCTTGCTCACTTTGCGGGCTGCAAACGCCACGATTTGTGGAGAGCTTCTTAAAGACACAATAACACTTTCAGAAAATCTACTAAAGGAAGTGGCATTTTTCCCCCAGTCCCCTCTTCTGGAGGTACCTCAGACATAATAAGACAGTAATTGTGGGGAAACTGTACGTGTAAATGGTCATCCACTGGTATAACACGAAAATCTGACACACTACAGCCTAAAATAGCACTTTGGACCCTCTGAACTACAGATTTGTCTTTAGAGTTCTTCACCCCTTTTTATATTTTTCTTTTTCCAAACAGATAGTAAAATTGCTTTAAAAAGGAAATAGAGACAAAATGTAAGAAAATTCCTAAAAATCTAACTGGTCTGGCTTAGGAAAAAAAAAAA
>VYXC01007881.1:334225-352845 GCA_013397175.1 Platysteira castanea
AAAAAAAAAAAAAAGAAGAAAAAGACAATGCTAAGATTGCACTTTGGCTTATGTTTGTGTGTTACTTAACTGCTGCTGAGGACGTGTAGCTTGATACTCCAGTACCTTCCTAATACCATGGGAGTGATGTAAATCCTCAGTCCTCCTTCCAAAACAGTTTTATTTAGGAAACTTCACGCTCTTGGCATAAATAAAAGTATTTATTGCAACCGAAGAGAGTAACCCAGGGATCCACGGGGATATAAACCTTCACAACCTTTGCTTTCTTAGACTGAACAGCAGTTCATAAGCTTATTAAAGGTGACAGGGATCTCTTAGGAAAATATATTAGGGATTTGGGATCTCAGGGAATTTTTTTTCCCGAGTGCCTGTGGGCAGACACTTGTTTTGCAGTCCTCACTAACACTTAGCATTGGTCGCTTTCTATGTCATTTTTCAAAGACTGAATCCCTCATTTGAATCTATCAAACTTCTAAATCAAAGGTCTTTTGTGAGTGGAATTGTTGCCAGCACTCTTTAAACAGGAGCATATGAAAATCCAAGTTTTGACTGCTGGCACAGTGCAGCAGTCAAAAGGCCTTCTCAAGGCTGTCACTTGCTCAAGCTGAAACATCCACAGCGCGATGGGTGGAGATGGAGCATCAGGAAAGTGAGGAGGAAAGGCAGACTCTTCCTCTATCCAACACTCTTCCTGTGGAAAGCAATCTGCCCCTTGCCAAGACCTCAGAAAGAGCCTTGCTTGCTTGTTTCTTCCCAGCTTCCTTTTTATGAGAGTAAAGGAGTGCTCTGCAGTGATGAAAACAAGAATGGACTGCTCCCCAGGGAAGTGTGAACACTCTGTCCTAATGACAAGAGTGATGGTGAGAAATCTGTAAATCTGCAAGAGTCTGGAGAAGAACTCAATCCAGATTCTGAAACTGGATTTACTCAGTTGATCTCTTGCAAATTTCTCTACTTCCATTAGTAGGAGAAATTGTATCCTCAGCCAGGGGTTTCTGAGGGGAAAGCATTTGTTTGTGTGGATCCAAGATGAAGGAACAAGTGTGTTCCTTCTATACATTTTACTGGGACAGTCCAGTGCACAGAACACAGATATCCTAATCAGCTTGGCCACCAGGAATGAGGCTGATCCACTTTTTCATCCAGACACTGCCTTTATCTAACAGAATATGCATGGATAAAGGGGAAAACCAAAAAGATGAAAGCACAGTTTTGTGGGGTTTGTGTGTATTTTACATTGCAAACACATCACCACCCGCACTATAATTTTAGCAATGCAACTGCTATCAGACATTCTTGAAAATACTGACACCTGAAGCCAGATGTAGGGCTGCCTGTTTAATTATTACTCTCAGGCAGTGCATCTGAAAGTCTGTAAAGAAGGAAAATATTTTTTAAATTGAGGAATATAAAGTATTTATTAAAATGTAAGCAGTACAATTGATTAGAGGTTGTATTCCCCCACAAAAAACCCCACAAAAGCAGCCTCAGAAAAACAAGAGCATTTGAACACAAATGCATTTTAATTTATTTCCAGCAGTGAATACAGCAAACTATTACAGAAAAAGCATCTGCCACAGTGTATAATGTTTTAGTAATGCCACAGCTACCTTCCAGAAAGGCATCAAAAACCTCTCTAAAACTCAAGATTCCTATCAGAGATCCTTTCCAACTTTCTCTGCTGGCTTCAGGGAACCAGATTCCTTACACGCTGAGACTTTTCTCTTAACTAGGCCAATTCTAAAATAAAGTGAACTGTTATTATTTGTACATCCCCCTTGCTAGTAATCTCCATATATTTACAGCATGACTTGCCTGATTTTGTAAAATAGTAACAAAAATGTATCTATGTAAAAGATCAAGATTTAAGCCAATGATTCAAGGACTAAAATGCAAAGCTTGCCTCCAAGTTCAAAAGGGGGACTAAAACTGAGAACTGAGGCAGAGCTTTATCTGAAACCAGATTTATATTCAGCCAATTCTAGTGCTTGTGGAAATGGGATCTGCGTGTTCTTCTGCAAAAATGGAAGTGCAGTTCAAGTAGAAGCAAATACAGCACCCACACTGAATTAGATTTTACCTTCTGAAGCCTATTTCAGATTTACAATCATCAAAAAATAATTTTAAATAAGAGGTCCTTGAAAAAGAAGGAACAAGCCTAATATTCCTGCCTTCCTTTCTCCCCTCCTGAATCTGGATTATCTATTTATTCAAAGCTCAGATTATTTTATCTAACAATTACATATGTTATGACTTCTGTCATACTACATTGTTACATGATAATGGTGCTTCTTTAGTTTTATTGCTGTTAAGCATAAAATCATTGAATAGTTTGGTTTGGAAGGGACTTTAAAGATCATCTGGTTCCAACCCAGCTTCGGACACCTTCCACTAGACCAAGCTGCTCTCAGTCCTATCCAACCTGGCCTTCAGCAGTTACAGGGCGAAGCATCCACGTGTTTCTTTAAAACATCCTTATTTTAAAAACTTTAAATTGTATAACTAATCAAACATACAATCATTTCTATGCATTTATTGAACCTAAATGGAAGAAAAATCAACATAGGTTATTGTTCAAAGAAAAAAAAAATCTCTTCTTAATTTGCACGTTTTCTCAAATTTCTGTTTTTTGCTCAATATTGAACTGCTTGTTTTCTTCCTCCTTCAAATATCATGCTCACTTTTTTTGGCCAACCAAAAGCCAGATGACTATTAGTGATGGGTTACCTTATGATTACAAGCAAGAGACTTACAATAACCCTTTCCTTCCACTTCCTTCAGGCCATGTTAATTCACATGTAAATTAATAAACTAAAATTGTGGAAGCAAAACTCAAGGGAACTAAGATAATTTCCTGTTACTCTAGCAAGTTGGTTTGGCTTTTTGTTTTGTTTTGGTTTTTGGTTTTTTGTTTTTTTTGGTTTTTTTGGGTTTTTTTTGCCAGCCTTGGACATTGTGGCATCTTTCTTGCTTTCCTTCTGGGTGGAAAATTTTTGCCAGACCCCTATTTTTCCCTGTTGAAGACACAGCAGCATGTTTAAGAGTTACTGCAGAAGTGTAATCACAAGTTGCAGTTCTTGGCTCACAGGCTCTAAGGGTTGTGCTAAGGGCTGCAAACAGGATCCCACTTCCCAGCATACCAGCATCCAGTCACAGCTGAAGGCTTTGGGTCTCTGTTTTTTAACACGGTATAAATATATTGGTGAGACAACATGACTGATGAGGCACCTGATATGAAATATCACTGTTTGAAATACCAGTAACATGGAAAAATGAGTAAGAATAAGTGACATCGAAAATCTGTCTTACCATAAATTCCGGTTGAAATGCAGGGAAAGGCCTGTAAAACAAACAAAATGAAAAAATCAGCAGGATTTCTGTTTACCATACTTTTTATCAAAACCAAGAGTGTTTTTAAATGCTTGTTTTTCAACACCCAGAGATTATATGTTGTAGCATTCACTGTTACAGCAGTCAAATCATAGGGATTCTCATCTCTGTGAATGTGAGTATGTCTCAGATATTCCCTATGTTTTCTTTGCTGCCACATTAATAAAGCTGCGTTCTTTTCCTCATCTTGAGCTACAAGCAACATTTGAACACAGAATCATTCTTAAAACTGCCTTTTGAGCTAAAATTTAATGCTATGACCTAAAAATTAATGCCCTAAGATACTACAGTAGAAAAAAAAATAGTTGTATCATTTGGGTAGAGTTAGACAATGTTTCTTCATCAGTAAAATAAGCTTGGCCATCTCACACCCTCTTATGCCTCTTTGCCATGCCCTCATTCACTATAATGTCCTTTTTTGATTCAGTACTTAACCTCATTTCTTTCAGAGATGTGGTTTATGGTGTGACCCAACACAGCTGTACTGTTACAAGTCAAACATTTGCAAACTGGTGCAGGGGTAGGAACTGGAAGATGATGGTGAAAAGAAAGAGTACATTTTTGGGACAGCTTGGACACCAAAGAATATACATCATGCAACAAGAAGTATTACAGACACTGTGCCAAGCAAGAAAAATAATTTACATTTCTGCTAGCTGTATGTGTTGTCTCGAGATTTGCATTTCTGTGAGCCAGAGTCAGTTTTCCACTAGGGAAAAACAAAGCTGTCACTTCACAAGAGAGGCAATTTTCTTCATGTTCAGCTGATATGTGATATCTCCTCTGCCTCTCACCTCTGTCTGGACTGACAGCAGACACAGCTCAAAGGTATGAGAGCACCTGGGACCAAAGTCTCAAATATCCACCCTGAGGCTCCCTCCAGATCCCCCAGCAATGAGTCATCATACAAAAGAAAGGAATTCTTCTTTACTTAATCACACAGGAAAACATTATTCAAAGCTAATGCTTGCTTTATATTTAACCAGGGAATTAATTAGGGAATGGTGATTAAGAAAGGAGAGGTCTAACAGAAAAAACACATCCTCCCCATCCTCCCCTCTGAAAATGCTTAACTAAAATAAAATGAAGCAGAATTATAGTCTCATTCCTTCTCATAGCCACTACAACTTGCATCCTGAAAAGTACTTAGCTTTGTAGTTTGTACCCAATAAATCACAAGAATCAGCTCTTTAAAGAAATGAAGAATAGAGGAGAAAAAAGAAAAGAACAACCACTACATGGTTACAGGGCTCAGGCTGAGATGGCAACAGATACTTCAGCAATCAGAGAGAAGCATAGAGAAAGATTTTGTCCAGTTTAGAAAAAGATCTTAAAATTCACCACTGTTGCAGTTTCCGCATGTTAAGACATCATTGCTCCAAACAAGTCTTTTGTTTTCTATTCTTTGCAGAATTCGAGTAACAGCATGGGACTTAGATACTCATTTGCCTCAGAAAGCAAGTAACAGGGTATTCATGGTTGTGTCTGGGAAAACACAATAAAGATGCTCTCACACCTGCCAGGTTCAGCAGAAGGGAGGGAAAAGGCCACTTTATTTACATATGTCACGTCTTATACAATTCTCAACTCCACAAGGGATTGGAGGACATGTCACTTCCTTCTCAATCCCACTGGAGAAAAAAGATGCTCATCAAAGCTCTCTTATCACGAAAGGAATGAAAACCAGAAAATACCGTTAAGTAAACATTGGCTATTATTTACATGAAACTGTGTGAAAAAGAATTCCGACTCCAAGGTTAAAACAGAAGGCTTTAGCAAAACCCAGGGCAACACATGGCTCTTTCTCTTACTGGCTTCACAGCTGTGGGTAAGGGGAAACAGTCCTGCAGCACCTCCAAAACCCCATCAACCCCGTGGCTCCTTGGGCAACACCCCACACGGTGCCTGTGGGACACAGCTCCACTGCTAACCTCAGATCCCCACACGTGTGACAAAGCCACCCACCTGGTGGGCCTTGGGCTGGACTGGCTCTGCAGCCCTCCAGCTGCAAAGAGCCCCAGCTCCCCCCAGGTCACTGCAGATTCATCACTGCTGCCAAGCAAAGGGCATCCCCCTGACACGGCGTCTGAGCAAGATCACAGACCCGTAAGGGTGTAAAAGACCTTGAAGGTCACTAAGTCCAACCATGAAATGAACCTACTTAAAGCCGTGACAGGGACCTTGAAGGGATTTACAGGACTGGCTGCTGCACTCTGGGACAGGCTCAGCACACACTGCCAGCGTCGGGCACCACGGCTGTGTACTGCAGCCCTGGATCCAAGCTCCTGCGGGCTCCAGGGGAACGAGCTTCCTTCTCATCTTTGCTTGCAGAGAGAAGATCAGAACTGCATTTTCAGCACTGCATGGCAGCCACTTGTCAGACTCGTTCAACTCCAGTCACAGAAAAACATGCTCTGAGGCCACTCAGCAAGCTCTGGCTGGCAATTTGTGTGTTGTGTGTGTTTCTTAACACTCTAAAAATTATTGTGCAGGCATAATCATTACCCTGCTTTCAGTTTCTGTCATGCAGCTGAAATGTATCTGGAATGGAGCTACAAGACTATATAAAATCCCATCAAGTTCCTTTGGAATATAGGTCTGTGCCATAACTCAGATGAGCTCTGCCCTCTCCCTCATTCACAGATGATCACAGCACATAACCAGCAGATGTAATTTTGTAAAACGTGACAGTGCTTTTATACATTCAAGAAAGACCCGTGCCTGAGATCCCATATCACCTGTGTTTCCTCTTGGCTCCTAGGGAGGAAATTTAGTCTAGATGCCAGGTTGAAATTACTGGCAGAGCAGTAATGGGAATTCACAGCATGGATATCAACATACTACAATATTTGGCTTATGGACAAAAGATGTTAAGGTTTCTAACCTTTTCTGTGCACAATAATAACTTAATTATATATCTGATTTCAATT
The DNA here is from genome assembly GCA_013397175.1 of Platysteira castanea. NCBI lineage: Eukaryota > Metazoa > Chordata > Aves > Passeriformes > Platysteira > Platysteira castanea. The sequence continues at coordinate 340,546 of VYXC01007881.1, forward strand.
TAAAAAATCCATTTCACAGTGGGTAACACTCATTCCACGTCCACAATAAAAATGTTTCTCATCTTAATTTGTTGCTTGTAACTGCTATTTATTGATGAACCCTTGATTTTTTTGCTACCAAAATGGCAAGTTTGCTTTATTTGGAGACTAATAAGAAATGCTGCCCTGATAGCACTCAAAACAGACACACCTCTGGAGTTAAATGAAAGTAATAAAGGCAGGAGCTTGCTACTACTACTGTGCTTTTGCAATCATCTAGAGAAAGAGGCCAAATTAAATCAGGTCTGTGAATACTGTAAGACTGAAATTGATTTAATTCCTGTAGGAGAGGATGTGGGCGCTCAGCCTCTGGCTCTTTTTAATCCGATGAGTCTTTACTAAGGCTACAGCAGCAGTGCTAATTAGGATGAAATGTAATGCAGCTTTATGAGGAACATTTACAATAGTCACCACGCAGAGGCCAAGTTGGACTCTAAGACATTTCAGTAAGAAGGACCTGGGTATTTAAATACTTAAGGGCTTATCTACATCGAGGGGTTCTAGTTCACACCGAGCTGCAGTGTATTAACTGTTACACATTAGATGAATACAATTGCTAAGTCTACATGACCAGATGCTTCCTACTGCAGCCACAGCTCCTAATTGCTTCCACAGAGCAAGGACCTTCCTCAAATTAAGTGCTCGGCGTTCTGAACCAGTCTCCCAGTGTCATTTCTGCCACAACCAAGCCATATGCAAGGTAAGCACTTTTCTGTCAGCACATTACACAGCAGACAAAAGTAACATCAAACACAAATACTTCTCTGATTTCACTGCATCATCTTATGAAGAGGACTAATTCTCCTGCTGGAGAGCCATTCCTTCATGCACCTTGCATTACTGATATTCCTGTTCATCAGCCAAAGCTCCCAAAAAGCTTGTGCACCTTAGATGCTTTCCAAAATAACATGCTCTATAAAAACACTTAAATTCAAAAAGCACAATAAAACGATAAACTTCAGGGACAATTGTACATCTTTTGCTGCACAAACTATTCACAAGGTACCTATACACATATTTAAGATCAGTAACATCAAACACTCAGAGTCAAGTTTTGCTGCTTTTACTAGATTAAACTTATAAACCAAATGATTTTATGAATCACTAACTGTAACTATCCTTTTGCCTTTTAAAAATCCTTATACTACTATCTGGAAGAAAAATAAATTAAAATCTTATGCTATTTTCTAGCCTCTCTCCTGAAATTAATTCTCTTTTTATCATCCTTCCAAACCATAATTTAGCAAACAACAGATTTTGGAAGTAACTATCATTCAAAGAAAACTTATGAATAGGAATTCCAACATAATTCCCTATCCTGAAAGTGAAGAGGAAAAAAAAGGAACAATTGAATAGGACAATGTTTAAGCTCAGTTTTCATTACAGACAATACTAGCATGTTTGTTACGTCTTTAAAGAATAAAAAAAGGCAATTATCACCTCAAAAATAATCAATGTCCTGAACACAGCATGTCACACACAAGCCTTTAGGCATTGGTACAAGCTCCATCATTCACACACTGGAAGGTTCTCTTCATCAAACACCGGGCACACAAGTGCCAGAAGAGTTGGAGGGCATTTTTTGGTAGAAACATAAACATTCAGCTATTTCACAAGCCAAAAAGTTCACACACCAGCTATGGGGAGGTTCTCAAAGGATGCTGACAGCTAACAAAGTGCTGGTCAAGCAACTGCAGCTGAAGCTCGGATTCAGACCCAACGTGAAACATCCTTTCTGTATTGTGGCTTAAGACTCTTCCAAAGGACAACGGGTTTAGAACCCGATACGCATCAATGATCGAATTTAAAATAAAAATCCAACAGCTGTGTGGCAAAACGGTGTGTGGCAAACCCGTCACAAAGCTCCTGACAACTGATTGAAGGACTACTGTTGAGTTAAAATGACGTGCAACAAGCGCATAGAGAAATTCAACACAACTCAGAAAACAAAGGTCTGTCAGGTTTCCAGAGCACCTCCACAAGTTTCCCCTCCATGCTGGTCACACTACTTCAGGCAAGTATTTACCACAAAGGCTGAGATTTTCTTTAAGTCTGTTTATTTACACAAGAGAGTAGTTACAGAGAGAGGCCACTTAAGAGGTTAAAATGGCAAAAAGAATATCTTTAAAATGTCCTGTTAACCAAACTAAACAGATCAGGTGGCTGCAGGGGAGGACCCTCCTTTGATGACCTGTTTGCCACGTGGCAATATTCTCACTGTAAATTATGCGTCTCAGTTTACACAGCGAACCACAACTATTTTTTTTATTGAAGTAATAAAAAACTTCAACCAAGTGACATTCAGTCAAAGATGAGTGTGGCAAAAAATATCAAGGAATGACTGCTAAGAATTACATATTCTTTCTAGCATCTGTGTATTCTAACTTCGCATGAATTTAAGATAGACTTTTGAAGACATAGAAAACAGATGCTACAAGGACCTACACAAGATAGTAGCAATATGGAATATGGAATATTGTAATATTGAAAGACCCTAAGACCTTTAACTACTTGAGGAATCTCACCAAGTTTTTATTTTAAATATTTCAAATTTAGCGTCTTTCAGTAATTAAAAGTAATAGTTCAATTAACTGCCGGGATAAAGGTCTAGACTTAAATTGGGCCAAATAATTTGATTTCCCCACATACAAACTTGGTTGTGGAGTGGGGGGTTGCCTGTTTTTTACCCTAAACTATTTGAATATTTGTAGTTAGAGTGAAAAAACTTATGGGGGAGCTACAAACTAACAGTTTGGCACATATTTTTAAAATCCTTATCCATTTATATTTAGAAATACTGAGATATGAAACCCAACTGCTCAGTGCAGGGCCACCTAAAGCCGGTCACCCAGGACCATGGCCAGTAAAGGCTGGAATATCTCCAAAGATGGAGACCCTACAATGTCTGTGGGCAACCTCTTCTGCTGTTTGACCAACCAGAGAGTAAATACGTCATTTCTTGTGTTTAAACACTGGCCCTCCCAGCTCTCTGGTTTCTGAAGGCTCCCCAGGCTGCTTTGTTCCCCATCACCTGAGTCACTAAAGAAGAAGACCTTTAATTGCACTGGCCCCACAGTCCACTGGCCCTGGGGTGCATGACGAGTGACTGGCTTCCACCCGGACCTTGTGCCACTGACCACCACCCTGTAAATCCCAGCAGCTCCGCCAGTTTTTAGTCCACCTCCTGCACAGTCAAAAAAAATAGACAGAAATACAATAATTTGGCTTATAAGGCAGCATCTGCCTAGGATGTTTAGAAGCCATTGCAGTTGAAATATCAATTAAAGCAGCAAAAACACAGATGATAAGGAAAGAATAAAATATCAAATGGAATTTAAAACAGGTTTATTTATTTTTTCTTTCTATACCATTCTGTGCCAAAGCAGGCTTGAAATGAACGACAAACTGATTTTGAATCACATCTGTGATGTGCTTTTAGCCCCAGTAGAGAACAGTTATGTGCTTCCTTCATGCTGAAGAGCAAGAAATTAAAAATCCCCTTTCCTTTTTCAAGAAAAGAAAGGAACATTCACCTTCGTGCCCCATATTTCACCAGCCACATGGTGCTACAGAGCACAGAGCAGTTTCTAGATTTGCCTCTAGAGTCTCTGAACTCTCAGTGAAAATTACTTTGAGAGAAAAAGTTAGAAGATGCAAATTCCCTTATAAGAACAATGCAGATATGGCCCTTATTACTTTTTTTTTTAATGAAGGTTATGGACTATTTTCATAAGACTAATAATACCATTTAATCATATTAACTTAAAAACCCCTATTGCATTAAGGGATTCCATTCCTTCAGCCTTACAGGCCACCTGCACAGCAAGGCTTTGGGCTTCTCTTCCCCACCGGTATATTTCTACTCACAAGATCCTGTGGTAGCCACAGATCCAAAGACCTCATCCGATGTGTGTATTGCTAAGAGGAAAGCTGGGATACGGTTTCATCTCTGCTTGCCCATTTCTAGGCTGGACTTCTGGCCCGAGGTTCTCTCTACAGTTAATAAAGAGGGTAATTCTTCTGTTTCAGGTCGAATGAACGGCTCTCGTGGGGAACTGTTGATTGCAGAGCAAAGTTAGATACCCAAGCTAAATTTAGGTGAAACAAATCTTTCCCTCAGAACAGGAAATCATATGTACTTGCCAGAAAGATTCAGGAACTCTCTTTCTCTTCTGAGTCCTCACCACTGGAATATTATTCCATTGATTCAATATAAAATTACTTTTAGTGAAAAATGTTGAGCCAGACTTCTCCAGCTTCATGAGATGAGCAGGGACTTCCAAGGCCAGCAAATCCACTCTGCTTCTCCAAAGAGTCAATTAAGAACTACACAGAACCCTCAGTTTTGTGCACTGGTTTCACATCCAGGGGCACAGCTGTGAGAATCAGATCTGCTTAACTCAGTGCAGGCTCCTGGCAGCCCAGGGAGATTTCCACCTCAGGAAATGCCAGTGCTGAGCCATACGTGGTGCTCAGAAGACACAGGCATTGCAAGCCTGGCCCAAGTCCACACGGGTTGGTAGGAGAGGACACATCTAATGCAGCATCAGCATTTCCAACATCCAGGTCATTAGTTACTAGCAACCTCTTAATGAGCTCAATTTTTGTGTCTAGGTCCCTCATTCAAAACAATACTGTGCCACACCTACAGATCAATATTAGCTTTACATTTATAATATTTTCAAATGAAAAGAAAAAGGAGTAAGAAACCACAAGACTATATATTGATATAAAAACTTCAGAAAGGAGATATTCAGCAACAAAAGTACTTACTGACCACAGTGACAATTACTTCATCCTTAACACTAGGTTAGCCTGCTCTTACTGCTTCATCTAAACCAACATACCCAAGGAAATACTGCTGCACCTTTACTGTGGTCTGATTTAGATCTGAGCCAACCTTACAAGAAAGTTATTAAATGACATTAACATAGTAGTGAGATCATACTCTGACAAACAAGAATAATGAGGTAAATTAAGGGCAGATAGATACTGAGGCTTTCCTCTAAATATCCTTAATTTCGAAGGTTTTAGACATACTGTCTCCTGAACTTCAGTGCAATTTAAGCTTTTTACTATTTGTGATATTTATAGCTCCCATTTATATAAGTAATATGTAATTTTAATGCAGGTCTAATAGTTCCAACTGCCATTGACACAGACTGTAAAATGAAAAAGGGAGAATACCTTGCTGAGTGAGATGCTATTTTATATCGCTCCTGCCACCCTAACCACTGCAATACCGTGGGTTAATGTCTTATTTGGATTCCAGCCTTGTCAACACATCAAAGATCCTCCCAGGTGAAGAGGAGCAGGGCTATGCAATTGATCTCCCATAACCTGTAACGTCTGTGTCACTCTGGTCCAGGGTGAGTGACTGCAGTGGATGTTTCCTTTAGAGAGAGGTAAGAGAGATGCCTTGAAGAAGTACACGATGATGAAAGGTATGAGACAGGCGTAGACCTTGGGAAATGTCAAGGGAGATCACAGTCAAAATTGCCTTCTTTATCCAGAATAAATAACAGCAGTTGTGGATTATGCGACTGTAATTCTGTGGAGGAGGTCTGGTAACATAAATCACAGTAAAGACAACTTGAGACTCTTTTTAAAGACCAGGGAGGTTATTTGTATTTTTAGCTTATATTCTACTGTTCCCAGGCACAGTCCCTACAGATATTTCTATGGCTATCGTGAGTCCCTTCAGTGCAATGTTTTTCCTCTCCCTATTTATTATCTGCTGTCACCCCACTCCATCATTTTTTCCTTTCCATCCTTCTGCACACTCCTCCCCGATCACAGATTGCTGCCACCCACCCTGTTCCAAATTCACTGCTTCTATTATCACTTCCCTTACAACTGGGGCACATCTGCTCTCGGATCCACTTTACAATTCTTCCTAAGGTCCTGCCTTGCTCTCAGCATTGCTGGAATGCCTGTGCAAGGAAAGCAGCAGCTACAGGAAACTCGCCACCATCTGTGGCTTGATTCAGAGCCATTGCAGGCAGCAGGAAACCCTCAACTTCAACTGCAATCCAAACCCTATTTCCACTGGTTTTCCTCTTTCAAACTGCTGTTGAATGACACAAATAAACAAGTTACACTGCACCAGTATTACCAAAAACAGGTCAGCAGCTCTGGATGCCTCATTTCTGGCACACTGGGTTTGGTTCAGAAAACAGAAAACAACAGACTTGCTGCCTGAAAGAAGGTTCTGAAAAAATCAGTGGCAATGTGTTCCACAGGGGCCTCAGAAAATGAGGAGTCCTGAAGAGAGGCCAATCCAGGTTTGCAGTTTCTGACACTTTCCCTCATTCTGAGTAACCTCAACACTGCTTCTACCAAGTTGAATGAATCTGCATAATGCTTTCCTTGGCATCAATAAATGTGTCAGGATTTGTCTCAATAAAACGTCAGTGTCAGAGCAAGAAAGGCCCCCAGACATATGGGAAAAGTAGAAAGGAAAAAACCCCCAAAATCTGAAAAAATATGTCTATTTTCTCTAAGTTCCTTCAGCTTTCATTCTCTTATAGACATTTATTCTCCCTCTAGAGAGGTGTTGCTGCAAAAATACAAAGTTAACAATTTTAAATGGAATTGTGACTTTAATTTTCCATGTCCTCCTGTTCAATATAATGATCCAGACAGGTTTTTTTATTGAATTCGAGTAACATAATGACTTGTCAAATTCTTCCTACTTTCAAATGTTCTGTATGGAAACAACTGGTATGTATATTTTTAAAATGGCAAAAACAGCAGAAGTGAATAAAAAGCATGAAGATTTCTCTCTCCTTTTAAATATATATTTCCCAAATTAGGAAAACTGCACAGAGCAATCAAAATGAAACACAAAAACACAGCTATCACTTTGATTTCTCTGTCTTTTCTGGTTGAGTTACCCCCAGACACCTTTTTCATTTAAAAAAAAAAAAAAAAAAAGCATATTGAAATCTCTGTGCTGTTGCTTTCCTTTTTTTTTTAAGGAAAGACAGACATGAAAAGGTCTGAACCAGAGACACATTATTATTCAAGAAACGTTATAAGAAATAACCCCTTGCATTACTAATCATTCATGCAAAGTATTTAGCATGAGAGATAAAGCAGCTTAAATATATATATAGCTATGTGTATGTCAGAGATATCAGCTCTGGAGAACAAATATAGCACACAGAGAAGGGGGAAAGCCAACAAAAAACCAGCCAATATCAAAAAATCCCAAACGAGGGAGGAAAATGAATGAAACTAAGAACTTGTACCTGAGGATGGTAAAGGTTTAGTGTGGTTAAATGGTTTTACAGTTTCTTGTTTTCAAATACCTTGACGAGAATTAAGAGTTAACTGAAAGGTTCCATACCACGTACTATGGTAAAGACTGTATAAAAGCAAAGGAGGAAATACTGGTATAGTTTTAGAGCCCCAGTTCTTTTTTCTGTCTTTTCTCCAAGCACCCACTGATTTCAGCAAGTGTTCTTCACATGTAGTGACTCCACAACAGGGCTGTAATTGCTTCATTTCAGACCGATGTGAAGGCATTAACATGCGTAAATTTCCATTTGTGCTCGTGGGATTTGTATGGCCAACACTACTTGCTTTTCTTCCTGAGTCTGTTCCCCTGGTTCTTGTACTTTTAAGGTCTACTCCAACAGAACGCTTCTGTCTTGCATTAAAATACAGTTATGAAATTCATAACTAAACAGTGCTTTAAACCATATTGTTTAATCTATGACTTTTCCTCTGACGAGTGTGAAAACGTGTTCAATGTGACAGAAGGTTTGCTATAGTAATTGCATGTTGTGATTGAATGAGAGAGTAACAACGACGGAAATAACCGTCTTGCTGAAATTGCTGCAGAAGGTAAGTTGCTCCTGTACAGTTTTAACTCATGCACCATCTGTTTCCACAGTCCTCTAAATGTTTCTTCAACTAGTTAAGGGATTTGACTGTTGTTCCTATAGGCATTGCCACGTTTTCTCTGACCTTTTGCACATTGTACTTTGGGAAGTGTGTCTCTCCGTCCCTTTCAGTCCTTCCTCCCCTCAAACTGTACTCACTGGGACTCAGTCATCCCACATCTGCCCACATCTGACAGACTTCCCACGCATGTTTTCTAAATTCTTGTCACATTAGCTAGCAAAGAGGAGATTATATATGGGCAAAATGTGTAGGTCCCTTTGTGTATTTTTCCAGTAGATGGAGACACAGTGTTTATTTCCCTAAAAGTTGACATTATTAAACATCGGTTCAAGATTCAAGTAATATTCAAAAATTATTATTATAGTCAAGACTTACCTAGTTACAAAAAAAGAAATATATCTGAATAATAATCACATTGTAGTTGAATTACAATACTAAATCCTTTGCGATACAGCACTAAGTAACACTACATTAAACTTAACAGATTATCAAGACTAACTCTATATTAAAAAAACCCAAACAGCTGAAGTTAAAATGAAAATGAACAACAAAATCTCTTCATTTAAAGCACTGTCCCCTTTACACATTAGCAAAGCTCTACAACTGTTGCCTTTTCCTGGTCTTAAAATTAAAAAACAAACACGGTTAGAAGGGAAGAAAGGAGTTTTACCTCTGTATTTATTTAAGGATCCTTAGGTGCACCACACCCAGGTAGAATGCACCGAAATGCACCCCAGAATGCACACACATGATAGACAACGTATACAATCTATAGGCCTTGCACATTAGCATATCTACCAAAGATTCCCCAATGAGAGGCGTGAGCAAACCCCTCATTCTGAAGAATTCCTCCCTGGATGGGCCTCTCTTAGCTTACAGGCTGTGTGCTAGAAAGGATCTTGGTGTCTGGGGCTTTCTGACCCCCAACTACGAGGCCTCCAAGATGTTTGGTCTCTTGGCTTAATGGAATTTTGGGTCTCAGCTAAGTTGTCAGATGTAGGGAATTACAAGTATGTGGGCTAAAAGCACTAAGGATACATAAAAGCTATATAAAAGGGGTATATAAAAAAGGCAAAAAGTCATCATGGCATCACAACGAAATTACCAACACAACAGAACTGTTAGGGTAAGGTGGCACACAGTGACATTATGTTACCACTGTAAGGCTGTAGTTACAACAAACTTGTAGTTACAACAACTGAGGTTCCTTCAACTCAAACCTCCAGGTGAACAAAATAAAATATGGGATATCAGATGAAACCAATGTGTTTCAAGTTAAAAATGAGCAAAAGGAGATTCTTCACATAAAACAGCAGATGCCACAGAAATTAGAAAAGCTTATGGGAGTTGAAAATCAATAATATGAATCCGCCTAAGAAAAAAAGCCAATAAGCTAATAAAGCAAGAAGATAAAAGTTGTGGATCAAAAAGTCCCTAAGTGATGCAAAACCAGGGCTAGGAAAGTGTTTTGACAACTGCCATTCAATGCTTACCCCATCCTTACACTCCCCACTGAGCACCAGCTTTTGGTCAAAGCAAAGGCAGGGCACCGACTAAGACACACATTTGGTCTGACCCATCGTGGCCCTTCATACACTCTTCAGCAAACTTTCTGCATAACTATCGAGAAAATTATGAACAAACTGGCAAGAGGAGCAGTTTTGGGGGGCTTTTGTAAACTAAAATCCGTGAAAACAACAAATTGCATCAGAGCAGCAATTGCCAAAATGGCAAATGACAACAAGCCTCCTCTGCCCTGACCAAAACAGAGTTTTGGAGAGCAAGTCTTCCATCCCATTTGCTTCTCCAGATGTCCTTTTGAGCAATCCTTCCCTGTTAACATGTCATCAGGAGTTTATTGCATGAGGTGCTCTTGCTTCTCCGTGGCATGAACAAGGAATGTATATCACACCAGCCAGTGCTAATCCTAAAAGGGACTACAGACCCTCCTTATCCTTAGTGGATTTGCTCCAGCCACCAGGCAGTGCTCTCACTTCCCTTGTGAAGCCTCTCTCCCTCTGGTCTCCTTTGTTTCTTCCCAATGTGCTGCTGTAGGACGCTTTAGGAAAGACTTCATCACTGCACAGTGAACACCTTTGAATCCGAAACGTAAAATACTACATCGTGTTATGACAAAGGAAGACGTGTTTTATGCTCACCTTTCATAAACATACTGAATACACTGATGTTCATAATATTTTAAATATTTGACAAATCTCTACTTCTGCTGTATCTTTTGGTTTTTTAACTCACAGTTCCATCTGAGAGCAGCATTCTCATTATAGAGCCCCCAAGAAACATACCATCTCCAGCAACATCTTAAGGGTTGAGCATTTGATTTGCCTTTCCAGACAGAACTGTTTTCAAGAAGTCATCCAAAATCACTTTCAGAAAATTTCTCCCCAAGGAGTTACAACAAATTAAGAATCCATGCATGGGTTAGTCATTTACATGACTCCATTGTGGATTCTGCAATTTTTATCTAAAGTCTTTGAAGTTTTTATATAATGTCAGTCATTCTGAGTCATCAGCAAATTACAACCCTCTCTGCTGCGCTGCTGGAAATGCTGTTAAATACATGGAGCAAAACTGCTCCTGACACCATTCCCCCTAATACTGCTGTTAACCTCTTTCATTGAGAGAACAGCTTTTTTTATTCTTTGTATTCATTTCTCATTTGCTAATTGACTTTTAATCCATAACTTTCAAAGGCTATCAATTTCTCCATCCCATGAATCTTTTTCTGCCTATTGTTTGGTCAATAAACAATGCTGCTTATTTTCTCAAAAATACCCAGCAAGGAGGGAGGCTGCCACTGCAACACAAGCCTTCGTGGTTTAGTTGGTGCCAGAAATAAAGTAGGAGACTCTCTCTAGAGTGTCCAGACTAGACAGTCAAGACTTCCATCCTTAGCTCAGTTAAGGGGGCACACACTGCCCAGGACAGATGGGTAGAGCTGGGCAAAAATAGCAATTCTAAGTGCAAGTAGAAGCAAACGGGAAACAGAGAGACCAACACATGGGACTTTTCAGCCAAGTTTTGAGCTGTTCTAATAATAAACCAGAGAAATAGCTTGAACATTACATGCTATTGAGCAGTGGACCCTGACCTTTCTCAGTCCATACACCGCAAGCAACGTCAGCCCTTGCCTTCGCTGGCACATGGAGCACTGTGACAGCAACCCTGGCTTCAGCCCGCTCCAGCGAGCTGCAGCCACAGGACAAAGGGCACTGCTAAAGGTTTTGGTTTTTCTTCCGAAGAAGAAATTACTTTATTTTACAAATGTCGTGACAGTAAGCACTCCTCATAAAAATAGTGGCACATTGACTAATGATACATCAAAATACTGTAGTTTTAGCTGTATACGGAATATATTCGGGATGATTTGGCTGATGACCAACATAGTACCACAAGTGTAGCACAGAGCTGTCTCATTTCTCGCCTTCAAAATATTCCTTCAAACCCAGTGTCTAAAAAACTTGACAAATTGTAAGCTGGTGTTTCACTTTGTCAAATCCTAACAGCTAACACTACCTCTTCAGTGGGCTCCTGGTCCTTAAACAGCCATCTTAAATACACCAGCAATAAAAAAGCATAAGCTATGACTGATTTGTTCTCTTCAGCTGCTGGGATCAGTCCAGACAACCCATAAATACTTTATGAACTAAAAAGCAGAAACTTAAAATACACAGATTAAGCTAAACCAACTTTAATACACTTCAGGATTTTGGCTACCACTTCACCTATAATTAACATTGACACTAATATGTCTTTCCATACTACAACCAGTATGGTCATAAGCCTAGCATTATGGTATGAAATAAAAAGTGGCCAATCCCGTAATGTGACTCATGGAAAATCTGTATGTGATCTGGCAAAAATTGTAGACCTTTCTCCTCAAGCCCTTAAGGTTCCCAGGACATGGTTATGCCATCACTCAGGATAGTGAAGGACACCTGTAATGGATTGCCATCTACAGAAAAGCCTTGTCTGAGAACTGAAAGGAAAATTGTGTGATGATGTAGGATAGAAGGGGAAAGATGACGAGGATACGAGTTTTACTCTAAGAGCACCTGTAAGATCACAGAGTTTCCGAGAGCATTTGGCTGTAATTGCAGACACTGTAAATCACAAATTTATCAGTATCAGGATTTTAATGCAGAAACTCCAAGGACAAACAAGTAGCAAACCTATTTCATAAAATACTAACTCTTCCTTCTCACAAAACAACTTTCCTCACTGCAGTCACAGAATCACAGAATTAGAATCACAGAATGAACTAGGTTGGAAAAGACCTTTGAGATCATCAATTCCAACCTGTGACCTAACACCTCCTCATCAACTAAACCA
>VYXC01007883.1:29922-64255 GCA_013397175.1 Platysteira castanea
CCCACTCCCTCTCAATCCCTGCTGGTTTCAGCAATGTGCTCCAAGCCGTCGCTGGTGCTTCACTTTTCCCACCAGGGAAAACCCTTCCCTGCTGTCTGCCCAAACCCTCCCAGCTGCAGTTTAAACCCTCCCACTCGTGTCACACTTGCTCAGCTGAATACTTGTCTCCAGCAGCTCCCAGCTCCCCCCATCCCCATGGCACCCCATGTCCATCGGGTCCATCCCGGCTTTTCCTGGGAGCGCCCGTTCTCCGGGAGGGCAAACCAAAGGAAACCTTGGGAAATCAATCCTTGATGTTTTAATAGCCTGAGGCCAGCTGGGAACCCTTTGGATGCCCCGGGGTGTTGCTCCCTGATGCTGTGGGAGCAGGGCAGGTTGCCAGGGCTGGTCCCGGACATGTGGCTGGAGGGGTGGGAGCGTTTGGAAGTTGCCTGGAGGGGTGGGAGTGTTTGGAAGTCACCTGGATCTGTCTCAGTCCCTTGCTGGTTGGCAGCAAAGCTCCACCATGACTCCCACGCTGTCAAAAGCCACATTTCCCCCCAAACTGCTCTACCCCAGCGAGGCTGCAAAGGCGCTTAGGCCCGTCAGGGAGATCTCCCTGGAAGTTGAGCACTAAATCCGCCTGCCTGCGAGGAATGAAATGCCTTTTGGAATCCAGCCTGGGGCACTTCTGAGCTCCTCCTGGAAGCCCGGGTGACGCTGGACACAGGTCAGTGAAACAGAGCTGCACGCACCTTCCCCAGCTCACTTCTGCACGTGGCAAAGCCTCCGAGCCCGGGGAAGCACGGAGGGCACACACCGGAGAAATCCCAGTGAAATTCCCCCCAAACCCCACTGCTGCTGCCCGCTTGCTGAGCCACTGCACGGGTATTTTGAGGGGGAACTTCTCCAGATTGTCAGAATTGCTGAAAAAACCCCAGCCCTGAAAGGGTCTCAGGTTTACCTGGTTCCTGTTTTTCTGCAAGAGGAGCTGTCCAGGGTGGAGCAGGGAGGTGGGAAGGAGCAGTACCTGCCCCCGTGGGAGTGATGTGCTCTCCCCTGCACTTGCTACCCAAAGACCACTTAAAATACAGGATGGCTGAGCTGCTTCTTTCCTCCTTTTTCTCTTTTTCTCCCGAGAAATTAAAAGTCCTGCTTGAGACCACCTTATCTGGCAGGGGAGGGGATAATTGGAAGTGCCCTGGTGGAGCTGACACGTCCGAAGGCACAACGAGGAGACACGAGCAAACTTAATAAATGTTGAGGGGGAATCTAATAATCGCTTCGCTGTCTCAACAGCTCTTCAGCTGATGGAAGAGACACTCATTTTTCACCGTGTGCCCGCTGTTCTTTAACCCTGTGAGAGCTCCCATAAAACACCCACACTCCGACGTGTCCTGAGTCAGCAGCACATCTGCCCAAGGTCTCCTTGGCAAACCTCGGCAGCTGCCTCTGGAAAAGCCCAGCAGGCTCAGCCAGCAACTATTTCCTCCCTGGCTCCTGTGCCCAGAGGCTGGAAAAATGCTATTTGTGGCCATCTCCCACCTTCTCTGTTAAAAATAAAGCTGGAGCGTGGCTCGGGGCTCTCTGGAAAATGACCAGCAAAGCGCTGGCACCAGGAGTCTGGAGGGAAGCAGGCAGTGTCTGTCTGGTGCTTCACTCCTGTTTCCTTTTCCCCTCACATTTGTCAGGCAAGAGCCTCCAAGGCTGAAATCCAGCACTGGGGTGCAAGGACAGCTGCCCATCCCAGAGATCCCGTGGGATGTGCTGGGCCGAACCCACGCTCCGGAGGGGACGTGCCAGCACGGGCAGTTATTCTGGACTAGGCACCATAAAAGCAATTCCAGCTCCATTTCCTCATGCACGAGCGGGTTCCCCCCACCTTTGGCCTCCCACGGGGCTTGCATTTTATGGCAAAGCTTTTAAAAAAGTGGCTGCACACCCTCAAGCACAGCTCCCGGCTGGCCTGGGGATGGCGGGGCTGGTTATCTGTTCGGAGGCTGTGGGAAATGCCTGGATGGACGTGTGGAGGATGGACACGGAGCCACACAGCCTTTCCCACCACTCATGGAGCCACCCTCCACGACAGATCTGGGGCCACCAGCGGGGATATTTTGGCTCAGAGGCCCCCGGTCTGTGCACACGCAGGCTCATGGCAGGGGTGCTTCCACAGAACCGTGGCATCACTGATGTTGGAAAAGGCCTTGAGTCCAGCCATGAACCAGCACCACCACGTTCACCACTAAACCCTGTCCCCAGGTGCCACATCTGCTCGTTTTTTGAGTGGTGACTCCATTCCAGGTCCTGCACGACCCCTGCCTGCATCCCTCATGGACAGTAGGGAAGGGGCAAAGCCCAGTGTGGAGAGATCCAAGCAGCTGGAGCAGAGAAGAAACAATCACCTGCCCTTTTCCAGGAAAGCACTTTGCGACCTGGCTGCTCTTGTATTTGTTTACTAAGCACAGGTTTGGGGAGGAAATGCCTCTCTGCGGGGACAGGGCTGTCCCGGGGCACGAGGCCAGGCAGCAGCCGTTCCTCATCCCAAAATCAGAGAGGGCACCTTGGCAGATCAGCACTGAGCACCACCCAGGCGCTGTGACACGGTGGAAATGGAAAAGGGCTGCCTCCGCCCCCCTGCTCAGCACCCTGCGGCTCACAGCCCTGCGTGCTCCCGGGGGATCTGGATCTCCCACCCAGACTCGGCCATGGGATGCCTGCTGACCGCAGCAGGTCAGCAGCTTTCCGGAATTCGCCTTCCCCGCTCCTCTCACGGCGTCCCAGAGGCAAATCTAAGCACAGCCCGCCTCCGCCACCCAGGTTTCCTTGGCTTTGCTCATCACTGGCAGCTGCCCAAATCCCAGCCCGGGATGCCTGGCAGGGACTGGTGGCAGAGCACTCCCAGGTTCCTCAAACCACCTCCCATGGAATGCTCCACCTCCCCTTCCCCTCCTCCGCCCCCGAAACCCAGCCCTGAGCCCAGCCACTCCCAGCTCCTCCACAGCCACTTCCCAGGTTCCCAGACTTAACTGTCGAGGCTGCAGACACATTTATTATCTTTTTTTTTTTGCCGTGCCATCTGGCATTTGTGTATCAGAAGAAGATTATAGCTATGTCAAACAGGGGGAAAAATATCTCTCCCTGTAACAGTTGTAGAAGCAAGGGGGAGAAAAAAATACATTAAAAAAAAAATTAAATCCCGCGGGCCATATGGAAGATTTTTTTTTTTTCCTTAAGTGATCTATCTTGAGCAATTAGGAGGTGCCACAGCCAGTGTGCAGATCCTGGGCTGGCTGGGCGAGGAGCAGGGTGGCAGCGTCGGGCTCCCCGAGTCACTGCCACCGCCACTGCCTGAAACATCCCGGGAACACGAATGCCCCGGCATGGGGGCGGAAAGGCGAGCGAGAGGAGCGGGAACAAAGCGGGACAGCTCGCGGCACGCCGGGTGAATCAGAGCCACGGCCTTTCTTTGCCTTTCGGGCTTTTATCGCCGCGCGTCTTGCGAAAGCGATAGGTGTGAACCCGCCGTGGAGCCCGGCCAGGTTTGCGGTGCCTGCTCCGCGCCTGCCCGCGCCGGGAGAGTGGAAAATTACCGGCTTCTCCTCCCGGGGCTGCCACACGGGCCTTGGCAGGGCCGGGGAACCAACCTCTGGCACGGCCCGGCGAGCGCCGAGAGGAGCCAGCGCTGCCGCCGCATCCCGCGGTGTGCGGGGTGGGCACCGGGGTGGGACCAGGGTGTGCCCACGGTGTGCCCACGGTGTGCCCACGGTCCCTCCTGGCCTGGCAAGGTGGCTCCTGCCACGGTCCCCTCCTCACCAGGAGCGTCCCCTGCGATGCTCCGGGAGCATCCTCGGGCTGGCGGCTCCTGCGGGCGGTCCCGGCGAGGGGAAGCGCAGCCAGCAGCACCCAGGAAAAGCCCTGGTGGGGCGGTGGGAATAGCAGCAGGCCCTCCTCTGCCAGCCCGTGGCTTGCAGGCCTTCTGTGTTAGCGGGGCCGGGGCCGTTCCGCAGCCCGGAGCCGGGGTGGGAGAGCGGCTCCGGGCACGCCCTGGCAGGGCGGGCGGGCTCAGCCCGACCCGGCTCAGGCAGCCCGGCCCCGTCCTGCTGGGACTCGGGGAAAACAAAGGAAACACCGCAGAAGCAAACGGCCCCACTGCCCAGGGCACCGCCGGCCACCGCCCCCCACTCCTCCCGGGAACGGCTCCTCGCCTCCTCCTTTCTTCCCCCTTCCACCACTGGTGCTCTTGCCTCTGGGAATCCGCTCAGCCCGGTATTTGTCCTTCTCCCAGCGCCCCAGAATTCCCCCTGGGTTTCACCGGTGCCACCCAGAGCCGTTCCCTCCTCGCTGGGATTTGTGCTGGCCCGGGCAGATGTTTGCTGATGTGGTGGCGGGAGGGAGCGAAGCCCCAGCTGCTCTCCGCTCTTCCTGCTGTGAAAGTTTATGCCGTGGAGTTATTTTTTACCAGGAAATCCAGCTGTGGTCAGAGCTCCACTGGCAGCTGCCCAGCCCTGGGGCTGAGGAGCAGCAAAACCCCCTCCCTGTTCCACCACCCCACGCCGTGCTGACCTCCCTCCCTCTGCCCCCCAGCATCCCCCACATCAGCATTGCTGCAGAACGTCCCACGGGGCAGGGACACACCCGTGGCTGCCCCCAGAGCCCCCGTCCCTGCCCATCCCTCTGCAAACACCCGCGGTGGCATCTCTGCCCTGGCCGTGTGCCACTGGCAACAGCCAGCGGGCCTGAGTCACCTGCGGCGTCTCGCTGGGGCTTGACCGTGTCACCCCGGATTTTGGGGAGAGGTGGAAAGCGGCCAAGGGGCAGAGAGGCAGCTGAACGGCAGCAGGATGATTTAAAGGGCTCCAGCCTCCCCTGCTCTGTCCCCAGGAGCCCCACACTGAGGGTATCCCCACCCCAGCCCACCACTGCCCCTGTGCTGACGAGGACACACAAGTCAGCCAAGTGGGGCGAACTTTTCCCACACTGATGTCTTTTCATTGTAAAAAATCCTTTTGAAAATGAATAATAAGCATGAAAGTCCTGCTACCGAGCCAAGGCTGGCTGTGGTCCATCCTGCACCCAGGCAGAGAAGATCCCTGCTGGGGATCCTGCACCCTGTTAAACCCTGCGGGTCTGTGGCTCAGCAAAGCCGGTGAGAAAACCCCCAAAAATAACTTGTTAGAAAGCACGTCCCAGCAGAAATGTTCCTGAGGTTGCTTGTGCCTTGCTTGTTCAGGCTTCCCCATCCTCCCCAAGGATGCACCTGGAGCCTGCTCCATGCTCCAAACCCCCCTCCTTGGGGTCACTTGGGAAGCTCTTGCTCTGGAGAGCAGGATGCTCACTCCTGCCCTGACCCCTCTGCAGAAACCTCTCCAAACTCACTCATCCCTCTCTTCGGTTACCTCCAGGGAAGTCTCCAACGTTTCCCATCCCCACTTTGCCCTGGCAGCCCCAGCAGTGAGTCCTCTGCCCTTCTGCACCCAGATTCTCCCTTTCCCAGCTTGCCCTTTCATTAGAAAAGCCCTCTCCTCTGTAGAACCCCAAGCTCGATTATCCCTGGCCCCAGCTCCTCCGGAGCTCCTCCATCTCTGCAGGTTTGGGCAGGAGGTCTCCTTCCCCAGAGCATCTTTGCCCTGCCCTGGAAACCCCCACCCTGCACGCCCAGGAGCTGAGCCCCAGGCCTGTGAGCCCTTGCCCTGCGGAGCTGCTGGAAAAGAAGGGGATGAGAGAAATGGAGAGGGATGAGGGGAGGATGGATGTCAGCTCGGGAGCATCTGAGTGGAAACGAGAGCTGGCAGTCAGCGAGGATCCCAGGTTTTTATCTGTTATCTGTTTCTTTAGATTTGATTTCTGTTCTGGGAAAACTGGGGGGAAGGAAATGGATCTGAGGTCAAACAAAACATTTTCTTTTGCAAAAAGGGAAGGATTTCATCTCTGCCTCAGCCTTAGAAGAATTTCCATTTCAAAAGCGGGCTGTGATTTTGAAATGAAAATTGAGACCGTCCCATCCCCAAAGGCTGAAGTGGGATGTTTTGACAGACCTTTCTTTTTTTTTTGTTTTTACCTCTGGGGCCCTTTAGCCTGGAATCAATGTATCCCTGCAGCGAGCTCTGCATCTGACAAGCAGCAACTCTTCACCAGCTAAAACATCCCCTTAAATCTTCATCAGTCAAGGAGGCCGAGGCGCAGAGGTGCAGCGTCCTTGCCCAGGTCCCTCTGCCCTTGGATGCAGTTTCCTCCACCCTAATTCCCTCCAGGATGCCTCCTGGCAACCCACACGGCTCATTAGCACTTAATGCACAGCGAGAGGAGCTGGTACCTACCCCTCCCGCCCAAAACAATTCCCCCAATGTTTGGAAATAAACGGCAGAAATATGTCCCAGCAGGTGTTACCTCCTCAGTGTTGTCTTGTTTGCAGCCAGCCACGAGACAACATTCCCATAACACCGGAGCTAAGCAGATGGCACTTATTAATTTACATGGGAAATACGCTCCAGCCCGCGCGCCGAGCCGCCGCTGCTGCGGGAGGCAGCTCTACCTGCGGAGCATCACAGCCCCAGAGCTTCACCAGGGGCCAGGAGCTGTGTGCCCGTGTCCCTGCCCCAGGAGCAGCACCGTGCCCTGGTTCTTCCAGCGGCACCGGAGGAGCTCCCTCTGCATCCCCCGGGGAACGAGGCCTCTCCCCGCAGCTGCCCCAGGCACCAAACGGGAGAAAATGACACCCGAAGTTATTAGAGGCGAGCAAGACTGCAGGCAGCACTGTGATGGTTTTTCACCTTCACAGAGTCCATGGAGTTCTTTGTGGCGAGCTTTTGATCTTGAAAGGTTCTGTGCCAGGGCCAGGACAGACGAGAGACGCCTGCGAGTTGGTGTTCAGGGTGTTTATTTTCTNCCATGGACATGGGTCCAGAATAGAATCCTGGGAATCTTTCCCAAGTCCTGAGTCTGCCTGGTGGGGTTCCAAACCCCCCCGGACTGACACAGGAATACTCTGGGCTGCCACACAGCACCAGCACGGCATATGTCCTGCAGTAAACAGATTGCACAGGACTTTTCTGCCGTGCCGGGGCCGTGGGTGCCCAAAGCGCCCTTCCCAAGACGTGGAGCTGGGAAGGGGCTGCGTGTTCCCCGCAGGGTCCCGACCTGCAGCTCTGCTGGAGGCCCTCCCGTGCTGACCCACGGGAATGGGGAGGGTGGGACTGCCTGGAAAATCAGGGGCGGTGTTCCCTTGGCCGGGCCACCCGGCACATCCAGTAATGATTGGGGCTGGATGGAGAATTACCAAGGCAGATGGGTTTGCACTAAAATAGCTCCGTCCCATCTCCCCCTCCCGGCCCTTCCCTTCTCTCTTCTGCAGAGCGACACAGTTGAAAATTGGTGAGTTTTTAATTTTTTGAATTTTTTTTTTTTTTAATTAATTCTGGGAAGAGGCACAAGTACACGGGCAGCAAAGGGAACCCAACGTCACCGAGGGATCTAAGAGGTGTCACTTTTGGCTGAGCTGGGGGAGGGCCAGCCCACCCTTCTTGCTGTGGACACTGTGGCTGCAAAGGGCTGTGGCACGGGAGAAGGAAGCACAGCCCAAGGACTACAGCGTAGCCTGCAGCTCCAGCCTGCCCAGAGCATCCAGCCCGCCTGGAAATCCCTGTCTGTGTTGCCTAACGCAGGGGCTGAGCCCCAAATCCAGCTCACCCATCCTGTTTGGAGACCTTGTCACTCAAATCCATAGCTGGCTTCAGCCTGGCGCCGTGGGATCCAGGTCCTTCCCCGTGCATCCCGTGCTGAAGCTTGGCTGGCAGGATCACAGCAGGATCACAGCAGGATCACAGCAGGATCACAGCAGGATCACAGCAGGCTGGAGGTGGGAATCTCCCACACCCTGCTCCTGGGCCCCCTCGGTGGTTCCTGGAGCACACACTCATTTTTGGGGCTCAGGGCATTCCCAAAACGTGGCCAGGGCAGCCGGACGGGCACATCACAGGGAGCCTGGCAAAGGGCTAAGGTGGCCACCAGAGCCCTGCAGCAGCAGCTGTGAGCTGCTGAAGGACACGCCGGGCCTGGGAACTGGTGCTGCAGGGCTGGGAAGGGCGAGGTGACCCCACCACGACCACCTCGTCGTGCCCCACTCCTCTCCTCGCAGCCCTTCACTGGGAGCCCGCAGCACTTCCCACGGGGAGGGACAACAGTGGCTCCACAGGCCAGATGCCACCACAGCGTGTGCCTCGCTCCGGACACAGGGGCCTGGTGCTGCCAGCCAGGAGCAGGGAGAGCACCCCAGCTCCTCACGGTGCCCCTGGGCTTCGTGCGCTCCCCCCCTGCCTGTCCTGGCCCTCATTCTGAGGTGCTTGGGACAAACCTGTGACCCTGGGGACACCCGGGTGGTCACCAGCCGATGCCTGGCCAAAGCCAGGGAGGTCGGCAGGGAGAGCCTTGCTCTGAGGCCGTGTCCCCAGTGTCACCTGCCTTCAGCAATGGCTGCGAGCACCGGGGGCACAAACCCAGCCAGAGCACACCAGGAGGTCGTGGTGCAAGGTCCGTGGCCTAATGCCATCCCTGCAGGGTGTGAAGCCCACGTGCCATCAGATCTGAGCACGGTGAGCCCCACGTCTGCTGCAGCACCTGCCCGGTGCCCCCCTGCCCTGCAGCCACCCCGGAGCCCGCGGCGAGGGCCGGCTCCAGGGGGAACATCACCCACGCTGCAGAGTCTGCACTGGGGAGAGGAAATCCACTCCAGCTGCCAGCTCTGGCTGATGAGACAATCTCCTCTCATCTCTCACTGCCTCTCACTCCACCCCTCCATTCTTTTCCTGTTTCTGGCTGCACCCAGGGGCCCGCGCTGCGCTGGGTGCGCTGCGTCACGCCGACGTCAGGGAGGCAGCCAGGGCCACGATCACGGGGCTTCTTTCATAACCTGCCTGCCCTGGGGACTCTCATCCATCGTGATCTGCAGATAAGGGCCCCGCGGAGCGAGTGCCAGCAGCCCCAAGGGAGCCCACACTGGTTTTTCCGCACAGCCGCCCTGGCAGAGCGGGAGCGGGGCAAACACGCTGGGAAAGGAGGCTGGAAAAGGGCAGGCACCAGGCTGGAGGGGCTCCAGGTGTGTGCACAGGCAGCACGGGGCTTGGAGAGCCCTGGTCCAGTGGAAGGTGTCCCTGCCCATGGCAGTGGGGGAATGAGCTGAGCTTTAAGGTCCCTGCCAACCCAAACCCCTCTGTGATTGCTCCAGAGTTGGCACAGGACGTTCTGCATCCACCCCGGGACAGCAATGTACTGGATTTGGCCACCAGCCTCTGGCTTGGGCAGTCCTTCTTAGTTATCCATCCCATCCTGCTGGCTCAACACCCGGCTGTGGGTACTGAGCATCGGCCCCGTCAGGAGACATCAGGGTCATCCCACGTCCACAGGCAGTGGGAGGAACAAGTCTGCAATTTTTCCAGTTTTCCTCCTTCTTGGAGACCTTTAAAATAGAGAGGAAAAAAATATATCTTTAAGAGTTTGCCAGCCCTACCTCCTTCTCCTTCATGCCTGCTCCCAGCTGGAAAACAAGGATTGCCTTAGCTGCTGGATTTCTCTTGCTCAAGGAAGGTTATTTGCAATCACTCCTGGCATGGCTTTATGTTAAGTGCTGGCCCAGCCCTGGTTTTGGGAAGAGGGCATGAATTCGGGGCTCATTTCAAGCCACAACCCTCATTTTCAGGACGTGATCCCTCCTTCCTGCACAATCAGAATCCATTCCTTGTCTTGGGGAGTCCACCATGGGCGGAGGAGACCAGCGTGGTTTGCACGTGGAAAAGAATTACTGTGAGACACCTCTTGAAACACTTTTTTTTAATTGATGTG
Organism: Platysteira castanea; assembly: GCA_013397175.1. Lineage (NCBI taxonomy): Eukaryota > Metazoa > Chordata > Aves > Passeriformes > Platysteira > Platysteira castanea. The sequence goes on from VYXC01007883.1 coordinate 39,736, forward strand.
CTCCCGGTCTCCTGTTTGCTGGTGGGTAATTAAGTCAATTAACAAGCATCTGTTTATTTATTTCCCTCATTTCTGGATGCAAGCAGTTGGGGTAGCAGTTTGCGAGGAGGGCCTGCTGCAGCTCGCCCGCCGGCCCATGAATATTCAGGCAATCGCTGCACTCCTTCTGCAGGACCTGCTCCTCCACCTCCGGGATCTGGGAGGGAGCTCCAGGGTGGCCAGGGATGGGACGGGGCTCGGAGCAGCCTGCTCTGGGGGAAGGCGTCCCTGCCCATGGAACCGGATGGGCTTTAATGCCCCTTCCACCCCAAACCAGTCTGTGATTCCATGATTCCAAGTTCCCTCCTAGCCTGCATTTTGGCAAAGCCCCGCAGACACTCTCAAAGTCCTCCCGGGGCTGTTCTTGTGTCCCTCCTGCAGACCCAGGCTTCGGCATCCTTCAGAAAGCATTTGAGGGCAGCTCGTGGGGGCTGGAAAGCGGCGCCCAGCTGCCCTCGGCCCACGGGTGTGCTGGTAAAGGCACAATAAAGGACACGCTCACACCTGCTGGGTTCAGCAGAAAGAAGGAAAAGAGAGACTTTATTTACATTTCTCATACTTTATAGGGTTCTCAACTCCACCAGGGATTGGAGGACATGTCACTTCCTCCTCAATCCCACTGGAGAAAAAGGATGCTCACCAAACTTTCTCTTATCACAAAAGGAATGAAAAACAGAAAAGACGGTTAAATAAACATTGGCCATTATTTACATGAAACTGTGTGAAATTCTCTGACTCCAAGGTTACAACAGAAGGCTTAGCAAAAAACAGGACAACACAGGGGGGATGGTGGGATTTAACCCCTCACCCTCCTCTCCTGCCCACATCCCCGTGCTGCCCGGTGGCTGCGGGAGGAAGCTCCGCCAGGAAAGCAGCAGCTCCCTGGGAATTTGTATACCTTGGGATCATCCAGATGGATCTCTGCCGAGCCTGCTGACCCTCCTGGGGGTCTCCCCAGGGCCTTTCTGGGGCCACCCAAAGCTCAGAGCACTTTGGGGTCACCCTGTCCACATCTCCCTTGTGAAACACGCTCCGCACGCCCACCTGCAGCCGAGGGCCGCCAGCCTGGCCAGCGACATTCCCACGTGGACCAAACCACCCCCAGCGCTGCCTCCAAGGAGTTATTTGATCACGGGGAGCACAGTTTGGGAGGCCTTGGGGGTGGAGGAAGAGGGGTGAGCATTCTCCAGGCAGAGCATCCCTCTTGGCCCACAGCTCGCAGGGGCACGGCCGCTGCTGGCTCCTGTTGTCCTGGTTTTTGCTAAAGCCTTCTGTTATAACCTCGGAGTCAGAGAATTTTCACACACTTTCATGTAAACAATAGCCAATGTTTATTTAACCGTCTTTTCTCTTTTCCATTCCTTTTGTGATGAGAGAAAGTTTGATGAGCATCCTTTTTCTCCAGTGGGATTGAGGAGGAAGTGACATGTCCTCCAACCCCTTGTGGAGTTGAGAACCTTAAAAAGTATGAGAAATGTAAATAAAGTCTTCTCTTTTCCCTCCTTCTAATGAACCTAGCAGGTGTGAGAGTGTCCTTCATTGTGTCCTCACCAGCCCAGGCTCCTCTCCTGCCCACGCCCCAGTTTTGCTGCTGTGTCAGAGGCAGGGATGTTTGCTCCCTCCCAGAACCCTGCGACGCTCCTCACACCAGTTTTCCAGGGCTGGAAATAGGGGGACAGGGATGTCCCCGGCCCAGGGAATGGCCAGAGTGGCTCGGGCTGGCCCTGCACACCCTGCTCCTGCCGGGAGATGCCATCGACAGCTTGGAGGAGGCTGTGAGAAAAGCATCCCTCGTGCCTGGGAGAGGGGAGGGCAAGGCAGCCGAGCATCCTCGCAGAACTCCTCGGGTCTGGGAAATTAATTAGTTTAAACGAGCAATTAGAGCTCGATTTAGTGCTAGCTCGTTGCGGCCTCGCCGGGTGGCTGCGCCCTCCCCTCTCCCACTCTTTAACGAGAGTTTTGGGGTTTTACAGCAGAAATCCTCGGGGCTGGGAGTGCAGCCAGGGAGGGAAGAGATCAGGGATGACAGTGGGTGAGGGAGGGCACAGGCGGGAGGGTCATCTCCAGGGTGCAGGGAGCTGGAGATTTGGCCAAATCCGGCTGTTGGAGATTTCCAGGGTGGCCGGAGATGGTCGGCCTCGTTTCAGAGCTCACAGAAATTTGCCATCCACTTCTTGAGACAACTCAAAAAAGTCCAACGAGAGTCTCAGAAAAACCCTCCAATTTACAGCAGAGCAGGAGGTGCCACAATAACAGTAATAATAGTAATGATAATTGGATGAAAGTTTGCTGTCATAAACTGGCTGCAGCCCAAAGCTGCTTAAGAGACTCAATTTCCGTGTGACAACTGAGCGAAGGCACCGGAGAAATTCACATCCCATGGCTTTGCTGATAAAGAAAAGATCAGTGATAAATGGCTTTGCTGATAAATAAAAGGCAGTGCAGAACTGGGACCTTTCTTCCACCCACGTTGCCCCCAGAGAAATCACACGCAGTTGTTGGTGCCCCTGGATCCCTGGCAGTGCCCAAGGCCAGGCTGGACACTGGGGCTTGGAGCAGCCTGGGACAGTGGGAGGTGTCCCTGCCATGGCAGGGGTGGGATGGGATGGGCTTTAAGGTCCCTTCCCACCCAACCCAGGGTGGGATTCCAAGATTCCACAAGGTCACTCTCACAGTTATTAATAATTCCCTCTGTTTGATATCCTCCCCTCCCAAGCTGCGTCCTGGTGTTCATCTGGAGAGGAAAAAAACCTGAACCAACCAACCAAAAGAAACAAACAAAAAGCCTGCTCAGCCAGAGAAAACAAATATTAAAAAAACCCAACTCTCCCAACTCTCCCCTCCCCCCAAAAACCCCCAAAACTCTAACCCCCTCAAAATGCAGTACTCACAAAGAAACCAAGAAAAACACACACACAAATCCCCCAGAAAGCCAGCCTCTCCCAAGAAAACCCTAAAAAATCCAACCCCCACAAAAAAAAACCCCAAAAAAGGTCCCCAAACAAATCCACCCTCAAAAAACCCCCAAAAAGGAAACAAAAAAAGCCCCCAAAAAATCCACCCTCAAAAAACCCCAAAACACAAAAATCCACCCTGAAACAAAACACAAAAAAACCTCAAAAAACCCTAGAAACAAACAAACAAACCAACCCAAAATGAAACGAAACCCCACCCCAAAACCCCCTCGAAATTAAAAAACCACCTCCAGAAACAACCCCACCCCCCAAAACCCCAGAAAAACCTTCAACACCCCGACAAAACAACAGGGTTTTGTCGGGGCTGGAGGAGGAGAGGTTTGGGCATCTGTGCCCGCCCTCGCGGTGCCCCCCGCGCTTTCTGCGTTGCTCAGGTGGCAGCAAACATCAAACATCAAACTTTTCCTGGATCTCCCCCTCGATGGGACTCAGGGAAGGGTTTGGGGGGGCTAAAACTAAAGAGGAAAAAGAATTAAAACCCCCAAGGAAGCTGGAGGCACCAGCACAGCCGATAACAGCATCTCCACGGTGCCTGGGTGGGTTGAAAGCCAGCAGGGCTCCAATCCTACAGGAATTGTACAGGAATCCTACAATCCTGCTGCTTCCTCAGCTCCTGCCACGGCTTTGGCTCAAGCTCACATTCCTGTGGGGATGGTGGAGACCTTTGGAAATCATAAAATCATGGAATGGTTTAGGTGGGAAAGGATCTTAAGGCATCATCTTGTCCCACGGCCTGCCCTGGGCAGGGACACCTCCCACTGTCCCAGGTGGCTCCAAGCCCACCCGACCCGGCCTTGGGCACTGCCAGGGTTGGGGCAGCCACACCCTGGACTGTCTCCCTGTTTTCTTGGTGCCCAGACATTCTCTCACAGGAAGTGTGGCCTTTCTCCTCGGATCAGCACTCCTCCCACCCAGAACCTCCCCAAACGTGCTGCTGCTGGAGAAGGTGCAGAGGCCGGACTGGCAAACACACCCAGGGCTGATACAGGCCCAGCTTGGCAAGGGGAGAGCAGGACCCTCGGCTTTCAGGGTACAACACACAGAAATTCCTCTGATATCCACGTGTTCCCCAGGTGTTGCCCTGGTTTTTGCTAAAGCCTTCTGTTTTTAACCTTGGAGTCAGATTCTTTCTCACAGTTTCATGTAAACAATAGCCAATGTTTACTTAACGGTATTTTCTGGTTTTCATTCCTTTTGTGATAAGAGAACTTTGATGAGCATCTTTCTTCTCCAGTGGGATTGAGAAGGAAGTGACATGTCCTCCAATCCCTGGTGGAGTTGGGATGCGTATATGAATGTGAGAAATGTAAATAATAAACAGTACTATTCCCTCCTTTCTGCTGAACCTGGTAGGTGTGAGAGCCTCTTTATTGTGTCTTCCCAGACACGCCTGGGAGGAAACAAACTTTTGTTGAAGACACCCAGTGTCAGAAGAGAACTCCCAGACCAGCCCTTGCAGGGACAGTGGGTGGGAGTACTGGGATCAGGTACAGACCTGGTGACAGGGGTGTCTGGGACACATTTCTGGGGGGTTGAGCTCCTGTCTCCTCCTACCTCTGCACTTGTGGGGAGGGAATTCCCAGTACCACTGCCTTGTCCAGCCTGGAGCAGGTGCTGGTGCTTCTCTCCAGCACACTGGGGGCTCCAGGCTTCCTTCCTCATCCTCACGGATGAGCTCTGTGTCTGGCTGCAGCCTTCAGCACCCCGGGGCTGGATCACAGGATCGGAGAATCCCAGAACGGTTTGGGTTGGACGAGACCTTAAACCCCATCCCATTCCAACCCCCTTCCCCTGTCCCAGGTGGGGTGTGGCACCGCCGTGGTCCTTCCTCACCTTCCTCACCTGTTTGAGTCCCCGCAAACGGCCGAGGGATGGAGCAGCCAGCGCTCAGGGAGAAAGGGAAACCCCCAGGACTGCTGCCTGCCCCGCGGCGCCCGCAGCGGGGAAGCCACACAATGGAGGGATTACAATAAACCCATAAAAACAAACCCATAAATCAATGTGGGGAAAGCAGGGAGCGTAAACACCCAGATGAGCCCTGGGTACACAGGGAAGTGGACACACGAGCAGAGGCAGGAGTTTTAATAAATACCCATTCCCGGGCAAACCCCGCCTCTGGCAGCAGGGTGGGACTGATGCCTTAGGTTTTAACTCATATTTTTCAAACTCTGTATTGCCCAGTGTGTAACTCTGAAGTTCCTTGTAGCTCGTTAGCTGCTCTCTTAGGCCAGACAGACACAACAAAGCCTCTCTGAGCTGTCCAAGGACACTCGGGCTGTCCTAGGCCCAAAGGTGTAAACTATAGCTGCAAGAGAGGTGGAGAAATTGAAGAAATTACATCATTAGCTAAAGTTTTAATTGGTGAATTTATGCTGATATGCAAATGGACCAAATCTATAAAAGTGTGAAGAGCTCGTGACTCATCGTCCACCTTGGGGTCCATTTTGGAGGTGGCCTCTGGCTCCCCAGGGTGTGCCTTTGAAGGCCTTCAAATAAATCCCTGCCTTTATTCCCTTACTCCTGTCTGGTCTCTGTTTCTGGGTGGCCACCAAGGCATCAGGACGGGTGGGATGACTGGTGCCCCGTGGGCACGGGGAAGGGATGGAGCCTGTGACCGCCCTGCCTGGCACTGGGGTGTGGCTGAGGTGACAGACCTGGTCTGTCCCCGTTGCTGGGCACCCCAGCAGGAACAGCTGCTGGCATACAGCACAATCCTAAACCCTGCTGGAAGTGTCACAGCCCCACAGGCCAACGGGAAGATTTTCCCACTTTTCTGGGAAATCCAGGCCCGCTGGCCTCGGGGGGAGCATGGGGAATGCCCAGAGCAGCTATGTCCTCAGCCCCTGGGTGCTCTCTGCCTGGCTGTCGGACAAGGCCACTCCAAGGGGCACCTGAGGGACAGGAACTTGGCTTGAAGGCCTTCAGAACCAACTGCTGGGCACTGGGGTTCACCAGAAAAGAGCTGTGGCTGCCCCTGGATCCCTGGAAGTGTCCCAGGCCAGGCTGGACACTGGGGCTTGGAGCAGCCTGGGACAGTGGGAGGTGTCCCTGCCCATGGATGGGCTTTAAAGGCCTTTCCNAGCCCCACAGGCCAACGGGAAGATTTTCCCACTTTTCTGGGAAATCCAGGCCCGCTGGCCTCGGGGGGAGCATGGGGAATGCCCAGAGCAGCTATGTCCTCAGCCCCTGGGTGCTCTCTGCCTGGCTGTCGGACAAGGCCACTCCAAGGGGCACCTGAGGGACAGGAACTTGGCTTGAAGGCCTTCAGAACCAACTGCTGGGCACTGGGGTTCACCAGAAAAGAGCTGTGGCTGCCCCTGGATCCCTGGAAGTGTCCCAGGCCAGGCTGGACACTGGGGCTTGGAGCAGCCTGGGACAGTGGGAGGTGTCCCTGCCCATGGATGGGCTTTAAAGGCCTTTCCAACCCAAACCATTCCATGCACAAACACCTGTTTTTGGAGCTGTGCCCCGCCCTCCCTCCAGCCCGTGCTGGATTCGAACCAAAGCAGCATCTGAAATGACTGCCCTGAACCTCCCTCCCCACTGCCAGCTACATTTGCCGGGCCAGTAAACCCTGACAACCCATCCCCTGAGGGATGCAAGGGAACCTTCAGATGTGATGTGGCAGCCTTCCCTTCCCTCACTGCCCGCAGCGCTTCCCCGGGGATGAGCCCTCGGCCAGAGGGTGCTCGAGGAGTGGGGGCACAGGCAGCACCTCCATCCTCCAGCCTCCCAAATCCCTGGCTCCTGGAAATGCCCCATCCCTGCAGGGGTGGTGAGGGGCCGGGGCACACGCGGGGAGCAGGGGTGAGCTCCGGCCCTCGATGGCCACGGAGGCAGCTCTTCCCCTGCAGCTCTTCCCTTGCAGCTCTTCCCCTGCACCTCTTCCCCTGCAGCTCTTCCCCTGCACCTCTTCCCCTGCAGTTCTTCCCTTGCAGTTCTCCCCCTGCAGCTCTTCCCTTGCAGCTCTTCCCTTGCAGTTCTCCCCTTGCAGCTCTTCCCTTGCAGCTCTTCCCCTGCAGCTCTTCCCTTGCAGCTCTTCCCCTGCAGTTCTTCCCTTGCAGCTCTCCCCCTGCAGTTCTTCCCTTGCAGCTCTTCCCCTGCAGCTCTTCTCCTGCAGCTCTCCCCCTGCACCTCTTCCCCTGCAGTTCTTCCCCTGCAGCTCTTCCCCTGCAGCTCTCTGCTTGCTCAAGCACTGCTCCTGCTATTAAACTCAGCAAAGCAGGCACATCCCCAGCCGTCGATGCCACTCGGGAGCAGACGAGGCTCCCAGAGATGTGTTATTCCCGTTCAAAGCCTTGGTCACAGTGACCCCCGCAGATGCTTTAAACTCAAGCTGGTTTAAATTTGGTCCTTTGTTTGTTTGTTGTTGCGTCCGCTTCCTAAGGAAACTTTTCAGTGATCCTAAGCCCTGCTCATATCTGCTGTTCTCTGGTTTCCTTCTTCATTTAATGAGGCAAAGGCTAGTTAATTAAAAAAAAAAAAAGATCTCCATCTCCCAGCTGACAGATTGTCCTTGGCCCGAGCAACCGTGCTCCCCACCCCTCTCCTTCTCCCTCCTCCCAGGAGATGGAAACCAGCCCTTCGATGGGATGTGTTTGCACCTTGCAGCGAGCCAGTAAATTAAAAAAAAAAAATTAAAAAAGAAAGAAACAGAGTCAGTTTGCTGCATGTTACTGCTTTGGGGTGCAACACAGTCCTGAAGCTGAGAGAGGGGGGCCTGGGTGGTTTCACAGAGCCCCACATGGAAAAGCTCCCCTGTCCCTGTCCCCACTCCATTTTTAGTGCAGGAGCTGCAGACACACACGGCTGCATCCCAAACCCCTCCGTGTAATTACAGATCCACGGTTTCTTCTGGGCTTCCACTTATTTAATCATCCTTTCTCGTCTGCCTCTAATACCCTGAGCTCTGTCAGAGGGCAGAAACACAGCCTTTACATCCAGGAGGAGGACAAGAGTTCCCTGCAACAGCTGCTATATTTAACAGGAAAAAAAATACTCTGGGTTGCCATGGCAACCCTGGCTTCTAAAAATAGCCCTGCCATATCCAGCACAGCCGAAAGCACAGGCAGCGCTGACGGGAGCTGCTCCCACCGAGCGCTGGGGAACGGCAGCAAACTTCCACTCCCCACCGGGATCGCCACGGAGCAAATCCTGGGAAAAAAAATATAAAAACAATCACGCGAGCCTTTGCCGATTAAACCCTCGTGAGAAGGATCCCCACCTCCCTCGGCTCCGGGGCTGAGCCATGAAGCACAATTCCTGGGAGCAAAAGGGGGCTTTGGGAACAGGGGGCAAGGCTGGTGCTGGCTGGGTGAAGAGATGGAGATGGAATGGTGGTGCTGGAGATGGAATGGTGGTGCTGGAGATGGAATGGTGGTGCTGGATGTGGCTGGTTTTCCAGCTGGGGCTCAGAGTGGCCCAGTGGCCACGGCTCTGGCACCAGGGTGGCCCCCAGGCAGCAGATCTGCCGGGGCAAGGCTGGGTTTGGACACCCTTGGGGAGCACCCAACCTTGCCTCGCTTGCTTTAAATGACCCACAGAGAGCCATGGTGGGGATGTAGAGGTTTCCAAATGGCTTTTTCCTCCCCTTCCACCACCCAAACCAGTTCTGTGGGCATTAAATCAGGAGCCTTCTCCTTCCCCGCTGGAACACAGGCCCTGTCACCAAAACGCACCCCGAGCTCCCTACAGCAAGAGCCAGCTGAGCATCCTCTGAAATCTGATCAGCAGGGCTGGGTAGTCACAGCCTGCTTGGGAACAGCAGTTGCTTCCCACTGCACCCCAGGCCTCCAGTCGTCTCCCTAATTGTCCCTGACATCCCCTGCGACTCCGACAGAGCGCAGCCCCCAGGGCCGCTCCCGCGGGCAGGAGGGTCAGAGTGCCCTCCCCGAGCTCTCCCCACGCAGCCCCGGCTTCGAGGGGCCCTGGAGTGTGGAGGTGGAGTGCCGAGTGCCTGCTGGAGGAGGCAGGGTGCTGCTTGACTCCTGCTCTGCTCCCCGGAGGAAGGGCTCTCCGAGAGGAAAACACTTCACCTTGCTGTAGCAGTCTGTGTGTGTGAGAGAGAGTCTTCTTTCTCTTTTTTCCCCCCTCCCCAGTTAGGCAAAAACAGATTGCCAGACCTGGTGGGAACCTAGGGCAGCCTAGTGCAATGATTTCTCTATTTCCTGGCTGATGGCAGCGGCCTCGGAGCAGGGCCCAGAGGAGGCCATGGGGATGCTCAGAGAGCCGGGCTGGGAGAGCTGGGGGTGCTCACCTGGAGAAGAGAAGGCTCCAGAGACACCTCAGAGCCCTTTCCAGGCTTAAAAGGCTCCAGGAGAGCTGGAGAGGGACTGGGGACAAGGGGTGGAGGTGACAGGACCCAGGGAATGGCTTCCCACCGGCAGCTGGGATACTGGGCAGGAATTGTTCCCTGGGAGGGTGGGCAGGCCCTGGCACAGGGTGCCCAGAGCAGCTGTGACCAAACACCAGCAGCAGCGGGGAGTCCCTGGGCTCAGAGCATCTCCCACACGTGGTGGTCACAGGGATGTTGCCTCCCCTCCACCAGCGGTGCCTCTGGGTGGCCCAAAGGCACTGGCAGCACACACGGGATGCCCCAGGCCGGCCCGTGGCCCAAAGCTGGACAGGATGGAAATGCTGGTGCTGGTCACTGAGCCCAGCAGTGCCCAGAGGCTGCTGCTGTGCCACCAACCCCGCTCTGCCCGCGTGTGCTCCCCAGGCTGGGGCTGCAGGAGCACCCAGCTCTCCGAGAGGCAGGGAAGAGCTCGAGAGCATCAGCACGACCTTGGCAGGGGGGGAAGGGGCCTCGCTCGAGGACTTCAGGTTCTGTTTGCTTCGCCCCGCTTCATCCTGACCCACTTCCTGGCCAATCCCAACTTGCCACGAGCTCGCTGCAGCGAGGATGTAAACACTGGATGCTTCTCTGGCTGCCTCCGGCACCTGTGGTGTCCTGCCACAGCTCCTGCTCAGCACTTCCCACAGCCTGCCCGTGCCTCTGGAAGCAGAGCACACTTGTCCTCCTCTATTCTGTGTCATGCCTGGCCCACTTTTGCACCTGCCCTGAATCCCTTTCCCCCCCGCAGTGCTCCTGCAGCTGATGGCTGTGTCAGCATCACAGCAGCCCCTCCTGGTCACTGGCAAGGGCAGTAAATTCCTGCCCGAATAAATCCCTACCTTTGCAACAGCGTGTGAGAGGAAAGGCTTTAATGGTGAATAAACCCCCAAAGCGGCCAGATGGGAAAGGGAGTGGGTGAGAGCCACACTAAATGCCACGGTGTGATGGCAGGGGGTGCAGCTCCTCTGGCTGAGGACTGAGAGGATGGAGGGAGGGATGTTTGCTGCCGGGGCTGCTGCTTTCCGGGCAGGGCAGCGAGTTAAGTGCTCAGAGCCTCTTGCTGCTAATGGTGTTTGTGTTTAGAGCCTAAACTCACATCATGGGAAGATGATTTAAAGGGAGATTCCTTAGTATAAGGGCAGTGAGGCCCTGGCACAGGGTGCCCAGAGCAGCTGTGGCTGCCCCTGGATCCCTGGCAGTGCCCAAGGCCAGGCTGGAGCACCCTGGGACAGTGGGAGGTGTCCCTGCCCATGGCAGGGCGAGGAATGGGATGGGCTTTAAGATCTCTTCCAATCCAAACCATCCCAGGATTCTGTGAATAAGGTTTCACCAGGGCATCCTTCCCTCCCCAGGAGTCTCCACCTCCCAGCAGGGCCAGGCCAGGTGCAGAGGTAGCAGCAGCCTTCATGCCCAGGCCCAGCCACGCCGTGCTCATGGTCAGGCGGGTGCTTTCCCAAGGAAACCCAGCTCCCCACGGCCTGTCCCAGCCCCAGCCCGCTGCCATCGGCCACAGGAATGCAACAGCAGCCCTGCACAAGCCCACACAGACTGGCGGGGCACGTGCCCCACACGTGGGCTGGGCCCTGAAAGGGAAATGTGACAGAGGGCATGGAAGGTGCTCAAGATTTACAGGGGTGAGGCAGAGCAAACACTGTAAGGTGCTTAATTTTGGTGTGGATCTGGACAGATTTACCTCAAAGGCTCAGCTGGGACCCCTGGGAGAAACTTTGTAGGTGGAACTCTCCCAGCCCCAAAAAGAACAAGACACATCCCAGCAGAGTGCAGGCAGTGACTCCAAACAGGAGGTGAGATCCCAGGATCCTGCATCCCTGGATGTTCCCCCTATCACAGATCCTCACTTCCCTCCTGGATTCATGCCACCCAGCTGGCTCAGGTTTGTGCCCTGTCCTGGCAGACATCCCTGATCCTCTACCCCCACTTCTGGCAGGATAAAACCGAGAAAAATCACAGCAGGACACGTGCTTCATCAGGAATCCACGGAGAACCCACGTTACAGGCCAAGGGACACCTTGGGTACATTCAGTCTGCTGGAAATTATGATTTTTGGCTCCACTGCTGTCCCAGACCAGAGAATCCCACACTGGTTTGGGTTGGAAGAAACCTCAAAGCTCATCCTGTTCCATCCCCTGCCATGGGCAGGGACACCTCCCACTGTCCCAGGCTGCTCCCAGCCCCAGTGTCCAGCCTGGCCTTGGGCACTGCCAGGGATCCAGGGGCAGCCACAGCTGCTCTGGGCACCCTGGGCCAGGGCCTCACGGTAAGCATTCCAGCCTTTCCTCCAACAAAACCTGACACAACCACTCTGAATTTTGCCTCGGGTTTCCTTTCTCTGCTCCAAGTTCAGCTGGGTCTCTCTCCAGGAGCCAGGAATTAAGTAGCACAGCTATTCCAAGGTAAATTGCTCTACAATTGCTTTTCCAGAGCAAGAGGGTTGTTTTCCTAGGGCAAACTGCTTTTATCCTTGAGGAAAGTGTCAGCAGGACGAATAGCCAGGGAAAGCTTGGCCGTGCTGCCCTCCTGGAGTTGCTATCAGGTAAAGAAGGCCAGTGAGTTTCCCCTCTATAGTTTTTGTGGCCAAGTTCTTTCGCTCTCCCTCAGCTCAGCTGAGGATGTCAGAGCTGAGGTTCCCTGCAAATGCTCTCAGCCTGGGCCGGGGAGAACAAACCGAGAGGGCACAGAAACCATGGAGCTGCTCCAGCCGTGGAGAAACGTCTGTAATTAATGTAGTGGGAAAATTGCACGTTTATATGGCCCCCCCCAAACACCAGAGCAGACATCCATTTCCTGCAGGGCCGTGGACGCCTGCCAGCCCGCAAATAAATCACGAAACCACAAAGCCAGCAAGGAGGAAAAGAAAGGGGAATTATCAAGGAGGACGCAGCAGCCTTTTGTACCAGGAAAATCAACAACGCCTCCCACCAGACGTCTTTTGTTTATCAATAACATCCCCTCATGCTCGGGGCTCACGCGGGGAGGGATGTTCAAGCACAGCCACGGAGGTCTCCTTGGATTTTGTGAGCTCCAAAGGCACAGCCCAGGGGCGGCTTGGGAGATGGGCTGACCTGCCCCGGGGGCGTTTGTGGGACCAAACCCAAACAAACCCACGGCAAACCTGATATTAAATGGGCTTGGGCATGGGTGAGAAAACGGAACGAACCCAAAGCTGCCGACTTTCCTCCAGGAAGAGGGTGTCTGGAGGGCAGGGATGGAGCACTCAATGGTCTGGCAGCACCTCCAGAGGGGCCGTGCCCGGTGATGCTGGAGATTAAAAACAAGAGAACAAACAGTTTCAGCGAGCACTTGCAGTCCTACTCCCAGACATTTTCCCTCCCCTCGCCTGTCCCCGTGGAGGTTTAATGGCCTGGGCCCCCTCTTCACAGCACACTGGAGTCACTGGGAGCCTCACCACGGCCTCTGGCTCCAGCACTGGGACCGTGGCAGCAGCTTTGCAGCTTCCCCCGTGGCCCGTGGAGCTGGGCTCTGTCAGCACCGGGAGGCTGGGGGAGGAGGTCCATCAGTGGGGTTCTGAAGGGCAGCTCCTGTCTGCTTTGCCACCCGGGGCTTGTTAAATGAGCCCTGTGCTTCCTGGGATACACTGTGCCTACAGCAACCCTGCCGTGAGCACCCCCAAGTGGGTTTTTCCCTTTCCACTCTGAGCTGAAGCGCTTCAGGAGGCACTCAAAACCATCCTGTGCCGCTCACAGAGACGCTTCTCCACCACCTCTTTCCCTGCCACAGGAACACTGAATCTCATGGGCTGGAAGGGTCCCTAAAGATCGCCCAGCTCCAACTAGACCGGGTTGCTCGCAGCCCCTTCCCACCTGCCTGGGGTTGGTTTAACTCCCTGAACCCCCTGATTGCACTGCCTGGCCACCAAACCTCCACCAGAACCCGGGGTCCCACGACCAGGGACAGCTGTGATGAAAATCCTCCCCTGTTCCAGGCTTGCCCATCCCAAATCCTCAGCCCTCCTGCTCTTACCCTGCAGCAGGCAAACACAGCTGGCACTTAGCAAAGTAGGGAGCAGAGCAAAATGCTTCCCTGCACCTCAGGCACTTCAGCTTTTCCTTTCCTTCCTTGGCCTGCTTTTAAAAAAAGGAGAGAGCAAGAGAGAGAGAGAGAAATTGTATTTATTCCCACACACAACAGCGAAACATTTGTTTAGGAGAAAATCTCACTGATTCCTGGCTGTTATTCCAGAGGCAGGGAGAACAGCAGCCCTGCGTGCCTGCCTGCCCCTCAGTGATCCGTGCTTTTGTGCTCTGAGCGACGTTCCCAGTCCTGATAAAGGTATTAGTGCACTTCTTGGGCCGAATTATAAATGATGAGATGCAAAGCCCTCTGTTTATGCACGTCAGTGCCGAGAACTGACACGCAGAACGAGGCACTCCAGCTCTCCAAGTCCCCGCAGCAGCTCTCCCCGCTCTGCACAAAGCACCCGGATCATCTGGCTGTGTTCGTGAGGGACACATTTCAGGGATTAGGGCAGGAGCAGACGTCTCCTGGATGTTTCCACAGCGCTGCAGCAACACCCTCTGAGCTGGGTCCAGGGCAAGCTCCCCCTTGAGCTCAGCATGACCGAATGGCACGCGGGGTAAGGACACTCGGGATAAACACATCTGGAAGTGGCTCTCTAGCTGCACAGCAATGCTCATTAACACACTTTTTGGAAGGTAAAAATGGAGCAAAACTAAAATACGGCGAGCAGGGATTCAAGTTTTCATCTGGGGAAGGGAGGGGAAAGCTGTCCCCAAACCCGAGCACGCCCAGCATTGCAAACAGCAGAGTAATCCTTTTTTGTTTGTGTTTCCACTTCCTTTTAACCAAAAGAATCATGGAATTGTTGAGGTTGGGCAAGACCTCCGAGCTCATCAAGCCCAACCGTGGACCCAACACCACGAAACCATTCCCCTGAGCACCACATCCACACGCCTTTTGAACATTTCCAGGGAAATGCCTCCATCATTGCCCTGGGCAGCCTGGTCCAATGCCTGACCGACCTTCCACTGGGGAGATTTTCCCCAGTTTCCACTCTAAACCTCACCAGGCACAACTTGAGGCCGTTCCCTCCTGTCCTGTCCCTTGAGCCCCGGAGCCTTGCCCAGCTCCATTCCCTTCTCAGGACGCTCATCCCGGGTGGAACGGCAGGAAAGGGAGCTGCACTACCCCAGGGCAGAGCTTTTCTACAAACAGGAAGGAAAAAAAACACCTGCAAAAAATTGGTTTAGGCCAATCCTAAACTGAAAGTTCATATTCCTTAGCTAGATTTCAAAAACAAAGCTTGCTTGACCCGAAATGTTCTATTTTACCTAAAAGCTTTTGCTTTGCTTTAAGTTTCTTGGAAACTTAGAAATCAGGGGGCTGAACAGCTCATTAAAAAAGAGAGAAAAAAGAAAATAAAGCACTCTCCCTCCCATCAGGGCTTGAGGCAGGTGACAACAATAAGCAGTGATAAAAGCATTCACAGAAAATGCCTCGGCTTGCCCACGTGCCCACAAGGATGCATTAGTCCATGTTGTCAAAACTGCTCTGTCTAATAATAATAATAATAATAATAATAATAATAATAATAATAATATTCCCTCAGCCGAGTGGAAAGAGAGGGTGATGCCTGGGCAGGAAATGGAGCCGAGTGTCCCAGCCGGGGCTGCTGAGGTGCCCTGACGAGGGGGGCCCACGTCCCATCTCCTGCCCTTGCCCTGCAGCACCCAGGGACTGCTGTGGCCCCGGGGAGCTGGCACGGAGCAGAACAGCAGGGGTGGCAGGCAGGGCTCTCCAGGAGCCCTGCCCCAGAGGGCAGAGCCAGCGCTGCGTTTTTGGGAGCAGCCTGTGCCTCAGTGTGGCTCTGCTGCACCTCCCGCGCTGCATTTTGCTTTCAGGGCCTCGCAGGGTCCCAGACATGGGCTCATCCTTTCCCCACCGTTCCTTGTGCACCAGGATTGCCCAGAAACAGCTGTGTGAGCGCCCACATCTGCCTGCAGGTCCAGCTGGCAGGGGCAGCTTGCTGTGCTTGGCTTTAAGGACACTTCAAAAGGGCTTCGGGCCCCTCACCCCTCCATGTCATACGGTCACAGAGCCATTAGACTTGGAGAGAGCCTCCACCAAGCCCAGAGAGGTGTCCTTCCCTTGTCTGCTCCTGAGAACTGAAACTTCCCTTCATTTGAGACATCCCTAACCAACCAGAAACACACATTTCCCCTGTTAGCAGGTTGCTGCTGTGTTTCTCCAGGCCTCCAGCGCTCGGCGGCTCCACACGGACGCTCCAGCAGGCCCCAAGAGCCGGCTCTGGCCACTGGTGTTGCCCTGGTTTTTGCTAAAGCCTTCTGTTTTTAACCTTAGAGTCAGAAATTCTTTCTCACAGTTTCATGTAAATAATAGCCAACGTTTACTTAACGGTATTTTCTGGTTTTCATTCCTTTTGTGATAAAAGAACTTTCATGAGCACCTTTTTTCTCCAGTGGGATTGAGAAGGAAGTGACATGTCCTCCAATCCCTTGTACAGTTAAGAAATGTATAAAACGTGATATATGTAAATAATAGAAGTCTTTCCCCTCCTTTCTGCTGAACCTGGCAGGTGTGAGAGCATCTTTATTGTGTCTTCCCAGACACACACTGGAATCCTCAGCCCGTGTCTGACCCACAGCTTTTGGGGCCAGGCCCTGAGCCCGTTGTGTCTGAGACCATTGCCCTGCACACTTCCTGCTCCTCTCCGTTTTCCCAAGCATTCCAGGATCCCGGGGGGCATTCCAGGATCCCTGGGGACCTTCCACGTTCCCTGTGCCCCGCACAGCCTCACGAGAGCAGCAGCTTTCTGCGTGCTGCTCCCCCCTGCATCCGAGGGATGCTCCTGAACTTTAGCCTGGCTTTTGCCTCTGGCTGCTCTCCGAGGCCTTTGATCCAGGAAAGCCTCTCGACATGTTCCCCTCGCTCGGCTGGGGAATTCAGCACTGCGGTATCTTGCCTTGCAGATTATTTTTAGGGATGATCCAATCGAGACAGATAAAAATAAGAAATGAGCTGAATCTTTGCCGGAGCTGACTGCAGAATGCTGTGGCTTACCAGAGCCTCGTGGCCAGAGTGGGATTCCTGATCCGAGAGCCCATCCAAGAACAGGTCAAGGGTTCATCCACAGAGCTCGATGGCTCAGGCTGTGCTGCCACCAGCACCCAACAGGACAAAAAACAGAGATCAGCGCAGATACACACAGATACCTGCATGCCAAAGTACCCAAATCACACCCAAATTTCATTTCAAAGTCAAGGAGACATCACCCATAGCTGCCAAGGACATCCTAAGCAACAGTGGCCAGCCAGGCTGGTGATGCACTGCTGAATTTCACTGAAAGCCCTTAATAAATGAGTATCAGGTCTTTAATAAACTCAGCTGCCCACAGCCCTCACCGTGGGCTCTCGACTGAGAGAAAAGAAGAGCAGAAGGCAGTGAGACATCTCCCTGTGGCACATGCCCAGACTCCAGAAGAGTGTTTGGGGCGAAATTCCAGAGCACAGTGAAGGACAAAAACTGATTTTTTTTTTTTTTTTTTTTTTCTCCACTGATGTGAATAAACAGGATTTGCTCTCAACTGGTCAGTATTGCCTGGGGAAAGAAAATAAAAAGAACCCCACCCCTGATGGGGTGAGATGACTTGTCTGAACCAGTCACTTAGGGGCATTTATTTTTTACGAAGGGAATTTTTCCTTTCTTTTTTTTTTTTTCTTTTTTGGTCAAGTTGATTATTGCCAACAGTATTTTAGCATCTGCTGTGCCTGCTGACCTACCACATTTACCCTACTTACACTAATTAAACTTTAATTAAGCTCACTAGATGTTCATCTAACATCAAAAGTAAGGCAAAGGGCCTTGCAAAGCGAAGGCCTCGGCGTGGCCGGGCAGTTTGGGTTTACATCACTTTATTTATACATTCGTAACAAAGGGGAGCGGTTTTGAAGTGCAGCTCACTCCTGACCTACTCACCTGACCCTTCCAACACCTGCTCTGCAGCTTTGTCCTGCACCAGCTGCACGAGGCCGGGCACTTCTTGGGGCAACAGAGACCTCAAGGGACTGGGGAGTGCTTTGGGATGCTCCCGTGAGCCCAGGCCTGCCAGGGACCTCGGGTTTCTCCTCCCAGGCTGCCAATCAGGCCTTGTCTTTCTATTTCTTAAAAAAACAAATGAGCAAGAGGGCTTTTCTGCCAGCCCACCCTGGCAGCGCAGGGTGCAGTCTCTGCTCAGGGCACGCACAGCTGTTCCCCAGCCAGCCTCGCTCAACCAGCTCCAGCCAAGTTTCCCGACAAGTCAGTTCTCCTCTCCTCTCCGCCTCCAAAATAAATTCCCTCACATCCCGGGAAATGTGCTGCCACCCCAGGCTTGGGGAGCGAGGCAGAGGCAGCACCAGGAGTTCCCTGTGGCACGGGTGCCACGTCCCCCCTCGCCAGCCGCGGCTGAATCAGCCAGTGGGGCTTAAAACAGATCCTGGCGCTCTCCTCAGCTCAGGAGATTCCCAGAGTCCTTAAGGCTGGAAAAGACCTCGAAGATGGTCGAGTCCAAGTGTTAACCCAGCACTGCTTTTCCCTGGTTTCAGCAGGATCAGCTGGGAAAGCAGAAGCCAGCTGCATGTGCACACTTCAAGGACCAGCAGTCTGAGTGCTGGCAGCCAGAGCTGTCCTCTTGCATAGTTCATTCTTACCCTCAGCAAAATGATCCTGGGAAAGCCACTTATTTCAGAGCTATTCCTCTAAAATTGCTTGAGCAATTCTCCCTCTTTTCTTTCTCTTTTTTTTTTTTGGTTGTTTGGTTTTTTTTTTTAAGCAAGCAGGAACTTTATGAAGAAGGTTTTTGGAAAAGGATATTCTGGCAACAAACCTTTCAGTTTAGTGCTTGGCAGGCACCAAGCATTTAAGCTTTGAAAAATTAAAATTTGTTCAGAGATTTGGGGTTTTGCTATTTATTTTTCTGGCCTTTCTAAATGAAAGTGCAGAGTTTGGTGCTGTGGGTGGGGAGGTTCTCACACACACACACACACACACACAAGAAAAACCCCTCAACACTGGTGGATTTCCAGTGGTCCCTACATAAAAAGATCTGAGTCCAAGTCCAAATTCCCAGTAGGACCACACATGGATGCGTGGAGTGATTTCCCCTGAATGACAGCTCCAGGCAGCATTGCAGGGTGTTGGAAAGGACCTTAGAGCCCATCCCATCCCACCCCGTGCCATGGGCAGGGACACCTCCCACGGGACCAGGTTGCTCCAGCCTGGCTGGAACACTCCCAGGGATCCAGGGGCAGCCTGCTTAGGGGTGTTGGGGACCCCCAAGAGCAGCCCCTCGTTGGTTCCCTCTTCCCTGCAGTGCCACTTGCTGGGCAGCAGATCCAGCACCCGCCCGTGCCACCCTGCAGGTCCCAAAACACTCCACAGCTCCCTGGCATGCCTTTGCAGCAGGGATGAGTGAGCCAGGCTGCTGGGTGCTGTGACAGAGAGAGGCTCCAACCTCTAAAGTAAAAATATCCCTCTCTAAGCAAAGCAGAGATGAGATTTATCACGGGGCAGGGACAGGGAAGCCACTGTTCCGAAAAATGACCACCTCCTTGTCGTGTTTCATTGCCGGTCCATCCCAGGAAAACGGCTCCTGGCGAATGCTCCCAGGGAGGCATCCCGAGCCCAGCAATGCCAGCTCTCCCTGCAGGAGTGGAATGGGTGCCCGTACCACACAGGCCTGGGCAGACAGGTGCCGATCCCCCTGTCACCCCTCGGCCTGCGGCGTGCAGAACAGGACAACCACCTCCTTAGAACCACATCCTGCACCTATCTCAGCAAGCCCCCTTTGCTCCGTGGCACGGGGGAAAGGAAAAAAGCCCAGAGGTAACAAGAGAAATAGAACATTTGGCAAATGTGTGCTGAACTTCGCACAGCGAACCCATTAGTTCAGGCGGCCCCATCTCTATGGCAACCAAACAGCACCAAAACAAGGCATTAACACCTACATTTGTTAGTGGGCAAGTGCTCAGCTTTTATCATTCCAGGGGTGCACTACCGTCCCCAGCTCGCTGGGGCTCCCGAGGAAGATGGTTCTGGTGCAAATGCCAGCACAAACACGGGCACACCATTCGCAGACAGCCGAGCCGAAGCTTTCGTAGCTCTAATCACAGTCTGAAAAACAAACAGCAAAACAAAACCAAAGAAAAGAGGCCGTGTGGAGAGGAGTTACCCGATTCCCACTTTACTGAGAGAAGTTTCTAAAGGTTTGCAAGCGAGAGACATTATCCATCCTATCCTAACAGCTCCGTGAAGATCTTCACCAGGAAGAGGAATGGGGGCTACAAACTGCTTCTCCCAACAGAATTTCCAAATGATAACTTAATAATAAATAATTTCTTTATTTTAAATGGGTATTGGAAGCCCTAAGAAAACGCGTAACCCAATCTCCACAGTGCCACAAGGCTCCAGGTCCTGCCACAGGCTCCGGGGAAGGCCTGGGGCTATTTGGATTTGGTCCCTCCAGGAATAAGCAAGGGCTTGGGGATGAGGATGCTGGAAAGCCGCATTTAAATGCTTCCCATTTAAAGCATCTTCCCATTTCCGAGGGCCCTGGGTGAATTCCAGTGGCCCCGGAGCACAGACCATGCTGGGACAGCTTGGAGAAGACAAGGAGGTGTCAGATCTCTCTCTGCAAGTCGGAGTGAGGCTGAGAACAAAGGCTGAGTCTCAGCCCAAGGCACACTCGAAGCTGTGCCGGGGATAACAACACTCTGCACATTTAACTGAGTGCTCGCTGAACTTTTTGGCTTTGCTCCGGGGTTTAGAACAACCTTCACTAGGAATAAGGATCTGGCTTTCTTGGGGTGGATAGTCTTAAAGAACCTAATCCTGCTCACTGTCAGAGAGAGGAAATCTCTGCCCGGAGAAGCTGTGGCTGCCCCTGGCTCCCTGGAAGTGTCCAAGGCCAGGTTGGACAGGGCTTGGAGCAGCCTGGGCTAGTGGAAGGTGCCCCTGCCCACGGCAAGGGGTGGGATGGGATGAGCTTTGAAGCCCATTCCAACCCAAACCCATTCCCCCTTCCATGCTGCACAGCTGTTTCCAGGTGAGAGGCACCTTGTGCTGGGGCTAATTCAGACCTAGTCATTGAACACCCTGTGTCTCCACACAGTGACAGCAAGGAGAACCCAGGCTACACCCTGAGGAAAAACCTTCAGTGGGAAAACCAACACCGCACTGGGAGACGAAGCCTTGAAAAAATGTCAAACCCATCCTCCTGCAGCCCTCAGGTGGAGTCAGAAGAGCTCCTCTGCTGCCACCATGCACACACTGAGCCCGTCGCTGTGCAGAAGGTCTGATGGCAAACTGCCTGTGGGCCAGTGTCAGCCACGTGCCCAGCGAGTGCCCGGCGCAGGGGCTGTGGTGCACTGCCCACGCTCCCGACAGCAGCAGCACAGCCCAGCAGCACCAGCACCCCCGCGGCCTCGGGCAGCACCTCCTGAGCGCGCCCTGCCGAGGTTTCAGCTGACCGGGGCCCCGCTTCCCAAGCCCTCCAGGCAGCTTGCAAGAAAGCAAATTAACAGGTTGAAGGCCTGACAATTTGCTTCTGGAACAAGGTCGCTGAGGATCCCACAAGTCCCTGACTAGCTGGCTTGCTATCAGCTCAAAGGCATTTCAAGAACATTAGCACTGGTGCCAAAAATATCCGGGCTCGTCCCTGCGGCAAAACAGCGGCAGGAGGAGGAGGAGGATGGGATGTGATGGCAGTGTCTGAACAGGCAGAGGGATGGGGGGGAGCAGAGATGGTTGGGGGGTGTTTTTTGGGGTGCCCCCACCACTGGGAAGAGTAAACAAGAGAGTTTTAATCTCCTGTCAGCCAGAACTCTGTCCCATGAGGGCCCGATGGTTCACAGCCGGACTTGAGGACCTCAAAGCTCCTTTCCCGCCTTAATGATTCCACGTTTACCTCTGGCAATAGATCTCAGCACACAGCAGCAGAGCCAGCTTGAAGTAAACCCTTCAGCACGTCCAGTCCCCTACAAAAGCCACAACAAAAACGCCTGCTGACATCATGCCCAACTCACTGGTGGTTTTCCTCTACTGGAAACTTTTTTGCTGTCTCCAGTCCCACCTCACGGTCTTTGCAAAATGAGAGGCTTTGGGGTTTTACCAGTGAAATAATTGCTGAGGAACAAAATCCAGCAATCAGAACAAAATCCAGCAATCAGAACAACATTCAGCAGTTGTCACAAGAACCATACCTGCAAGCTTCAGTGCAAATCCAGCCCCAGACGGACCTGGAACAAGATACCTCATAACCCCTTTTCACAGCTTGCACCATTTTATTTTGGGATTTATTGTCTAAATCAAACATTTTGAAGCCTCCATGCTGAGTCTTGGGGCTTTTTCTCCCAAAGTCCTCCTGGCTGACGTATTCTTGGGTTGAGGATGTGAACACAGAGCAGCTCTGACTGTTCTTGTCAAACACAGCAGCATTGCTGGGCACAGGGGCAGGTGGATTTGAGCTGAAGGAGGGCAAGGATTAGATGGGATATTGGGAAGGAGTTCTTCACTCTGACAGCGGGGAGGCCCTGGCACAGGGTGCCCAGAGCAGCTGTGGCTGCCCCTGGATCCCTGGCAGTGCCCAAGGCCAGGCTGGACAGGGCTTGGAGCACTCTGGGATAGTGAAACGCGTGGGACTGGATGGGCTTTCAGGTCCCTTCCAACCAAACCATTCTGCGATCCGACTCCTAAAATTCACACCACCAGACCTCTGTCCTGATGGGCAAAGCCAGGCAGGGGCAGGTGCAGATGCTGGGAACCAGCTCCCGGCCGTCGCTGCCCTCACTGCGCACGGACGCAGATGCCAGGAGCAGCCCAGGCAGCAGCTCCCAGGAGCACGCTGAGCACATCAGCGCTGCTGGGAACAAGTGAGCGAACCCACGCCAGTGCTGTTGGTGCACCGAGGGCAGAGCACGAGGCACGGAGCCGTCCCCAGCACGGCGGGCCGGGCTCGGGGCAGCCACACACAACCCCAAGGTGCCCAGGCCCAGCTCGGGAGGCCGTGGCTGCAGCAGCAGCGTGTTTATTTTAGCCTCGCTTCCCTGCGCGCGTGTTCCCGGCAGGAGGGGATGTAAACTGGCTCGGCCCTGCCTGCCCAGCCCTCCGTCCTCTGCCACGTGCCAAAACTCCTCTGCTCGCACTCACGCGAGGTCACATTTCTTGGCAGGCAGCTCGGCTCCTTCTCCCCTCTCCCTTCCCCCATGCTCCTGGTGAAATATGAAAACAGCCTGCCACCTGCCATTTGCCTGGCCTGCTTCTCTCTGTCTGCCAAAAATTAGCAACATGCCCCAAAATATAATTGGAAACACTGCACCGCACTGCAGGGGTCCCGTTGCTGTTCCATGGAAGAGGCTTGACAAAAAGCCAATTTAATTTCTAGATTCCCCGGGCTGCGTGTAGCTGCTAAGTGAGGAGGTTAAAAAAAAAAAAAAATTAAAAAAAAAGAAATAAAAAAAAATCCCTTTTATCAGGCCAATTCCTATTAGTAGATTCAGATCTTTTAACAAGCCCTGCCGTAGGAATCAGCGAGCTGTCAGCGCCAGCAGATTTAGGGCATCGCTTCTTGGAACTGGAGTCGTGTGGGAGGTCAAGCGTTAGAAGCCGGCATTCCCAAACTTCAGAGCTGGGAACTGGGGTGTGCAGGGCGAAGCTGGAGGTGGCACAGGGTTCAGGAGGGCTGACCTTAACCCCGGCCAGGAAGGCGCCCCGCTCCCCCTCCTCCCCAGCCGAACTTGCGCAAGTCCCGGAGGACCCTGGCGGGAGGGATCTGGAGATGCCTCCCACAGCTCGGGGCAGCTGTGACAGCGGAGCACAGCAGCCCTGCTGCTGCTGCCCAGGCTGCAGCCAGCCCCGCAGAGCCAGCAGTCATCTGCTTGTGGCAGCAAAAGGGCAGGACAGGCGAGCAAGGAAATATAGGGCACCTCATTCACACCACGCCTTGGCAGGGAGCTCGGCCAGCAGATTTGTGAAACTGAAAAGCAACGTTTCACCCCGAAAGAGCTGTTTACGTTGTCAGGGCTGACTTGCCAGGCTTAGGAAAGAGCTGTGCCAAGCTGGCTTATTGTTATCTCCCTTCCCCAAAATACTCAGGGGCTGCTGCTTTGCTATGGGATGTCTGTGTCCATGGAGCTGTGCTAAAATCCAGGCTCCTCGGGGACACCTGTGCACACAGACACAGGGAACTCGGCCACTCTCCCAGCAATAAAGATGGATCTTGGGCAGGAATTGTTCCCTGTGAGGGTGGGCAGGCCCTGGCACAGGGTGCCCAGAGCAGCTGTGGCTGCTCCTGGATCCCTGGCAGTGCCCAAGGCCAGGCTGGACACTGGGGCTTGGAGCAGCCTGGGACAGTGGAAGGTGGCCCTGCCCAGGCAGGGGTGGGACTGGATGAGCTTGAAAGTCCCTCCCAACCCAAACTGTTCTGGGGTTCTGTGAAATGAATTGCCAGGCTGGAGCTGGAGTCTCACTGACCTCGTGTCACCCCTGGAATTGTGCTCCCTCCTCCTCCTTATCCCAAGGCTGTACCACACACAGAGGGGATCCAACCAGGAACAATCCTTCCATCTGCTCTTCGGGAGAAAAGCGCCTAAACCCGAATCACAGCACTTCTACCTAACTCCCCACATCCTCCCCGGCCAGGTTCCGTGGAGGAGATGCACAGGGATGCTCAGCTCAGGCACCCTGGGGACACTCAGCTGTAGCCAAAGGCCCAGGACAGGACACTGGGACACCGGAATGCCTCTGGGGATGGAGCCTCCCAGCCCATCTCACACAATCACAACATCCTGAGTGGAAGGGACCCACTGGCATCGTCGAGTTCAGCCCCTGGCCCTGCACAGCGCAGTGCCCAGAACCCCACCCCGTGCCCGGGAATGTTGTATTTAGGACTGGGACTGGGATACCCAAACCCTGTCACGAGGCTGCCTCAATTTCAGCCTTGGAAGGGAAGGGCAAGAGGGAGCCCTGAGGAAACTCCACATTCCTTCTCATCAGGCTGATTGCTGAATAGGCTTTAATAGATCAGGGAATGAAGAACTTGGTTAAGTCTAAATAACTGCTTTGAAATTCTTCAAAACCAGATTTTTTTTTTTTTTTTTTTTTTTTTTTTTTTTTTTTT